>JAMQGT020011670.1:0-92500 GCA_024447675.2 Pterophyllum scalare
GTTTATGTGCATATTTACTTCGTAGGATTACGTATTGCTGATTGTACAACAGAGAACTTCCCAAGGAGACATGACTGATTTATTAGATTCTGATGACATCGGCATGCACTTTTTTCTTAATTAACTACATCATTTACTACATCATATGGGCAGAGTTAGAACTTCTGAGCTTTTATACCTACCTGATCCCTGCCCTGATCTTTCAAAGTCCTCAGATTTAGGTTAGATACACAAAAGCTTCCTCTTCTTTTTACACAGCGGTGGAGACCTGATCTGATTTTTTTTTTGGGGGGGGGGGCGCAATCACACCCGTAATCACGCGTGCCCGTCCCCGAAGCTGCAGGGACGTATTAAGATGCTTCATTGTGTCACAGAGAAAGGCCGAGTCACACACCTTCCATCCCTGCTGAGACTTTTACTTTACTTACTATGAACTGACAGATATCCTCAGGTAGCTCATCACACCTGTGTGATCAGGTACGTCAGCAAATTCCGAAGCTATTTCCTCCAGAAAAGACTGAAACTGCAGTGATTTAAACCTTTGCCTCTTATAAAGGTCACTGTCTGTGTTAAGGTGTTTATGACGCCTTGCCTTCAGGACTTTGCTGCGCAGCGTTTCCTGCTGTGTGACGCGGTGATGCACTCTCAGCTCACCTGTGAAGGTCTCCCTCTGCATTTATCCCACCAAGCCGCTCTTTCCCCCGCACATCGCAGGCGAGGAAAGGAGACACAAGGTTTCCCCGATGTCAGCGATCAGGTCCTCTGCCTCCCACCTGTTTGGAAAATCCCTGTTTTCCACTTTTCATTTGGCCAATTTTGGGGGTCAGGCAGCTTAAATGTCCCTGTAAAATGTGCTGACCGATGTTTTTATCCACTGATCATTGATGAATGTGTGTCATTGCCAATAGGGAAAACGGGTTAGCACACAGGTCTTGGCCTGCGCGGCAGCTTTTGCAGTGCATTATGGGATTTGTAGTATAAGTGGTGGGAACGCTATTTACCCTCGGGCCATTAATAATAGCTATATAAAATCATCATGAAATTATTATGAAATCATCGGATGTGGGCCTTGAGTCTGACACATATGAGGTAAAACATTTGCCAGTGGGCGGGGTTTGTTCTGCCAGGCCCCACTTGTTAAGGTTTACAGTTAGGGTCATGACTCCTTTGATTGATATTGTCTGCAGTCATTAACCTCTTCAGCATGCTTTTAATATTGGTGCCTTTGGAGCATTTTAACAATTTAATTGACAAATATTATGACTTATTATGTGGTTCAGCCACAAAGGTTCATCCTTCAGGTACACATGAGAGAATTTTTAATATTTAATATTATTCTGTGACTATGGAACTGGTAATTGACTGAACACTTTGTAGATGCAGCTGGACAAACAAGCTTGTTAGCCTTTGCTTTTAATATGGTTCTCCACTCTCTTATCTAAATATGGTCACTTCTAGATCCAGCAAACCAGCACAGTGACCACTAAAACCATAAATGGGATTCCGTGAACAAACGGGTGGCATCACAATAGATACATTTAACTTTTATGTACACTCTGGTGAATGCTAGTTGTACACATTCACTCTGATAATCATCAGGCCACCACCAATTAGAAATAAAGAGTCTTTTTAAGGTAGCAGCTGGAATTAACCTTCTCCAGGCTGTGTGTATAGCACCCAGGTGTAGACTAGAAGTGTATACATGCCTGCCTTATACTCCATATAGTAGAAATAGGGAGTGGGATTTTCTGGTTATAGATGGTTCAGAGGGCTTTGCACAAAAAAAAAACAAAAACCTAAAAGACAAAGGAATAATCTAATGATGATAATTAGAAATAATTCTTAGATATTTAAAACAAATCAGAACATCAAGTAGGAAATGGCTGTAAAAACCATCAAAGCAGGTCCTCTGTATTCTATTTTACAGTGTTGTCAGGTGCACACGATGGCAGAAATGAAGCTTGCAATAGCAGCATGATGCAGCTTGCTTGACAGCCAGCCTCACCAGACACCATCCTGTGAGCTTCTTTGATTCCAAAAGCTGGTTAATGATTTACAGGGAAATAACAACATCAGGGACAAACAGTTCTTCCAGACGGTTTTGTCTGTTGAATATTTGGGAGACGACATCAGAAGAAGAGGCCTCATACAAGTGGATGTTATTTGTGTTTGGAAGAGGAAGCAGGAGGGTGCTTTGAAGGAGCCTGAGATGAGCAGACGTCTCTAAACCAGAGCAGATTTATAAAAGGTGTTAGTTCATTTATCAACAGTTGGCTTCAGAATTGTCTTCCCTAACAGAGCTTTCACATTTTCATTCTGCTCAGACTTCTGTCTTCTCTCCTAACCTAACCTTAATTTCCCCTCATTCCTCTGCACTGCCTCTTTCATTTAATCTGTTTATGAATTGTTTTTGTTGTGGTTTGTATCGGTGAGGCTGCCATAATGATTACAGGTGTCCTTTCTGCCGGAGCAGAGGCAATTACAGAGCTGCAGGAAGTGGCCGTGTTCACCAATGAGTCTTAAGAATTAAGTGTCAGTATATTTCAGCATCCAATTAACTATACAGACTCTCAAGTACGTTTTGGAGGAGAGTCTTGGTATGTGAAGGGAACTTTGAAACTTTACTAGGGCGCTTGGTCTATCAGAGGATGCCATGGGATTGCTTGGGCTTCATTTATAGACATTTCCTCACAACCTCTGCAAAGTGAAGCAATAAAAAAAGAGTTTGTCTTGGCCCATAGTCTCTGACTAATAGACAGTGAAAGGGTTTTAAAAGATAGCACAGATGACTTTGGGAGGGCCTAGTTAGTTTTTTGTATACAGTACAAGGTTTCATGTTTAGTTCAAGTCTTGATTAACGTGACATTTAAACTGATTAATGCCCTAAAATTTCTTCTTGGGTTGATTTTCAAGGTGTTATGAGAAACTTTTAAATGGCAAGGCTTTATCACAATCTGCATTTACTATGTTTGTGATATTTCAGTCTGACAGGTAGCAGAAGGTAGAAGGTAGCAAGAAGGTAAAATATTAAGTTTTTCCAGTGCCCTATTATATAATATGTATTTATTATTGTTCAGCTATCAAATTATCTATTATTCATCTGTGGCATTAAGACCTGGTACTGACTTCACCAGGGATTTTGTGGTCTTAATTACAGCTTTTGTAATGGACTTTGGATATATAATGATCAACCAAATCATTATGACATTTGCTGCCTATGAGGTCATCTATATGCAACCAAAATAGCTCTGACTCACCCAGGTCTTTATAAGGGTCACGTGGAAGCATAGATTTTGTTGGTTGATGCTGCTGCCACTGCCACCTCTCCTCCCTTCTTACGCCAACTTTCTTGCCCTTTCACAAAGGAGCGTTCATTCTCTATATTGAATATTACCACAATAATATGAGACAGAAAACAAAGGACACCAGAGCAGGGCCTTTCAGCCAGGGTGACTATATTCAAAAATCAATTTTCCATCTGCAGAAAGTTAAATTTCACAGCATGACTCTGGGAGAGCACAGCTTCTGAGTTCTGGGAGAGAAAGGCTTCCCATTCATCCATGTGCATACATGGAAAAGTGGAGGCATGCATCGAGACCCAGCACAGAAAGTAACTGCAGTGAAATCAGATAAGACGCTCTTAATATAGCATTGAAAGGAGGAGCTGGGGTGGAGATGGGTTGTGAAGCAGCTTGCAGATGTGAAATAACTGTGGGCAAGTGAAAGTCACTGAAGTAGTGTGCTCTGTATTAGAGTTGCTAATTGGATGTGTAGAAGGGTATCAGCTGAGCCATCAGCTCATGTGGGCTGGCACTGAGGTCAGCTGATCTGCAGGGATGGGGACTGAGCCTGACCTATCTGAATGAATGCTATGTTCAATCAGGGGTAGCTGTTGGAACACTGCTAGTACCCCTTGCACTTTGTGAGTGTAACCAAAATCTTTGTGTGTGCCATTCCTCTTGCATACAATATTCAAACTACAAGAATCACCTGCTTATTTAAACTCTCAGACCTTAATATGCGTCATTGTTAAGACAGTAGAAGACAGTCAGTGTTGTTTGATTCATGCATGTATGAGTGCTTGCCAGGATTTTAGCCACTGGTAGAAAGTGTGGAGAGAGGGTGAGGAATATGTCAGTCGTACAGTGAAGATTCAAACTGTCTAATGACTGACATAAACCTTGTGTTTTCAACAATAGATTGTGGATGGTGACAGGTAATCAGGTTTTTTGTGAAGGAAGACACCTGAAACACTTAAAGACATTTATTATATTGAAGAATCAGAAAAAGACACACGTGCACATGTGGGGACCCAGAGTTCAGGAGAAGACAGGCCTGTGTGTGCGCTGTCTCTCTCCCTCTGAGCCCGTGTTCCTGTCTAACCGTAACATCTTTATACTGCCTCTTATCTATCTGTAAGCATTCTGGGCGCTGTGAGTTTGGCCTTCTCTTCAGATTTGTCCAAGCTGGTTTTGCATGACCCAGATTCCTCTCAGCAGTAGTGGAGTCATAAAGCACATTATCTTCCTGATGTTTATGTCATTTAGTGATCTTGTCCAGATTAATAACAGAACATGGTGACATTGGTGATGTTCTAACAGTACCTTCTGTGGCTGTATCCTCCAGGATAAGATGCACTGAGACAGAGAAGTTAGTCTAGCATTATCTATATGTTGCTTTCTGTCTAGTGTATTATTTAATTGTTCATTATTTGGTTGAACCACTGAACATTAAACATTTGTCCTTTATTCACTGAGTAAAAAATAATCCCTAACAATGGAGATCATTAAAATGTGGAGAACAACCAGTAAATCACTGTGACAACATTTTACAGTTACTGTTAAAAATAATAACTCAACAATAAGTCAGTTTTTGTTGTAATTGTATTTTTTCATCTGTGCATACTCCGCTTAAGTACGGCACGGCTCTTACGGAGCTAGTTTCACTCCTAGTGGGAGCCCCAGTAGTCAGCAGTCATTCTTCATTGTCTTTGAGTTAGCATGCCCATGTTAGCTTTGGGTTACTCATACAGCAGGTGTAATTGTCATGTTTTCTTTGCATTTTACAGTTCAGCTGGTTTACACAACTCCCAGTTGTGTTAAATTATTTGTCTGACAATAATTGTGCAGTGCACACTTCATGAAAAATAAGTTTGATTCATGAGGCTGTGATTAAAATTCCAAGTAGTTTTGTGCATCAGTGCTGTCTTTCAAGAGATAATCAGAACGTATAAATGTCTGATTCGCCCTTACTCCCTGCTGTGTGTGTGTACCTTGCCAACTAGCCTGGTCTCCTATCAAAGCAAAGTGTTTTCATGTAATCAAACTGTAATTATACCATAAATAGCCATAAGTACTGCATCCATATCCACAAAGAGTCTTGTTAACGTCTTGCTGCAGAGAGTGGTTATTAGTTGATTGGTGGGCTGTCAGCTTTGCTTCCTGTTGAAGCCGTTCACTGAAGGCTCTGATTGGCTGGCATGGTGACAGAGGGTGACAGAGGCCTGATGGGTGCTGTGGGAGGAGAGGGAGGGCAGGATTTGCAGGGAAAGCTGTGGGCAAAGTTTCCCAAAATAGCTTGCGGCTGTGACAGAACAATGATGGCCCTGTGTGTGTCTGCATGTGTGTGTATGTGTTTTTGCATACTGTAAAATCTTAATAACAGCATTGCAGCCAACTGCCCTACCATTAGAAATCTCTATAGTCACAAGGGCTCACTAAATAATGACATGGGCAACAGAAGCAGTGTGTGTGATTGAGAGATAGAGAGGAAACAAAGAAACAGAAAGAATAACCATGAGACACGTGGGGGGAAGAGGATGGAACATGTTTGTGTCTCCTCCTTGTTCGAACTCCTATTTCAAATTGCACTCACATATGTACACAATCACAAACTCACACAAACACACACAATCTTTCTACAAGCCTTTGAATATTGGCTGGGAAGTACGGGTCGATGTTAAAAACTCTCTTGACTGGGTGTGAGCTGTTGCAGAGAGAATCGATAAATCAGTGATTGATTTCCTCACCTGCTCAGGGGGAGGCAGACCCGGGGAGGAAGGTGAATGATGGAGAGGCGAGATGAGAGAAAATAATGGCGGGGGATGGCAGACGGGGAGGAGGAGAGTGGTGTAGAGGAAATCAGAGAATAATTTTAAAAAAAAAAAGCATTATGCCAAAAGAGGATATTAGGAGGGAATCTGCAGAAAACAAAATTAGAGGAATGCAAAGCACAGAATGGATAGATGCTCAATCAACCTATTTTTATTTATTTTTATTTTTTTTTTAGTTAAATTAGGAAGTTTATTGTTTGGACTTTGATGAGATGGGCTTGTACAATCAAAGTGTTCAGCTCAAGTGAGTCCATGAAGCTGCTGTACTGACAGGAGACTGATTAAAACAGTCTATGCAACCAAGGCCTGATGGAAAGGGAAGATGGAAGGAAGAAAAAAAAATCAGAATTTATTCCAGGGACAGGAGCATACAAAATGTTGGTGTTGTGGTGATTTGACTCCAATAAAAAGCAACCTCATAGAGCAGAGTCGTGACTAAACACCCCCTGAGTCTAGATGCTAGTGGATCAAAAATCTCAGCTGCGTGCGGAGCAGACCTTGCTGGCAGCATGTGATTCTTCATTGTGTTACAAGAAGGATCTCGATCACACCTCGGTGTAGTTAGTGTGGTAACTAACACATTAAATTCAATATTTGTTTTAATAACTCGAACTTTAGCTCTCTGCCCTCTGTGGCTGGCTAGTGTATAGTTTGGCTAATGTTGCTAGTTCCACACAGTGTTGGCAGTCTGGTTTCACCACTACACAACCAGGGTTATGTTTTTAGGAATGCAGCTTCTCTAAAGCTCGTCTTAAAGGTTTCATATTATGAAAAATGTATTTAGAAATGTTTTGTTTCTTATTACTTGTGGTGAGAAAACACTGTAAGTGAATACTGCTTTCATTCCTTTAGCATCCTCACAATTAGATGGTCTCCCACCCAGTTTATAAGCCAGGAAGGAAGTAATGATTTCATTCTGATCTATCACTGTGTGCTCCTTTGGAAGTAGGAGGAAGAGTAAAGTTCCTGTAAATTACAGCCAGAGCTCTCCAAATGTTGTGTTGTTGGCTGCAAGAGTGAACACAGGAGTCTTGAAAAATTTTCTACTTAAGTGTATTAACTACAGCAGATGGTGGCAGGCATGATTTGTAAGAGCAGAAAGGAGAACTTAAAGGATGCATCTCTGATCACGGGGCAAAAGGCATTTTTATGACTATGCTCTACGTTTAGAATAACACCACTTTACCTTGTTACCCTTTCCAGTGTGAAGCTGAATGTAAAGCTTTTCTATGCCACCAGAAACCTTTGACAAAGACATTCATTTTACCTTTCAGAATATGAGCTAGTCTGCCACTGCCTTAATATGCTGGTTTGTGTTAGTATTTAAGTGGCTGCTTTAACTAACATATCCCATATTATACCTAAAAAGTATTTTAATATGGGACATTTAAAGTTGTGCCTTTGTATGGGAAGACAAAGGAGCTAAATAAAAAAATGAAAGATGAAACAGAAAAATTTGTCAAATGTGTGTGTGTGTGTTTTTTTTTTTTAAACAACAAACCACCAAATCTGGAAGTTTCCGAAAATGCCTTCCAATGATTAAAATCCAATGGCTGGCCTCAGGCTGGTGTGAAATCACCTTGTTTGCTTTGGACTTTAATTGACTAATTGCTTAGAGATTTAATTTTGCCTAGCACACTGGAGTGAAATGTTATTGTGTGCAATCTATTTCCACCCTTAAGCGCTGACATCTTTCCCCGAGTTCTATTGAGGAAAAAAAAAAACTTGTATTGATCTTAAATCATGGCTAAAGGTATTCCAATTAATCACCCCATGGCTGTCCTTGTTTTGTGCACCCTGGGCATTTTCTTGTATTGCTCGTTTAATATGTTGGCTTTAGATTTGCTTGGAAAAAGCTTGGGTGAAACAAAATGGGCTGATGCATGTACTGATCCACACCCTTCTTTACAGTCAGTTACACTCAGCATTTTGTTTTTGCAAGAGTGAAATGGAGGATGGGTCTGTTGGGAGAGCCAAACGAAAGCTTTGCACTATTTCTTACCCAATCTAAATCATTCATGGCAGCATTGTTGTCAGGATGGTAGGAGTTAGGTCACGATAGGTAGACAGTGTCCTGATGCTGCCCTCAGCTAACACCAAAATCTGCCCATCTTTCTCTAATTCATTGTGACTGCTGGCTTCAGTCAAGTGTGAGATGAAGTACTTGAACTTGACATGTGATCAGAAACACACACAGACACACACAGAGAGAGAGAGAGAGAGAGAGAGAGAAAGAGAGAGGCATTCATAAATGTCTAATGATCCTGCCCTGTTGTCTTTCTGTTGCAGCATACAAAGAACAATAGTATGTAAATTGAAAAAATCCCCTTTATGGGCTCAGGTGGGGTTTTGGATGGTGAAATGGAAACCAGCATAATATTTCTTGATAGGTTCTTGTAATTTCTTCAGCATCCAATCAGATTTTGTATTGATTTTTTTGCAGCAGGAAGGCAGAATATTCAGCCTACCTACCAAGAGAGAAATGCAAAGCATATGTAACTGGCATGAATAACAGCTGTACTTGTCAACAGTAAGGCACATTACATCAGCTGCCAAGGTATAGCTTAAGTTTTGCTAATGCATTTGCCGTTATGTACCAAGCAATAATAAGAACGTCAGGCTGGTGGGAAGATGGGGCTTTATGGTTCTGTAACACATTTGAATTGTTCTGTCTTCACACAAGAATAAAAACACCTGGGTTTGGTGTTCCCCTTTTTCTAGAAATTTCCTCTGGATAACCAAACGGAAAATATTTTGAAAGAAAAAAAAAAAACTATAAAGGCAAATGTATGGTAACTTCAGTTTTAATACAACACTTTATAGTTACTGAAAATTTATCATTTAAGAAAATATCCCAACCCCAACCATAGGTGGTTTGGTGAAAAGGTCTGAGAGTCCGACAAAGTCTTACCTAGTTCATAAACAGTTTATGAAATAGGTATGAAAATCAATATTGTTTGAATCCATGGATTTTTCTTATTTGTCAAAGCCTACAGTGTTAACAACAGCATTTACCCGCTGACCACAAGGTTGGCAGTGCATGAATTTGAAACATTTTCTACCAATCACAATGCTGTGAATCAGTTCATATGAACTAGTTAAGGCTTTTTACTCGAACAATAAAGAGATTGAAACATTTCTTTTTAACATGTCCTGTCCGACAGCTTAAGCAAGCAAAATTATTGTCTGCATGCTCTGTTGTGCCAAACAGCTTTGCTGTCCTGAGAGGAACTGTATTGTATGCTCCTCTTGTTATTTAGTTTTAAATGTATTAGCTTAAATCATCAACTGCTGCACCTGTAACAAAATACCAAAGCACAAAAACAAAAAGAGGACAGAGCAAACAACATCAACAGAAACCACCAGAAAGAAGTATAAAACAGAAAACAGTTGCTTGTGCATGTGTGCTGCATGCCTGTGTATTAGTGATGTGCCGTTCGCGAAAGAGCCGGCTCCCAGAGCCGATGCTTGGTAGTGAATCAGAAGAGCCGGCTAGTGAATGAGAGCCGGTTCCCCAAGTTCTCATTAGCTCTGCTCACAAACCTGAGGACAGAAGCAGAACTGATGGGCACATTATGCAGCCAATCACACAAGGGGACATGGGATTATACCATTATGTTAAAACAGAGGGGGAGATAGATGTTCCACTGTGCGTGGGTGTAGTCCAGGTACAGACAGCAAGACCGCGGATGACAGCGGTGCAAAAACAAGTGAATATGAGTGATACACGTTAAAGAAGCAGCATTTGGCTGCAATTTAAGGAAACTGGAAATAGCAGAGCAGAAGGCCATCATTGCAAATTGAAAATTACAGTGAGAGCAGGTTCCACCACAAACCTGCACCGACATAAAAACTGTCCATCCCTTGGTGCAGTTGGAGGAGAGAGGCCAATCTAGGTCTCCGTCTACCAATTCTGGTGAGTCTGGTACCAAACCAGCAACAAATGTTGCGGCATCCCCTGCCCTCCCCAAAACTGCAACTATAACCTGTCCTACTGCACACAATAGTAAATATTCATAATAATCATAAAAAAACTGAAGGCAAAAGGGCTTCTCAGCACACAAACCATTAATTTTTTTGCTACTTAGTCTAAAATATGAGGCTACAAATGATAGCAAGTAAAGGGCCGTCTGGGAGCCTAAAGAGCCGGCTCTCTGAAAGAGCCGAACTTCCCATCACTACTGCGTATGTTAGTCATGAAACATACTTGGTAAGGAGGGTGAAAAGCAACAACAGCGACCCCCAGAGCCAGAGATGGAAACATTTCTGAGAAAAATACAAATAAAGTTCTGTCTCCCCACACACTCACTTTTTTTAAATAAAAAAATAAAATAAAATAGCAAAAAAAAAAAGAATCTTGATATCCAAAGGTGCGGGCAACATTTTATCCTTCTGTGAAAATTATGCCCATGATTTCTTTTAATGCCAAAAATGCAAACTACATGCATTATAGCTTGATGAGAAACTCAAAGCCACTGGTAGAAAGGCTTCTTTAAAAAAGATGCAACAACTCCAAACCAACAGAAACAGTTCAACTGCTCAAACATAGTTATCTAAATATAACTCACCCTTCTTATTATAATTTTAAGCTATTCAACATTTCCTTTTGTTCTGTATGTTACACCTCTGAGTTCCTTGGCTGCCTCAATGACACAGCTGAGGTAAGGAACTCATTTTTTTTTTTTTTACCACATTACCTTGTATTTCACAGCCATAGAATTGAAGGTTACACTCCATTGTCCAGCCACAAAATGTTGTATGGGTGTCTATACTTTTGTGTATGCCGTGTGCTTCCCATGGCTGGTGTGATACATGTTTGCTCAGTCAATCGGAACAGACCTGACGTGCTGGCTGCTTCATTTCTGGCATGTTTCCTCTTTCACTTGTTTTTCTTTCCCAAATGTATGCAGGGTGTGTGGCTTAGGTGAAGAGCTGCTATGCTGTGATGGCAGCTTGTGTGGGGCAGGTTTGAATGCTCGCACATATTGGCATAGTGCAGAAACACTAACACACTGGCAAAAGACACTGAGGGCAACAGAAACACAGTCTTGCATGATTTAAATTCAAACACTTAAACTCACTGGCACACAGCTGTGTTCAAGGTCATGAAACATTCCCGATGAGGGGCTGTAAATAAGTGATCATTGTATTAACAGCAGGAGATGAGTGTGTAGGTTGTCGTTTTGCTAATGCAGGGGGAAAGTGTGGTGAGCTACTCTCAGGTCCTGTCTGGGCATCACCTGGTTAAAAATGACCTTTTTAGACATGCATGGATGCAGATGAGACATTCACTACAAAAACACACCGAGCACATATACAGAACCACAACTCTCATGGTCAGATGTGGATGAGACACAGTAAACCTTTTTGCATACTCCTATGGGTTCTATATTACTAAGTCTGAAACTTAGAGAATCCTCCACCATGGTCCTGAGCATGTCTGTCAGGTCATGCAGGTGGAATGCATAGTATGGGATTTCCACTCCATGAAGCGAGTGTTTGCAGGATCAGAAAGTCCCAGATTCAGAGAGTTTTTGTGACATAATTTATATGAGAGAAATGTTCCATCTCAACTAATTTCAGAAGCCTGAATTAGCCTTCAGATTACACTCAAATCAGTTAAAAGTTGTCCAGGAAAGAATGAAATTATCTCTCCAGCAACCTTCGAAAAAAGTCATGTGAATATGAATGAATGGAGCCTAGCCCCACTTGACCACAGTACACTTATTGTACTGGCTTTTGCCAACTGGAAACAACTTTTAAAAGTGTGAAGTACAGCATGGAAGCCCATAGAACCCAATGCAGTTTTAAAAAGAAATGCATAGTACATGTATGTTTGTAAAGCTTAATCTCCCCATCAACACATCACACCCTCACATTTGACCCAGCGTCATCCAGTTGGAGCTCAACTTGGCCCCAAATGCACCCCACTGAATTCCACAACTGTGTCCAACAACCCTACAATGGCATTACAGAATTAGATCTGTGGATTGAATTAGTCCAATTTGGCCTTAATGGGCCCACTTAGACTCACATTCGATACTGCGGGCACCTGTAATTTGAGAATGAGCCATTTGTTGCAAATTACACACTCCAGATCAGCTCGTCTTATTTAACCCACAATGCATAACTACAGCTATGCATGCGCACACAAACACATCTGACTGTTGTGTCGAAACAGCGATTTGCATTTTGTGTGGGGGTGTAGATGTTAATTTGGTGTTTCTGTGTGTGTTTGTTTATCTGTGTAATTATGTGTGCGCCTTCAGTCTATTTGACTAATGTTGGCATTCAGTCTCTTGTGTGTGAGAGCTCAAAGTCAGGCGCACACACCAATATGAGTAATGTGTGTGCACATGGCCTCTGGAAGTGTCAGATTAGCAGATTAGAGGGGAGAGGGTCTCCACCAAGGGACACACTGAGGCACTTGTCTTTCCCAGTATACCCCTCCTCCACATTCCATTTTAAACCTTCCCAAACTTTTCCTTAAGCTTCCCAAAGGCACAATTTCATGTTTTGTTTCTGACACTTATCTTGGATCTGTTTTCTCCATCACTTTGCAAATCATCATATTTGCCTCTTTTACTCCCACATTGCTTGATGTGTGTTTCTACCCCATTCCTTCCCTGACAAGAATCCCAAAGTCAGAATTACAAGATGTTTGCAGGACCAACACAAGAGAAGAAATAATCGGCTGAGGTTTGGACCAGTGCTGCTGTTGGACAGCCTGTTATACACCCATGCAACCATCTCTCACTTCCTACCTCAGGCCAGTGATTTGTAATTGCAAGCCTGTTTCACCTAAACTGAAACAAGTTCCCCAGAGGCAGGGGCTCTGAATCATTTTTGCATTCTACCATGCAACATTGTTGTCAGTGAGCTAGTCAGATAATGTTAGACCATGTCACATTCTTGCAGAGAAAATCTTGTGTATGACTGCTAAAATTAATGTGAAGTCAGGAAATGTCAGCACTTGTGGAATGTCCCAAAAAGACAAAACCATGAAGTTGTGGTTAAAGGTCATTCCTTTTTCCAGGCTACTTACAAGGGCCATGCAGCCGAACAGGAAACAAACAGTATTCCACAACAAAGCCTAATGCAAAGTAGGGGTTTAAATACACACAGAGGTAATTAGGGAAACTGGAAGCACTAGTTTACCCGGCTGAAACTAATCAGGGCAAACGAGACAAGGGAAGCAAAACTAAAAACAATGCACACGACTATCAAAGCAAAACAGGAAGTATGTAAACACGATCTAACATGAAAAGGGAGACTTACAGACACGAAACTGACAGGAGGGCAGGGAAATGGAAAATTTACCATAATTATAAATCACAAAAGGAGGCATAATCCAAACTATGAATGAAATCATGGGGGGAAAAAATGGGGGAATTAACTAGACCTCAAAGAACAAAGAACAAGCCAAGCAGAAAACATATAATAATAAAGTGAACTAAAATGTCAAACTCAAAAGGCTGGACCCAGGAACATGACACTGTTGACATACTGTAGGTGGTATTAAAGGAGAAATTGGTCTGATCACACAGCATTCATTTACAAGTGTTATTTCAGCCAACTGTCTGCTCAGACAACCAGAATGTACACTGTGCTGCCAGGTTGGCAGATGCTCTTGCAGAGGCAAAACACTGAGTTCATACGATACCTCAGTGTGTGTGTCTGTGTTGTGCATTTTGTAATCGACTCAACGCATTGATCTGACTGCATGTTAGAAGTGTGTAGGATAATTATGTATCCTAAACACACGGTTCATAATATCTATGTCATTTTGGCATTACCTTCTACATGTTCTGTGTTCCCATGTTTCTAATTTCATTTTTTTAATTTTCTTAAATCACTTCAGTATCAGATCTGTCATCTTTCCCCAAATAGCTCCTCCTGTAAAGCTCCTTTTGAAAGTAGTCATCTGTGACATTTTTATTTGAATGAAGTCCTTTATATAATTCTCTATGGTGCAATGGCATAACATAAAAGTGGTGTCCCAGTTTGTGAAGCTTTTATACCAGATGTCTTTTCTATGACTGGTGCGCAGGAAGTGATGTACTTTCCATTTTAAGGTAAATAAAAGAAGGTCTGTGCTGTTAGCTCAGGCAGCAGCTGTGGTAGAGTCAGAGCGGTAGGCTTCAGTCCAATAGACATTAGCACTGGCACAACATAATCTTTCATGCCCGTGAGGCTGCTGCGTATCATGCTGTCCTAACTATGTTCTCAACTCCTGATTTGTAGAGTGATAAATCACTGTGTAGTATTATACCACCAGCACCTCAAAGCACCTGCATCATGTTCTTCCCCTCTACCACCAGCTGTAGCAAACCGCACCTCTACTCTACAGAAGCTGTGTGTGGAGCCAGTCGGTGGAGGTGAAGAGTTAAGAAGCTCAAGCAGCACTCTACAGGCAGAGGGCATCACCTGGACCTGGACCAGGACCAGAGCATGCTGTGGGAAGCTGGTGTCTGGCTGGTGATGGGGCACTGGGTTAAAAACCAGGCAGAGTCAGCAGTTAGTTCTTTGTTATTCTGGTCAGAGACTGTGTATATATATATATATATATATATATAAAACAGTTTAATGTGGCTGTTGTATTTCGTGCCCATATTAGACAGTATTTGCTGCTGAGAGGTTAAAGTGACAGGTTTGAGAAGCTACAGCAGAAACAAGGGTTTATATCAAACTCCGTGTTTGTGCATTTGGCCACTGTCATGTCTTGTTAGCGCATCTTTCTGTCTCCCTGAATTTTACAGTCACTTTTCATTTGCTTCTCTAGCTGCTCCCCATTTTACTTTCCTCATGCGCCGCAGTTTTTATAGTGTCGATTCAATTTCACCACTGTCGGCCATGCTCGAATTGTGCTGAGGTAAAGAACAATAAAAGGTGAACATTTAAAAATATAATTGTGTAATGTTTGTGTGTCACATTACAGCGAGCAATAGCCCGCTGTTCCTTTTACATATTATCCTTGTTCTGTTTGGCCATGCGCTTTACCTCTCACACCCCTTCTTTTATATCCTGTTATTTCTGCCTTGTTTATTCTTCTGTTCTTTCCCCTTTCTTTGTCTCTCTGTTAGGGATATGCTTGACTAGTCACTAATTGGTACCGGGCGTACAGGTCGTTTAATCTTTTAAGATTTTAATGTTATGCAGCCATGTGTCACTAGATGGAGCTGTAGTCACGACATTGTTGTACAAAAATGCAATAACTTTGTTAATCTAGGCCTGAAATTACTGTTAGGCCTATTATTGTTAGTTATTTTGAAGACGAAAGAACAAGATTGCGGATACAAGCAACCCAAATGATGGGCTGGGCTCTCCCTTTGAGACAGGGTAAGGAGTTCAGCTATTCGGGATGGGCTTGGATTTGAGCTGCTACTCCTCCACATCGAAAAGAGCAATTTGAGGTGGTCGTCTCCTGGGTTTGTTGTTCTGGGCATGTCCTACTTTGAAGGAGGCTCCGGGGTAGACCCAGGACACGCTGGAGAGATTTTATCTCTCAGCTTGCCTGGGATTACCTCGGTATTCCCTTGACTGAGCCGGAGACGTTGGCTGGCAAGAGGGAGTTCTGGGCTTCTCTGTTTAGGCTACTGCCCCTGCGACTCAGCCCTCAAATTTAACTTGATATCTGAGTGTTTCTTTGTTTTAGACTAGTCAGTTAGTCTAGTTTTTTTCCCCTTGTTTAGTTGACGAAGAAATTACTGTATATATATTACTGTAGAGCTTGGATTCCATTTCACTTTATTTACAGTGACAAATAGAAGCAGACCGAAACAGACCAAAATGCTTCAGTCATTCAATCCCCAGCTTCCAGTCTGCAAGTCAAAATGTCTTTGGACAAGTTACAGAACACCAAATTGCCCCCAGTGCATTCATTGCATTGTAAGAGGTAAAAAGTATTTAAAGGTACAGAATAAATCACTGTATGAATCTGTGTGGGAATGGGTGAATGTGGCTTTTAAGGATATTTGCTTGCAAAATTTCAGTTTAACTCAATTCAGTACAAACCAGTTTTATTTACTTAGCACCAATTCACAACAGTTCACTCAAGGCATTTTATATTGCAAGGTAAAGACCCTATAATATCAGGGTGTAATCAGACAATTACCTGATCCACAAGTAAGCCTGCAGTCTGAGAGTGAAGTGCTCTGTTAAGATAAGGTGCTATGAGGTCTTTAAGACATGATGGGGCCTAATTCCTCAAGAGCTTGCATTTGAGGAAAAAGGACTTTAAATTGAATTTTGAACAGGGAGTCCGTATGAGAAGCTGGGCAAAATATGGTTCTGAATATGTTCTGGATCAACTGGAGGCTTTCAGGCTTGATAATAAGGAATTACAGTAATCCAGCGTAGAAGTAATAAGTGCATGAACTAGTTTTTCAGCATCACTCTGAGGCAGAATGTTTCTAATTTTAACAATATTGTGCAAATGAGTGAAGGCACTCTTACATATTTGCTTAATCTGCACGCTGAAGGGCACGTACTGTCAAAAAAATGAATCCAAGTTTTTAAGGTGACAGTAATTAAACATTACTTAAAAATCACTTGACCCAGCTGTCTTACCTAATTATAGGCCAAACTCCAACCTACCTTTTATCTCAAAAATTCTTGAAAGAGTAGCTGTAAATCAACTAACTGATCATCTACAGAGGAACGGTTTATTTAAAAAGTTTCACTCAGGTTTCAGAATTCATCACAGTACAGAAACAGCATTAGTGAAGGTAACAAATAACTTTTTTTTGGCTTCTGACAGTGGACTCATCTCTGTGCTTGTCCTGCTAGACCTCAGTGCAGCTTTCAATACTGCTGACCATAACATTTTGTTACAGAGATTAGAACGTGCCATAGGTATTAAAGGTACTGTGTGGCAGTGGTTTGAATTATATTTATCTAATAGACTCCAATTTTTTCATGTAAATGGGGAGTCTTCTTCACACACAAAGGTTAATTATGGAATCCCACAGGGCTCTGTGTTAGGACCAATTTTATTTACACTCGTGTTACTTCCCTTAGGCAGTATTATTAGAAAGCATTGCATACATTTTCATTTTCATTGCACTTTACATTTGACCCAGCTTTGTCAATCCATGAAGCCAGATGACACACATCAATTAGTTAAACTGCAGGAATGTCTTTAAGACATAGGCCTGGATGACCTCTAAGTTCCTGCTTCTAAATTCAGATAAAACCGAAGTTATTGTTCTGAGCCCTACAAATCTTAGCAACATGGTGTCTAACCAGATGCTTACTCGGGATGGCATTACCTTGGCCTCCAGTAACACTATGAGAAATCCCGGATTCATTTTTGACCAGGATATGTCCTTCAATGCACATATTAAACAAACATGTAGGACTACTTTTTTGAATTTGTGCAATATTTCTAAAATTAGAAACATCCTGCCTCAGAGTGATGCTGAAAAGCTAATTCATGCATTTGTCTGTGTAGGCTCGCAGTCATCCTGGTCATAGTGGTCTCTGGAGCTTGAAAAAGGGCAACTGGACTTCTTTTCTTTTCATGCATTTATTATTTCTAGGCTGAACTATTGTATTTCATTACTATCAGGCTGTCCTAAAAGCTTATAGTTAGGACTGGATCAGGTATACCTGGCTTCTATTTCAGATTACACTTTCTCCTGAAGTCACCCATCCAGCCTGATTTCCCGGCTGCTCAAAGGGACAGTTACCTGGGGCTAAGCAACTTTTGCCCACAACCACTAACAGGACCTAGCTAGTTATAGGACTGTTTTCAGTGGTACAGAGCCAGGTCTTCAATTCACTGAGCCAGGTCTCGAAAGATATGAACTAGCTCCAGTTATTATAAGTACCATTAACAATAAAATTGGCTGAGGAATAACCAAACATTTGACACACTGAGCAGGAAAGTGCCAGTGAGTCAGCTGGAGAACCACAATCCATGCTGCTAGTGATATTGCTAAAAGTTAAACTAGCAAATTCCAAAGGACACAAAAAGTTAATAGTATTGTATAAATAGAATTTGCAGGTGATTCAAGAGAAAGTGTGCTTTGACAAAGCACATGTAGCCACAATGATGCTTTTATTATGAAAAAACAATTTGAAATCATAATAACTTTTCTTTAAGTAGTTTTAATACATTTCTGCACTCAGTTTTTTGATACTTAACAGAAATGTTTTTCTCAGCAAAAAGGTCAGTGAGGTCTAACACCCAAGCACTACTCTCTGGTCTGCTTGCATTACTGTTCAGTTTTTGTTCCGTTCTTGTCCTGTCACTTCATTAAACTGTTGGTTTATTCATTATATTCCTCCATCAAAATCAGCAATTAGTGCTGCTCAGATCCCTTATGTAGTTTGAGAGCATTTGGAAGAACAGATGAAATTTCACTGTTGTTGCTTTTTCAAATGTGGTAGATTGTGAGTCAGTCGGGGTGATTATTCAGTCATTCATCATAAAGACAGGCTATCATTTTTATCATGTAGGTGTAATGCAGTGGAAGAAATATAGATAAAGTCACACAGTGATGAATGATGGAGGTGTTAAGGCTTTTTCTATATATTCCCTTGTTCAGTTGACTGAATAAACCCCTCAACCTTTAATTTAGTCACCTTTTTATTAACCACATATCTTCTATTATATAAAATATGTTTTTTTTATCATGCTGCTATTGATCATTGAATTCATGTGCACAGCAACATCTCCTAGCCTGTGCGAGAACAAAGAGCAGCTGAAAACAGGAGAGGAAATGTGTGCTGGAAGATGTCCTTGAATATTTTTACTCCAGGTGTGTCTTTTCCAAGAATAGACAAAAGTGAAACTAATCAAGAAAGGGGAAAAAAAGATTTTGTGCAATAAAGAATGGATTTACATGAAGCGCTGTTAAATGAAGGGCATTTTTTTGTGTGTGTGTGGATGGATTCATTTTCCATTTTTTATTATTTTATACATCTGTGTGGCTTCAAAACAAAGAGTACTTCCTGAGATGAATAATAAAAAGCCCTGTACAGTAGCTTGGCATCTCTTCAGCAGTCAGGCTGAACACAACATCCACAGCCTACCTCCATGTTTATGGATGAGATGTTGTGCACTGCACCACAGGGACAGGTCACAATCGGACCCCAAGAAATAAAAAACCTTCCGCCATCTGCACAGCTGACATTTCCCACACCAGTGAAAGAGCACGAGCATCTGGTGTTCACCTCTCGGCTTGTGCAGGGTTTGAAGTTGTCGTAATGTCATGCAGCCATGTGGTTTGTGTGCAGGAACCAGTGAGAGCGACATGACATGTGTAGAATGTGGTTGGACTGAATTGTTGGTATGTGTGAGTGTGTGTGTGTTTGCCTGTGCTGAATTACATTTTCTTTTTTTTCAGTGGCCTTGATATTGCTACCTTAGCGCTGGCTAGACTAAGCATTCACAGATGGTTGGCAAGGAGTTGAGTGTACTCTGCACTCCAAAAATGATTCAGTAACAGCATTACAATCGAGTGACTGAGGGTTTTTAGTATGAATTGAATTATCTGACAACGCAAGGCTGTTGACTCAAATAAACTACTTGGCTTAAAGAGATGCTTTATCTTCTTTGGACTTTGGCTACATGGATGAATACTTGAACAAATTCTTGAGTGTTCTTTAACACTAAAGATTTTCAATAAAATTTTCAGAATATTGAAAATGTGCCACATTTTCAATATCTTTGGAAATACCATTTCTCTTGCCAGTTTCTTTAGCCTGCCTGTTACCTGCTTTTCAATGGATATCTTCAGGTAGTCATTCAGGGAGATCTTCCTCTCAAGTATAATCTGAGGCAGCTGAATCATTTAACTTGTGCTTTGGGATTGGTTGGAGATTATATGTGGCCCCAAATATCCATCATCATATAATCAATATATCGTACTTGGCATACTGTAATTTACTTCAGTAAAGTCATTACCTGTGACCTTATGTTCCCACACTTCAGCAAGGTATTTGCTGACCTAACCAGGATATATTTACATTATTTGGACATCCATTCTCATTCGCAGGATGGACATGAGGGACAAAATAACTTTTAGCATTCACGACTTTAGGCATCACCTGTTTTAATATTGGGAGCAGAGAGTAACATATGTAACAAAACAGAAATCATGGCTAAATTGGACCAGCCTGGTGGCCAATCTTCATTAATTGCACATTGCACCAGTAAGAGCAGAGTGTGAAGGTTCAATTAGCAGGGTAAGAGCACAGTTTTGCTCAAAATATTGCAATGCACACAACATTATGGGTGACATACCAGAGTTCAAAAGAGGACAAATTGTTGGTGCACGTCTTGCTGGCGCATCTGTGACCAAGACAGCAAGTCTTTGTGTTGTATTGAGAGCCACGGTATCCAGGGTAATGTCAGCATACCACCATGAAGGACGAACCACATCCAACAGGATTAACTGTGGATGCAAGAGGAAGCTGTCTGAAACATCAAAGGATACTTTTTGGGTATGTTAGATGGCAGCAGCTTTGACAAAACAACAGTTTTTGATACCATGGGAATGAAAATGGGCTCCCACATGTGCTTCATCACATCTGTTCTCATTAACAAAAGCCCACTAAACAACCTTAGAAACAAAAACTGCAGAACGAGCAGCCATGCTAGTGATCCTATAGCCACATTTCCATGTTTTAAGCACAACAAAGCTCCGGTCTAAAATGTTTTCATTTAAACTTGGCACCCAAAAATAATTCAGGTTTTTGTTGGCAGGGAGACAGTGCCACCTTGGGTGTGCTGAGCACTGAACAACTGTACAGTGTACAGTATGGCTTGGCAAGTATTCAGTGGCTTCATTGGCTTAGATCAACCCTTTGTCAAAACTTGGTTTATAACACATTTGATATGGTTTGCTTAATGATGCAGTACCTTGCTTATGTCACAGACTTAGCCCATGAACAAAGGTTTAAAATATCTGAAGGCCCTTTAGCTACTGCTCAAGGTCCCTGTTTTCATAGAGGTGTGACAGACAGCATGGCTCAGTCATGTGTCAGGGTACATTTACACCCCTCAATGGGTCAAGCAGCAAGGATGTTTCTACTTGTTTAGACTTTAACACTTGCCCTGACCTCATTCTATAGCTGGGTGGCCATGGCCTGAATTGGAAAATGCAAAAAGATGGAACAATGAGAAAGGGCAATAATCAAGAGACGAGCAAGGAAAACCTGAAACTTGTGATGGAATTCTAGCTGTCTGAACAGTTTAGTAATGAGCTTACAGTAGCAGAAAGGGCCTCAGACTTTGTTTGCATCTGTTGGTGCACAAAGTATGTGTTCTACTATACTTGAGTGCTGGCATAATGTATATATTAAAAGCTCCACCCTCCATTCTGCCTTCTCCTTATAGTCTAAGTGGATTGTGACAGGACACTGAAGTAGGACCAGAGCTCTGGGTTATTCCCTTGGAGAGATGAAGATGAAGGGGCTGGAGAGGATGGATGGAACACGTGTGTGTGTGTGTGTGTGTGTGGGTGTATGGGTGGGTGGTTTGATTAATAGCAAGGAGGTTCTGGTAGTGGTACGTTCTTTCTTTCTTTCTTTCTTTCTTTCTTTCTTTCTTTCTTTCTTTCTTTCTTTCTTTCTTTCTTTCTTTCTTTCTTTCTTTCTTTCTTTCTTTCTTTCTTTCTTTCTTTCTTTCTTTCTTTCTTTCTTTCTTTCTTTCTTTCTTTCTTTCTTTCTTTCTTTCTTTCTTTCTTTTTTAGTAGTCTGTACAGAATATTAAATTAAATTTAATTTAGTTTTATTTATATAGCGCCAAATCACAACAAACAGCCGCCTAAAGGTGCTTTATATTGTAAGGTAAAGACCCTACAATAATAACAGAGAAAACCCAACAGTCAAGATGACCCCCTATGAGCAAGCATTTTGCAACAGTGGGAAGGAAAAACTCCCTTTTAACAGGAAGAAACCTCCAGCAGAGCCAGGCTCAGGGAGGGGCAGTCATCTGCTGCGACGGGTTGGGGCTGAGTGGAGAGAGACAGGACAAAAGGCATGCTATGGAAGAGAGCCAGAGATTAATAATAATGATTAAATACAGATTGAAATATAAACAAGTAAATAAAGGTGAATGAGAAGAAACAGTGCATTATGGGACCCCCCTCAGCAGCCTAGGCCTATAGCAGCATAACGAAGGCGTGGTTCAGGGTCACCTGATCCAGCCCTAACTATAAGCTTGATCAAAAAGGAAAGTTTTAAGCCTAATCTTGAAAATAGAGAGGGTGTCTGTCTCCCGAATCCAAGCTGGGTGCTGGTTCCACAGATGAGGGGCCTGAAAGCTGAAGGCTCTGCCTCCCATTCTACTTTTAAGCATCCTATCAACCACAAGTAAGCCAGCAGTCTGAGAGCAAAGTGCTCTATTGGTGTAATATGGTTAAAAATTAAAAATACCTAATGATTAAAGTGAAGTATAAACAAAGTAAAAAGACGTGAATGAAAAGAAACACTCAGTGCGTCATAGTAACGCCCCAGCAGCCTAGGTCTATAGCAACATAACTAAGGGAGGTTTCAGGGTCACCTGATCCAGCCCTAACTATAAGCTTTATGAAAAAGGAAAGTTAACCTAATCTTAAAACTAGAGAGGGTGTCTGTCTCCCAAATGCAAGCTGGGAGCTGGTTCCACAGAAGAGGGGCCTGAAAGCTGAAGGCTCTGCCTCCCATTCTACTTTTAAGCATCCTATCAACCACAAGTAAGCCAGCAGTCTGAGAGCAAAGTGCTCTATTGGTGTAATATGGTACTATGAAGTCTTTAAGATAAGATGGGGCCTGATTATTAAAGACCTTGTCTGTGTGAGGAGAAGAATTTTAGATTCTATTCTGGATTTAACAGGGAGCCAATGAATAGAAATCAATATGGGAGAAATATGCTCTCAATTTCAAGTCTCTGTCAGTACTCTGGCTGCAGATTACAATTGCAATATGCAGCCACCACTGAATTTTATGCTGATAATGAAGAGTGCGTTTGTGTTTGTAATGACTAATGGCAGTAGCTGTCACCACATTACCTATTCTCCTATTTTCATTTTCCTGTTGTTGTTGTTGTAAACTGTGTGCAATGCACTGTGAAAGTCCCAGTCTGCTCTTCAGTGTGATTAGAAAGCTCACAAATCCACAAACCTTTTTCCTAACTTTAAAAGACATCTCTTCACTCTGTCTCTTACTGAGAACCAAGCCACAGCATTTTTTTCCCCAAAGCAAGCACTTTCAAGCAGCTTCGAAGCTGCCCTCCAATCTGTACATAAAAAAAAAAGACAGCATCCTTTTAAATGAATTCAAGCTAAGAAGCATAAAGAAGAGATACAGGTAGGCAGAATGAGACAAAGAATTCATTATTACATTGTTTCAACCCAGCCAACCCTAATTAATGTCCCTGGCCTTAGTGACGATGGAGCGATAGAGAGGGAGACCGGATGATCTCACTGAGGGAGATGGGCTCAGTGTTGAGATGTCATGTCTTGCTTCAGCTGAAGAGTAATGAAGCATCCTGGCCAAAAAGCACCAAACCCAATTAGCCATGTTAATGTCCCATTTGATTGCACAAAGCATGTTAGTCCTAATGTATTTGCATAGCCCTTTGTTCTCAGCTTGTTGGACTGGGCTCTGGTGTTTTCAGGTAAACGCAAATATTTTGGGGGTTTGGCTGCCAATGTTTCATGCCAGAAATCAATTACTTAAAAACACTTAAATTAAAAAGAAAAAAAAAAGGATTCACAAATTGTAATAGTGGTAAAGTTGCAAGCAGAACTGGTCTTCAAACCCCAAGTGTTACTATTTTTACTATGCTTACTGGTCATATACTGGTACTGCTAATTCTACAAACACTTTTACATGACAGGGACTAAAGTTTACGGTCTTCCTTTCATATCACTAAATCCTCGATCATTGAAATTCATTCTTGGTGATATACACAATCTACCAACATGAATAAATCCAACTAGAAATTCTATAAAAAGACACTCCTTATGAACAGAGATGACCTCATGAAATTAAGGAATGAAGGACCTTAATTGGAAGACATCCATACCATCCATTTTCTTAACCATTTATCCAATTCATGGTCACAGATATTAGAGAGACCTCAGGCAGAACAGGCCCAGTGATGGCCAACCATTTGTTGCAACCAGTTGGGGGTTGAGGGGAAAGGGGTGACAGAAAAGAGGAGCATAGAGAGACCACAAACAGGACAAAACACAAATTAAGAAACACAGTATGAAAAAGTGGCATAATAAACACAAGGGGATTTAAGGAGCAGTGAATTATGTCCCCCAGTATCCTGAGCCTAGCAGCAGAACTAAAGGATTGCCAAAGTAATCTGATCCAGCCCGAATTTAAACATTATTAAAAAGGCAAGTTTTGAAGCCTAATCTTACAAGCAGTGTGGGCTTCTGTCTCCAGAACCCAAATTGGAGCTGCGTGCACAGAGAGGAGCATGATAGTTGAAAGCTCTGACTCTCAGTCCACTTTTGGAAACTCAAAGAACCACAAATATACCTGAAATCTGAGAGTGAAGTAATTTCAGTGAAATTTAATTTTATTTATAAAGCGCCAAATAAGTCAAAACAGTCACCTCGAGGTGCTCTATATTGCAAGCTAAAGATCCTACAATAACACAGAGAAAACCCCAACAATCAGGCGACCCCCTTTCAGCGAGCACTTGGCAACAGTGGGAAGGAAAAACTTACCTTAAAAGTAAATACTGCCCAAAGAGTGAGCTGCCTGGTGGAGGTTTGCTCTCTCAGAGGGCTTCTTGTTGTCAAATGTAAAATAAACCTTGACCACTGTCTTGCATCTACAGCTTCACTTATGTCTTTGCTTCTGTTCTACCTAGCATACTTCCGCACTGATTTGAGTAAAATCCAATCCAAATGTCTAATCTGAAATAATTCAGGTTAATTGCTTGCCATCAACATACATCAATATACAAGGCACAAAATTTTATTTTTTCACTTTTCATAAGATGCAGTGTAAACCCCTCTCCTAGGGACACCAGCTTTGGGTAGTGATCAAAAGAACGAGATTGCAAATACAAGCGGCAGAGATGAGCTTCCTCCAAAGGCTGGCTGGCCTTTCCCTTAGAGATAGGGTGAGGAGTTCAGCCATTCGCAAGGGACTCAAAGTAGAGCCGCTGCTCCTCCACATCAAAAGGAGCCAGGTGATGTGGCTCGGGCATCTGACTGATGCCTCCTGGGCGCCTCTTGGGTGAGGTCTTACCGGGAGGAGGCCCCGGGGCAAAACCCTGGACACGCTGGAGAGGATTATCTCGATCGACTGGGCTGTCCCCGCAACCCGGCACCGGATAAGCGGAAGAAAATAGATGGATGGCAGTGTAAACCTAGTGACGAGTTTGGAGAAAGTCTGGGTTTATTATTTATTAGACAAAGAGTTAACTGTGATTCATTTTTTAATTCAGGCAAGATTTGCTTTTTTTTTTTTAAACTGTGCTTTTCTTCAGCCAACTGTTTATGTTGATAAGCTATTTCTACTCAGTTTTGTAATTTCCATAATATATCCCTCTGGGTTTGACTGGTGGTACGCTAATAACCCTGTTCATTTCCAGGGGAGTAAACACTGGCCTATGAAATAACATTAACGGTACCTAATGACAAGGTGGAAAAATGTCGCAGTGAAGGCTTGCAGCCTCCTCAAGAGTCAGTAGAACTGTAAACAAAAAAGTAACAAGTAACAAATTGCTGCCATTTCTGTAAGCTCATTTACACATGAAGGTTTAAATGGGATATGCACAACACTAAGGATAAACTGTGCTTGAACACCAGTAGCTTGGAACAGGGAAAACACTATGTATAATAATGTACATGGATAAATAATGTATCTCCTTCGTGTAATTAGAGTAGCTCAGAGAATAAATTTGCTTAATTTAGGCCCTGAAAGTATTTCCACTGTGTTTAATGTTGTATTCAGTACGAGTTACACACCACACTGCAAACTCAGATCAAGTTTAACTGTCATTAACAAAACAATCTCAGGCAACACTTGATCATTAATAGCTTAATTTGTTAATGATCTGGGGGTTTAGACTCGATGTCGGGTAGAAGATGTGCTTACTTGTATAAAGTGAAGCAAAAGAATGGAACAAAGGAGCTGGTAATGGATATAGATGACAAAGCAAAAACAACTGCCAAAAAGCAACATGAAGGATGGACAAGGATGGGGTGAGACAGAGGGACAGGGATGGGGATTATGATAATACTGAAGTGACATCTGTTCAGCTGTGCAAAGCAGCTGTATCCACTGAAGGGGATGAAGCCTGAGCCAGGACAGGAGCCTCTGTTGATGCCGCCATGACACTAAAGGTAGCCAGAGTAGACACAATCAAAACACAGTTACAGCCTGAAAGGTTAAGCATGCAAAGGTGATAAATATACTGCTCAGCAAAGTAAGGGAATATTTTTTAACTTTGATTTTGGTGGTTTTGATGGTTTTGGTTTTCACTGAGTGTTGTTACGTCATTTTCTTGTCAACAAATTAATTAAAAATTAATTTGAATTTGAATTTTTCATCCCTAAAGATCTAATAGCTTATTGTCTCAAAAAACAATGTTGATTTAAGAATAGTGAGTTGTACTAACTTGTTTATATTGAGTGTGCAATACTCAGAGATGGTATGTTACATGCAGTTAATATAGTATACCTAAGTAAAAAAGAGCTCTAATTAATTTGAAATCAAATGCACTTTATACAGCCTTATAGTTAACCAAATTTTTACAAGAAATAAACTCAGAAAATGTTGCTATAATCAGCCTAGATTTTTTTTTTTAGAAAGAAATAGCACTTTTACCAATAATTATATTCTGTTTAAGAGGCATAGGTCTGTTTTTTTGAGGCATTCCTCTTCATAAAAAGTATAGTTAAAGTATAGGAACTGATTATTAATTATTAATCACTAGATTATTCTTAGTCATGGTAATCCTAAACCTTTATACTTTTCTCAGTGACACTATTGACGGTACAGAAAATGTCTTTGTAGGCTCAATCACTAGTTTCAAGTGCTATTTAATAGAGCATTGTCCATTTTGTAAATTGCATTCTAAGAGTCACTAAAGAGGATTATCCAGAATATTAATATTGGAAAACAACTTCACTACTTGTTAGCCAGTGAGTGCGCTGTGTTCTCAGTCACATCTGCCTCTGGCTCATCACATCAAAAAAGCCAAAACTCTCAACTCAAGGCTTCATTCGGAGACTTCACAAACCATTTTTGTGTAATAAGTGGAAGCAAATGACATCAAATTTAGTATGTTGAAAATAGAAAATGCACAACAGAACAAATGAAAAACAAATGGACAGAAACAGGAGATATAAGAAATGGCATTTACCTACAAAAAGCTAGAAAAACAGCAGCTAAAAGGAAGAAAAGAAAGTTGGGCTAAAGAGAAGCAGCCAACGACTGTGGGTGATGAGATGAGAGCGATGTTCGCTGAAGAATGACAAGTCTGCATTGGCTAAGGAGATGAAAATGAAACGTTTGTTGCGACGAGTGTTAAGAGTGCTTTATCTTCAGGAAAGGCACCAATTAAGTGACGTGGCATAAACAGAGTTTTGTGTCACATCTGTTGTTTGTTTCTCTGCATGGAGTAAAAGAGCTGAATCACCATTCTGGTGCAGTGATGCCATCATTTTTGTCGAGGGTTGTACTGAGAGTGCTCATTCAATCAAAAATGCAGCTTGCAGTGCTTCAAGGCCCACCACTAAAGTTCCTAAACCTTTAAAAGGTAGTCACCCCTAAGCACTGAGCCAGGACTTTTTTGGGGGTAAAATAATTTCCTTAGAGCTAAATATAAACCCTGAAAATGTTCAGAGTTTTTCCAAAGCTTCTTAGTCACTGGGGAAGGTTCTCACAAATGTGGCTTTATAGACATGAAAGATCAATTTAGTAGCTTTAGGGAGGCTTTGAGAGTTTTATGATGTGGCTTTGAAGAAGCTTTATTATATATATATATATATATATATATATATATATATATATATATATATATATATATATATATATTCCCCACTCACTATAACCCATCCATCCGTCCATCCAGTCATTCTCTTCCACTTATCCTGTTCAGGGTCATGGGAAAGGGGGGTGGGGGGCTGGAGCCTATCCCAGCTGTCATAGGGCAAGAGGCAGGGTACACCCTGTACAGGTTGCCAGCCTATTGCAGAACTAATGTCTAGAGCAGGGATCCTCACATCCAGGCCTTGAGAGCCGGTGTCCAGCAAGTTTTAGATGTGTCTCTGCTTCAACACACCTGAGTCAAATATAGAAGTCATTAGCAGGACTCTGGAAAACTTGACTGCATACTGAGGAGGTGATTCAGCCATTTGATTCAGGTGTGTTGGATCAGGGACACATCTAAAACCTGCAGGACACTGGAGAAACAGGCAACCATTTACTCTCACATTTACACCTATGGGCAATTTAGAATCACCAATTAACCTAACCCCGGTGACTGCATGTCTTTGGACTGTGGGAGAAAACTGGAGCACCCGGAGGAAACCCACGCAGACACGGGGAGAACATGCAAACTCCACACAGAGCGGCCCGGGCCAAGGTGGATTAGAACCCAGACCTTCTAGATGTCCTTCTAGCTGTGAGGCATAGTGCTTCCAATAATAATTAATTTCTACTGAAAAATCATGCAATGGTAAAAATAATAGATAATGTCTAGTAAGAAGGATGAATCCTACTTTGTGTAGCGTCTCTTATCACTGATATGCTTGATGTGATAGTTCCTGTTTGCATCAGGGAGAAGGGGAAATCTTCCCCACTCACTTAATCAGTGAAGGCTGTAAATAGTCAGGGATTAGTACACATGGGCAACAACAATGCATCCAATGAGAAAGGCAAAGTGTTTCATCATTTAGGTTCACAGGTTCAGAGGTAGAGGCCCTAAAACAAACTCATGGCTGCAGATAGCCTTCAAACAGGTGTGCTCTTTCAAAAAATGCCATATTTCCAGCCATACTCTTTTTCTAATATTTTTGAATGGAACAATTTTTATAGTCATTGCAGGGGCACAGTTCAACATATGTCTACCTGAAAGGAAAAGATGATCTACAAACATTTATATGTCTGCCTGGTCCATCTCTCTTCTTTCAGCTGCAGCACCACTACTCTGCTTAGTCAGAAGGCACATCACCATTTCATTCTAGAACACTCTCCATGAAAGCAATAGAAACATCACAGATTATCACTTTTTCTATATTCAAAGGCATATGCCTTCTAATGCTTTTGAGCCCCACTGGCATGTCAGGTGCATATGGTGGTAATGTACTCTCAAGATTAAAAGAACACTTTACTGCACGTTGGTGATTATTTGGTCCCCTTCATGTCAGTCAAAATTGTACTGAAGTTTGTAACAAAAAAGGTTGTTTTACATCCAGGTTTATATGGATTTCTTAGGCTTCCAGTGTTTGCAACACTTATTATGATACAGAAACTGTTAATAGAAAATAGATTTCTCATTTCGTACCCTTTCTGGCAATCTATCTGAACCAGTCTCACTTCACACCAGTACTGTGAGGTAAAATTGTGTTTGCTACATCATTTGCTCTTTTGGTTCTGAAAAGTCTAATTTAAATGAACATCCCAATACAGTTTTCACCTATGAATCAAGTAGTTTGAGTTATTGAGTCATGCACACAGGTCACCATAAAAACTGCCATGCCCTTATGAACCATGTAAGGAATATAACATCCTACATTATTTTTTCAGGTATAAACCTAGCAGTATGACTGGGTGTCAAGCAAAATTTGGCAAGCAAACCGGCCAAGTACGGTATAAAGATTTTGTGGAATTGTTGCGCATCCACATCATATCCACTAAACAGTCAGGTGTATCTGGGGAAAGCAGGCAGCCATCCAGAGAAAAATCAGGGAGAACGCGTCGTGAAGGACATGGTTCGACCATGGTTAGGTAAAGGGAGAAACGTCGTCTGCGATAACTTCTTCACTTCTGTACCACTTTGCAACTTCCTTCTTGCTAACAACACGACAATGGTTGGGACAATGAGAAAGAACAAAGCTGACATTCCAAAGGAGATGCTGCCAAACAGAGCAAGGGTGGAGCATTCATCAGTGTTTGGATTCCAGGGGGAGAAGACTCTCGTGTCTTATGTTCCTAAGAAGGGAAAGGCAGTCATACTGCTTAGCTCACTTCATCATGATGATTCCGTTGAAGGAGAAGCTGCTAAACCCGAGATCATCCACTATTACAACAGTAATAGTGGGTTGATAACATGGATCACCTTGTGGGCATCTACTCTTGCCGACGGAGGGTTCGACGTTGGCCAGTCACACTATTTTTCAATGTCCTTGATGTGGCTGGTGTTGCTGCTCTTGTAATCTGGTTACACCATTACCCTGATTGGAAGTAGAAGTCTTTGGCTCGACGACGCTTATTCCTGAGAGAACTATGTGAGGAACTTGTCAATGACCACATCCAGCAGAGGCTACTGCAACCGACAGCACTACAACGGGGTGTTAGATCTGGACTCAGAGCACTCGGATACGAGATTGATCCTGCCCGCCAAATTCATGATGCTCCTGTTGCAAAGTGTCGACGTTGTGCCTTATGCCCAAGAGCAAGAGACTGAAAAACGCGGAAATCATGTACCGCCTGTGGTAATCCATGCTGCATCAAACATAGGGCCTCCCGCACTGTTTGCAGTGACTGTGCGTAAACACAAAACCGGTCACCATGCGGTAATCATCTAGTATGTGACACTGAATACTTTCAGTTGTTTAAATGCATGGAGTGTTTGTTTGGTGGTTAAATGCATGCAGTGAACTTTATTGGTGGAAATAAAGTTCATTTTATGGTTATATCTGTGCTTTCTTTGACTAAATCCATGGGGTACAGAATTACTCTAGGTCACTAACAACATAAACAAAAAAGTGCACATGTGTGTATATATATATATATATATATATATATATATATATATATATATATATATATATATATATATATATATGTGTGTGTGTGTGTTTTTGATCTCATTAATATTGCTATCATATACACTGTAATATACTTATTTAAATCTGTGACAAGCAGAAAAACGGACCAACAGCATGTGACCAGGGTGATACCAAAGTAGAGCTAAATAGATATGAAATAATATCATCTAAATCTCGTACACTGCAGCTCATCTACTGCACATTTACTACCCAAAGGATACCAAAACGCCACGAGACTGTTGTACAGCAGCTCTTCTTTATTTGTGATTCTGCAGTCTGAATCCAAATACAGAAATCAAGATAAAAAACTGGGAGCAAATAGTAAGCATTTAAGAAACAACATTTCAAACACCTTTTTTTTTTTGCAGTGGATGCGATTGGAGAAGATAGACAGAGGGGATGAGTGGTGTCAATATTTTATTGGTTTGTTAGTAAAAGGCTGAGAACATGTCCACCATCGTGTTTCTCCACCTTTTATAGTACACACCCTGGTACGGCCATGAACCCACTTGATTTTTCTCTTCAGGACAAGTGCTTACCACCTACAGTAGAAACAGGTTAAGTTGGCTTCTTGGTCCCCATTGCCTCGTCCCCAGTAACCTGCACAAATTGATGGACAGATTTAAGGGCCAAATGGTTCATCTCAATCCCTCAGTTTCAACAATTACTGTCTCCATTAGAGCCCTCACACACCCAACCACAGTGCCCTACTTTATTTCAAATGCATCTTTCTCCTGTTTTCCCCTACAATCTATTGTTGATCCTTTTTTCCCCTCTTCATTTCAGTCAGTTCTCTAACTGTAATTCTTGTTATTTTTGTTTCATGTGATGCCTTTCTTTCTACTTATCCATTCTCAGCAGTTCAGCTCTTCTTTGTCTTTTGGCTTTGTGCCATTTTCTTTTATCTTCTGTTCACCCACTATATCCTGTACTGCTCTTATCACTTCTTCTCCCTCCCCCACTGCTTTGTGTCTTAGTCCCAAAGGCCTTGGGCTCCCAGCAGTGGATTATCATACATCTAAGGAACTGAGCTCACTCAGTGCTGTTAGCTCTAATTAGTTGTCGGCTAGTGCATCAGTCAATCTACTAGGTTCTTAAATGGCAAAATTCTCTCAGAATTCCATGTGCAGAAATATCTATTTGAATGGATAGCTACAAATAATTGTTGTTTGGGATATATTTTTAAAATGTGTCTTGATGATATCTCTTTGAGATTGCAGTAGAATTACAGTAATGTGCATTTCCAAAGATAGCTGTTGTTGTGTGTGCACCCCATAATTTACATGAACGGGGGCAGGATGTGCATGTGCATTTGGGTGAACATCACCAGCCCTAAACTGTTCCAGTCTCTTCCTAGGATAACAGGCTGCCAATTTGATCAGAACCCAATTATAGCAATTGTTCAAATATGGAAGAACAGAGAAGGCTTGAAAAGAAGAAGAAGCCTTCAGAGATTTAAGCAAGCCTGGAGATCAAAAAGAGAAGATGAAAACCACAAAAGACGTTTCAGACATCAAAGAGGAGGCGAAAAGCCAAATGATGGGTGAACAGGTAGAAGGAAAAAGTAAAGCCGTAAAAATATTTTGGTTCCAAAAGATGTATACAAATGACTTCCAGAGCTAACATTAAATAAATTAAGCTCAAGTTTTACTGAATTTGCCATTATTGCAGAGTCAAAATTTTATAAAATTGCGCTCTAACTGACTCTACGGATTCTGGTATACCTCAAACATTGCTGGTCACATTTTCGACTTACCTTGTGTGCAGTATAAGTATTAGCAAATGTATCTGTATAATTCCAAACCCAAAAACCAAGTGACAAAGTAAATGCCATGCCCTTTTCATTTGTGATATCCAGAACAATTCTGTCAAACGAGCTTTCTGTAAAGCTCTCAGAGGGTTCCCCTCCCTGCCTCAGGAGATGCACATTTTTATAGTGGTCCATTATTGTAAATTCTTAAACATGACCAGTACTTATAATGGACAGGCAAATACCTTAAACCTCTTCAACCGTTTTTTAAACACTTCACACAGTGCATGTAGATGCGAAAAGAATAACAAAGTAAATTACTTCCTTGATGATCTACAATAGTTCATCTGGCATCCAGATGTGCTCCCATTCCACCTGAGTGGGCCAAGTTTTCCATGTAAGGTCAGCAAAGCCTTTTGTGTGGACAGAGCACAAGGCAAGCAGAAGCAAAGGTCCATGTAATTGCCCACCCGTCTTCTCCGCACCTGAACTAAATAATGAACGGAGGCAATTTCAAACTGCTTCTAAAATGGTAACGAGTGTGTGTGTGTGTGTGGGGGGGGGGGGGGCAGTAGCTGATAAAAAATGTGGAAATGTGCAATCAATGTACAAATAAAGTGACGTCTGCCATTTGTAGTTTTGCAAAATTCCCTTTAGAGGGTACATTTCAGCTGTAAAAGAACAAAACAAAAGAATCTGGAAAAAGTAATAAATAAAAAAATAAATATTGGGCTGGGTGATTTGGGAACATGGGGTCGGGGTGGCGCACAGTAAAAATAGTGATGCTGCACCTGCCCGCAATCAGAGACGACCACCCTGCACTTGGGTTCTCTGTCTTTGCTATAATGACAGAGAGGCTGGCAACACTTTGGCAGTCTGTAGAAGTGCATCTGAGCACTTTAGAGCGAATAGCTGGGTTACAGCCTCGATTACAAAGGTCTGAGCCTGTGAATGTATCTTGGGACATGCCAGGATATCATTGTTAAGATACAGTGTTTTGCCGGTGCTAAATATCTTGTCAAGCACAAAATGTAGCACCGTGTGAACTGCCACAGTAGAATTAATCTCTTGTTCATATATGAGTCTAAGCTCATTATGTCACAATCTAGCTGGCAGTTCTCCTTTATTGGATAAATTAAGGATTAGGATTTGGGCTAAGATTAAGCTTTTTTTTTTTTCTTTGCCAGGGAATTATGGTGGGCTAGCTGTTAAACCCTTGTTGACCACTGGATCCAGATGCTTTGGAAGTCTTTCTACTGTAGAATTGTGTCATTTCACCTCTCAAATGCTTTGAATGTGAGTGAGCATCATCCAAGAAACTGGAAAATGTAGAGTATGTAACTGCGATATCCCTATTTTAAACCCTGCTTCAGACTCTGTTGCATCTGTCTCTATCTTAATGCTTAAATCTTCCTGTTTAATTCTCATCTGTTGTGTCACATGCAAAAATCCCTCAAAATAATCTAAATGAAATTGGAAATGAAATTTAAGTCAAGGTTATATATTATGCATCTCCATAATAGTGTGTGTGTGTTTGTGTGTGTGTGTTTTGAATATGAGTTCCTCCCTTTTATTCCAGACTGTGATGAATTGTTTATGCGTGTGGTCTGTTTCTGGAAAATGTGAAGCACCCTGAAGGGATGAGGTGGGGGTGTCGCACACTTAGACGGAGCACTTGTATTTCACTGTTTTCACTTTAAAAATGAATGAGTGCATTCTTTCTCCTGAGCCTCAGAGTCTGTCTGTCTGTCTTTATTTCCCCTCAATCCTTTTCTGCCTTTAACATTTTCTCCCTCTGTGTCCTCAATAGCTGATTGATAACACTCTACTGTCATACAGTTGATGGGAATGTCTCAGGGACAAACAGCAGCTGTCGAGCTGGAGTTCACGGTCAGCTCAGCTATGAGCTTGACTCTCAATGGGGTCTCTTGTAGCTCTTGTTTTGCATGGAGTCATCCAAGGGTCTTGACCACCCTGTTGACTTTTTCCCAATAAAGGCTATTAGGCTCATTGTCTGCTAGCTTACAAACAAGAAAACCACACTGTCTGGCTATGTAGTCATAGTATCACAAAATGTTATAAGAGGAATACGTCCTTCAATATAAGGTTGCAGAGTTCATCCCAAACTTCCTTGCAATTAATTACTGAATTAAGTATAGGATGCGCAGACGTTTTTCTGTCATTACCCATGAAAAAAATGGTCTCCCAGCTCACTTTAGCCTGCCATATTCTCTAATACTTTTCTGATTCTAACAATCATAGAATTACAACTGGCTGGCATAGTGCTGGATTTTCTAAAAAGACAAGTATTTTTTTTTCATACTGCTGCGATTGGATTCTTTACCCTTGCCAATTTCGCCCTTTAGTCCAATGAGCTGTAGTTGCCAAGTGTAGTCATAGTCAACATACTGCTCCATACAAGAGAGGCAATACAAGCATCTGGCTTCTGTGTTGTTCTGCAGTTTTGTCAGTGTGGCTAGTTACGGTGCTGCCAAATAAATGCTCTCTCTGACTCCTGCCAGTAGTGATTTATAGCCGAATACATTCTTGCCCTGTCCACTTCTTCCCCAAAGAAAAATCATTTTCCAGCTGAACATGTGGGCCTTGAGGACTGACACTACATGGGAATAGAGAAGCTGAATATTTTGCTGGCACTGGCATTTGGATGAATGATGCAAACCTAAGACTAGTGGGGTTGATGTTCACATATACTTTTCACTTCTACTTTTCATGTCCAAGACAGAGGATGGAATTTGATGTGCGCCACACTTAGAAAGCTGTAATTATAGATGTGTGATGTAGACAGGGCTTACTCGGAAGCCGCAGGAAAATGTATTTTGTGTGAGAGCAAGGATCCAAGGGGCTGTAGAGGTATGCATTTTCATGTGGAACTACTTTTCCTACTTAGCTCTGGGACATGGTGTCTGTTCTGCATGTATTGACATAATATGCTGGAAAGCCTGGCTAAACCACCCAACCAATTCATGTGCATATATTGTTATGCTGTTTTGCAGCATATCTCCAATATTTAAATATTAAAAACAAAGTTGAACATTTAGTGCTTAAAGTGAGATATTCTTCTATTTAAACTAAACCAGAGGTAAACATAAAAGAACTGTTGGACCTATTTTTTTCTTTTCTTTGTCCACAAACATAACTGCTGCATCTGGATGTTCATCCATGACACGTTAGAGTCAAATGCAGGGCTTTCACTTTAATTATTTGGATTATTTGATTAACTGGAGGGTTAAACCTGAACAATAAAGAAACTAAGAGTGGCTTGGGAAGCATAAGTACTAAGCATGCTGCATGGCAGATCTAATCTGTGTGTCAAGAGACTTTCTGCCTGCATAGTAAAAGTGTCAAGCTTTGCACCAGTGTCTCATTAGGACAAGGACAGCTGTGCAGAGGCGGACAGCCTGTTTCCAGAGACACTGCTTGAGTCACAGTAGGCCAACGAGCAATTGGAAAACACTTGAAATGCGCTATATGACTCAGAAGGCCTCGTGACTGCTCAGTCAGATATGGATACTGTCTATTCCTCATCAGGGAAGAAAGTTTTTGTGAAAGTAAGAAAGCAGGTTAGGCACTGACACTGAAGCTTCTACCAGGGTTGTTATCACTCCAGGGAAGCGGGCTGCAGCTCAAGGAGATGTCCTCTGTTCCAGTTTTATGGACTCCATAAACATCTTTGGAAGCCAAGACCCACCAGGGCTGGAAGTCCTGAATTTGGGTTGCTTTGAGCCAAGTGCCTCGAGACTCCACTGAGAGGCTTTGATGGCAGTCTGTGTTGTGGAAATTGGTCTAGAACGCTCAAAGCTCATTCTGTATCTCCCCAGCTGTGGTGCTCCACGGAAAAACCTCTTTCAAGACACAGTTAAAGACCGGCCATGCCTCAGAGGGCTTTTAAAAATTGCAGAGGGTTTCTTTTTCTATTAACAATAGCTTGAATGCTATCGGCTATGTGGCCTCGTCCTGACACAAGAGGGCATTATGAAAGCTTTGGGCATTACTTTATGCTAGAGGGTATTTTATGAGGCTAAATGTTCTGACAAGGATGAAAATATATTTGATAAAATGTTCGGGCCTGCAGCCATGCATCTTATTAGGTCAGCCAAGCAAGACAGTATGGCTTTCATCCTGTCTGACTAAAAATCAACCAGATGCTTACCTCCTGTCCTTGCTTCATTTTCTCAGTGGCCACCCAGTCTTTTCACTCATTTGTTCTTTAAAAATTCAAGGACATGCAGCCTGAAAAATAAGAGCTGTAATTATGTACCGTCACCACAGAAAATATGGTGATACAGACTGTGCTTTCTTTTTTTGTTTCAGCAGAGTCCATGCCACACAGTTTGCAGCTTTATTCTCTGAGAGCAGCCACATTTGCAAATTGCTGTTGGCAGCTGACTCTGGGCAGCACCTCTTGGTCAATCAAATCCCCTCTGCCTAAGGACACGCTTGGGTTTTTCACTTGCTCCTAGAAATGCAAGCCAGCATGTCAATCACAATTCTAGCCCCCCCCGTGATCCATGACCCATTGGTACTCTTGCCATGGCAACACAAATCCCAGTAGGCCTTGATGTCAAGAAGAGGAGTTCTGAGAAATATGAAAGACAAGCAACTCTGATCCAGTGTATACACACACAGATGATGCCCTTGACCAAGATATCTTGGTCATATGAATAATACATTCATTTTCTTTATTTTATCTCATGTGAAATATCAAAATCATAGGGTACGTTTCCACTAACCCCAAAAACAAATCTGTACACTCCTTATAAATGAAGATTTCATATTTAAATTGCCACAGGAAAAATTGGTTTAAGCTAAATTCATACTTGCACAAAGGAGTGAAGGAGGAAAGGTCTGTATGAGCTCTCTTTGGAAGCGATCTGGCAAACAATGCAATTATTTGTTCAGGGTAATAGTTTCTCTGAGCAGCCTCAAAGAGGACTCAGCATAAAAATCAGCAGCAGTGCAAACCGAGTTCCCCCATGGTTGCTTATGCTTGAAATAAAAGCATAGAAAAGAGATTAGTTTAAATAGTGGGAACACATTAACCACATTTGTGCAGGTGTACTGATAAGTAGTGCTTTAAAATATAAGTATTGATTAAAAACAGCCCCTCGATTGCTGTTGCCTGAAACACTGATTGGGCCTCAATTTAAAAAAAAAAAAAGAAAGCTCAGAAGAAAATGATAAACATTTGGGTATGAACACAGTTTTACAGAATAAATTAAATCATTTAGGCTACCCTGCATCAAACTGACCAATCATCCATGTGTACTAGTAACAGCAGTTTGAAAAGGACTGATTATAAAAATACTGATTTTGTTCAAGTGTTTTATGAATAATCCCCAATTTCACTGACTACATAATCCTTTTAGTTGTAGCTGCCTAAATGTCTCTTTCTTTCTCCACCATGTTCTTCTGCAGGTCATCCTGATCCTGACCAAGTACTACCACGCTGACTCCACCAAAGTGCTGGAAAGCTCACTGTGGAGGTAGGTGGATTGTTTAGACACCATGTTTGCACTTGCTGGATGTCTTTATGTCATGTATGGCCCCAGACTCCTGCAGACCTTTCATCAGCAAGCCACTTCCCTTGAACAGGAAGGTCAGCACGGGTCTAGTTATCTCTCCGCTGTGCCTCTTCAAGGAGACAAGGGTGAACCAGAGCGCTGGGGCGGACAAAACATCAGCAGGCAGCTACAACTAAAGTGGGGGACCGGAGAGCGGCGCTGTGAGGCCAGAGTGGGCATCTGTTTGGGCAGATAGCATATCAGCATGGCTCAGGGCAGGATGACTGGCACCAGCAGTGCCAGGGAAAGGGGTCAAGTCTGACTGGCAGAGCTTCCTCTATTTAGCAAAGCGGTTGCTCACCAAAAACCCTTCTTGCTGCTCTCGCATTTGAACGGTGGAAAAGGCAGTGTATCCATTCCACCCCACTTGACAACAAGTACATCTTGTATTCAGACATATATTCCCATAGAGTATTAACTTTGCATTTAATCTACTTCCTCTCCCACAGCTTCTGGAGTGTTGCTATGTAACTGAGCCGGACCTTGTAGATAACGGGGTAGAGGGGACTTAATTATATGCAAATTTCCTAATAAAAACCTAGGACATAGACAAAATATTGGCTAAAAGTACACATCTAGAAGACATTCACACAGAGCAAAGTGTGTCTGATGGTTGTGCTTAATTCATGCCATTCACCTCACTGAGGGCTCCATGACTTCAAAGCTTCAGCGTCTCATTAGCTCTGACTGCTTGTCTCCCCAGAGTACTTATATGAATAATGTACATATTTTTCTCCTTCCTCTGTTGATGTTTTAATTGTTGTACTGCATGACTAATGCTGGGGACTCACTACTGGACAGCTCACTCATGAAAGGAAAAAAAAATATTGCAAATCAGTGCCAATTTAGGTTCAGTTCAGATTGAATTCCTCCTGCCTTCTGGCATCACTGTCCAAAAATGGAACTTTCAATGAAATTAGCATGTTTCCAGGAGGATTCATACAACTATCTGACCATATCTTATTAGGTGTTATGCGTGGGGTGTACCTCAAGTCCTTCGTAGCTGTTAGCTTGGCATGGTGCATAGACAGCCCATACATAAGCTTTGATGTTCCAAGGCTGTAGGATCAAATGAGAAAGATGGGGGAGGATGAATGGGTTTGCTGTCCCACCCTGTCAGGTGGTGTTCATCTCGAAGCCAGGTTTCACACAGGGGGAAAGTTAACAATAGTGAGAGGAGAAAAAGTTTTGAGGCCAAAGGTCCTATTTGATCAGCTGAGCACCATAAAGGCTTGTAAATAAAATACACTGCTTCCTAATGGAACACCTTCACCTAATATTTGTGAGTTTAACCCAAAAAACGTTGACTACCACTCAGTCAGTATCATTCACTTCTGCTCTATAAAAAGACCAGAGATAGCATTCAGATTCTGCTGCATTCATTACTAGAAGTAATGACTTTTGATTGTATTTTAGTGTCCTATGATGATGTAGAATGCACAATCTCCCAAGACTCCAGCACTTCACACACATTTTCATTTTGGAATTAGTTACTCTTTGACTTCAGAATCACAGGTTTAACAAAAACAATCTCAACTCAAGTTCTGCTTACCGACTTTTTGAGTTGCTTTTAGTATCATTTAAGGGGACAGCTGACAAAGGTCAAGAAAGTTGTCCACATTTAATCCCGTTGCACGGAAAGGCAGAGATTTCAGTTCTGGAGGTGTACGGTGTGGTGTGAAGTTTAAAGCCAAGTCTTTGATCCAGGAACGTGATTTGAGACTGGACACAAACTTTGATTTGTGTAGCCGACTTACTACTCAGTTTTTCTTTTTACTTTTTGTTTTAGTTACTGCTTAATTTTTGTCACAAAAACTGCTTGTTTAGATTTAGATCATATGTTGGCAATGGATTGTGTACCAATCTACTGTCATCACAGCCTGGGACTTGTTCTCCAGGTAACCAAAGCAATGGAGGGAGAAGCCTAAATTGAAAACATATGTTCAAATGTTTCTGTGAGACTAGACTGGGTACATGAATGAATCAAATTAGTTTTGAATAGAGATGGGAGTAACTATGACTTACTAAAGTAAAGGCATTCGTAGGGAAGTTGTTACCTTAGAGAAAAAGTAGGAAGGAGCTCTAAGCCAGTGGTTAGCTGAACACACTGAGTTACCTTGCAATGTTTCTCCAACAGTCAAGTCAGACCAAACAGATAATCTTATGGTAATCATGTAGTTTAAATTTTTTTCTTTGATAGGTAATTGGAAGACATTGGCAAATTACCTGTTTTTTTTAGAACAACGTGCTAAAATCTTAAATTGATCAAGAAGGTCAGTCATTACTAGCTACATGATGTATTGCAAAGTCTGACAAACACCTACTTCCCCAAACATAACACCTACTTCCAGTGCTTTATCAAACATCCATCTAAAGCTCCCGCCTTGTACATTCTAATCATAATAAGCATAGCTGCTCTTCATGGCTCTGTTTCTCTTTGTACTCTGAAGAGTTTTGTCTGTCCCGAGGCTTTGTTACTGCTGCATGTCTGTCCTTCATTCTATTATGACTGGCTCAAGGTCCCATGCTATAGCATGGTTGATAGAAAGAGCTCCAAACATTTCCTCTCACTTGTCTCACGAGAATGATTCTTTGTGAAGGGAGAAGGGAAAAATAGTGTGTTTCAAGTACACATGTTAAAATACAACATTTACTTGTTCAAAGATGACTTAGATTGATCTATGTTAGGCAATACAAATGTTTCTTGGCAACAGGTTGTCTTCTTGTATTCAATCTTATTTTTCTTTTCACTCTGTTCAGGCATTGGTCAATAATTGATGATATATTGGGATTGATGTCATTATGTTTCAGTTCATCAGAGGTGCAGTCAATCACACACTGCTGTGTGTTTGGTGTTGGAGTTACAGGTACAAGCAAATCAGGTCTAAGTGTGAGGTCTGAACTTGTCTAAATGAGTACGTGTTTGGAGCGTCCACCTTCAAGGCTGTGCACAAACCCAGTTGTCCTTGCCTCCTGCTGGCCGCTCTGTGTTCTCTCTCCAAGAACTCTGCAGCTTTATGCTTTTGTGTCTTTGTGTGTGTGTTCAGTGTGTATTCACACACTGAACACTTTCACATCTTGAAAACATTTTTTGTGTTACGTACAAAAAGTAACAGTATTTGCTGAAATAGTAACAGAATTTCAAAACCCTGTCTAGTCTGACATGCCTAGCTAGTCTAGCTGAAGTACATATGATTGTCAGGTTGTCAGTTTTGGTAAAACAGAAACACTGTACCACAATCTTCAAAGCTTCTTTTGGCCACCACATCAGGTAGTGCTGTTTGAATTGACAGATTTCTTTTTTTTACACTGGATGCCATTCCTGGCACAACCCCAAAATTGTTTGTGTCTTTTCCCAGGATTGAAACAGGGATCATTGTTTAAAAGATAAATGCATAAACCACTACACTATGGAGGCACATTGAGTTAAAAGGTGTGTCACTAGAAGTCCTGATGATCTGCATCTCTTTGAATGCTTTATATATTGTAAAGAATTTTGCTCCTGCACTCAGCTTCGCCTCTTTCAGTCCTAGCCTGTAAAGCATTTAGAGTTCCTGATAATGGCAGATGGTGGAGAGAATGTAAGGCTATACACAAGACCTGTGATACTTTACCACTCAGTGTCTTGCTCAAGGACACCAAAACAGTAGATGAAATTCCTTTCAGGTGACTAGTACATTTTTTCTTTTCTTTTTTGCATCGAATTTAGGTACAGCTTCAGAGCAAACAGAAAGAAAGGGGCTTGTAGATTAGGCAAAGATGCGAGGATTTGCCAGTGCATTACCAAACACTGCGATGACTGCAGGCTTACAGAACTCTTCTTTAGATTCTGTTGCTCTGAGTGGAGTCATGAAATACTCAGTAAACCTTTTTGATCCTCAAACTGAAAGGAGCAGATGTGCACTTCACTTTTTTTGGCTTTGAATACTCTGTGCAAGTGTTTCTTATTTTTAGATGAGACAGAGCTTCACATGTTGGGCAGATTCTGCCTTCTGTTTGTGATTTTATGGATAGTATTTATTGTAATTTTATATTTGGATCAGGTTACCAGATAATGTTCTTATTTCTAACACAATTTTGATGTCTAAAGGCGAAATCATGTTTGCACCTGTTATTTAAAAAAATACTTAATTTGGAAAAAAAAAAGGTCTTAAAATGGATCGCCTTGTTGTTTTATTTTGAAAAGATATTGACTGCAATTGCAGTGGTTGCAAACTGACCCAAACTTTGGCTGTTAGAAGCTTAACCTCTCAAAGCAACTGCTTTTTGGACCCGTAGCAACCCACACTAGTCAAATGTAAGTATTTCTATTTTCAGTTCTGCTGTAAAAATATATTTAGTCCAAACTGAGCTGTTACTGGTTTCATTGGTCTACCTGTGAACTGAAACTCGGGAGGTCGAGAAGGTCACCTTCTAATCGGAAGGTTGGTGGTTCATTCCCTTGCTGCTCCAGTCTGTAGAAAGCACTTAGCTGTAGAAAGAAGTGCCTGTATGAATGTGTGCGAATGAGGCATGTTGTATACAGTGCTCAAAGTATAGTAGAAAAGTGCTATATAAAAACCAGTCCATTCACCATTCCTCAAATGAATATTCAAAAACCCGTGTTGGTCACATCTAAACACTTTCTCATCTATTTCTCTATAAAATGATCTAAACCAGGATACCAGTATGTAATCCATGTCCTCATGCTCATCACACACTCCCATAAACAGGGTGTTGGTGTAAGAGTGGAGGGGATATTTATAATTCATGCCATCTTCACACATCTTTTGAAGAGGCGAAGAGGGCTGGTAGCCATCGCACTGGGGGGGGGGGGGCTTCACTGTTCCATTATGGATGAAGAGATTGTCTGACAGGCTGGCACTTCTATGTACAGTACATCAACCACACCATGGTTTCACAAACACAACTACTGACAGCATGTGCAACATGTATGCTCAATTGTCAGATATGCAAAATTGTCTTATCAACTGTAACCACAGAGCCAGTTTTTGTAGATGGTGTTCAATTTAAAATTTTTGCAAAATTTTTGTCTTTGTGTCTTCCTGTATTAATTTGTACTTGTCCAGTATTCTAAGAGTATATTCTAATGTACATTATGTATGTAATGACATTTTACTTTTGAAGAAAGAGGGCCCCCAATTTCTTCCAAACCTTCTTAATGAGTGATTCAGATGTTTAAAACACAGCGGCAAAAGGACCAGACTAAAACATACGGTTTTATGACTTTGTACTGCCTGTGTTTCCTGTTATCACAGCCTCTCCACTGCATTTTGGTTTACTCTGCCTGGACACCATCTGCACTGTTTTCCTGCCTGAGGATGTGTTAGTATTATAATTTATTAATTTTTAGAGCAGACACTAAATATTTAAAATGTCTAGTATAGAGGAAACATAATTTTAAAAAAAAGACTTCTATAGTGATTAAAATATTTACCATTAGATTAATATCATGAGGTCAAAGTACTTATTCAGCAGAAAATTCTCCCTGTTTTATGTTCTGTATGACACACACACACACACACACACACACACACACACACACACACACACACACACACACACACACACACACACTGCTCAAAAAAAATAAACACTTTGAAAACACATCAGATCTCAATGGGAAAAATAAATTATGCCGGACACCTACTGTATACTAATATGAACTGGGTAATGTTTTAGGTACAAAAAGCTGCCAATTTTTTTGATGGAAATCAAAATGATCAATCTACGGATGGCTGAATTCAAAGACACCCTGAAAATCAAAGTGAAAAAATTATGTGGCAGGCTAGTCCATTTTGCCAAAATTTCACTGAAGCAACTCAAAATGGTACTCAGTAGTTTGCATGGTCCCCATGTTGTTGTATGCCTGCCTGATGACATTAACATGCATACAAGCACATAGGAGCTAATGAGATGATGGATAGTGTCCTGGGGGATCTCCTCCCAGATCTGGACCAGGGCATCACTGAGCCCCTGCAGATCCTGAAGTGCCACTTGGCAGCATCAGATGGACCGAAACATAATGGCCCAGAGGTGTTCTATAGGATTTAGGTCAGGCGACCGTTGGGGCCACTGAACAGTATCAATTGACTGGCACGCTCGCCTGACCTACCTGCATACTCGCCTGAACTACTTGCATACTCTCACCACATGAGGCCAAGCATTGTTGTGAACCAGGAGGAACCCAGAACCCACTGCACTAGTATACAGTCTGACAATTGGTCTAAGGATTTCATCTGGTGGTGTGACCGTGCTAGACACGTGCTACAAAAAACTTCAGCTAACCAGACTCTATCAGCTTAACAAGCTAAACCTAATAAATGGACCAGATCCTGAGACACTGTTGTCTATGACAACACCAAGGAGGAAGCATCGGAGGCATTGCAAAAGGGTGCGGAAACATAGCAACCACAGAGGAGCTCGTGCCAGGCTAAGGGCTAACCCACACAAACTGGCAGTTCCAACGTCCATTCACTAGACAGCAAAATTGATTATATCTGGTTGTTTACAGCCTCCCAGCACAGTAAGAGGAATTGCTGCATTTCATGTTTTCCGAGACCTAGCTCGGCCGGAAAATTGTGGACACGCTATAGGGGCTAGCGCTGCCCAGAGCCAATGGAGTGGCTGCATTGACTGGCAAGCACAGAGGAGGAGGCCTGGCAGTTTAGATCAACAATTTATGGTGTCTGGATGGCAAAGGTGGTTTCAAAGGTCTGCATACCAGACACAGAGCTGCAGATGGTGAGATATCATCCCTTCTACTTGCCATGACAGTTTATGGTGGTCATTGTGGCTGTGCACGTACTGCCAATGACCAGCGTGAAAGAGACTATGGAGGAGCTGTACACCAACATCAACACACAACAGATAGCTCACCCATACGCCTTCTTCATAGTAGCAGGGGATTTTAATTAGGCAAGTCTCAAATCTGTCCTGCCTAAATTCTGTTAACATGCAGACTTTGCAACAAGGGGAAGCAACACAATAGACATGGTGTACACTATTAAAGACAAAGCCACCACCCTCCTTCATGTCGGCAACTCTGACCATCTAGGAGTCTTGCTCATTCTCATGTACAGACCCAGGGTGAAACAATAGAGACCTACCATTAGAAAAGTCAGAGCCTGGTCACAGGATGCTGTTCCCACACTGCAGGAGTGACAGCACAGTGGGACATCAAGGAGGTGGCCAGAAATGACAGAGAACTTGACCTGGAAGAATACACTGAATCATCATCAGCTACATTAATAAATATATTGACGACATAATGATGGTCAAAACCTGCAAGCATTGCAAAAACGACAAACCATGCATGCACTGTTGAGAGCTGGAAACATAGCATTTATGTCAGGAGATGTAGCAGCATACAGACCGGCTAGGAGGAACCTGTCACATGGCATTAAGGAGGCAAAGAGATGATATGAACACAGGGGACACCCGGAGGCTGTGGCAAGGCTTTTACTCTTTGACTGACTACAAGCCCTAACCCCCCACAGATATGCCTCAATGACCCCACCCTGCTTGATGAACTCAACAATATCAACAATATCTATATATCAATATCAATAAGGCAAGCAACACCACCCAGGGACCCTCTGTGCCTCCCCCCTTCAACCGGCAATCAAACCCTCGCTAGCGTCAACCCATGGAAAGCTGCAGTTCCCGACAACATTCTGAAGCACTTTGCCGAGCAACTAAGAGATGTGGACACAAACATCTTCAACACCTCTCTCAGCTAGGCAGTGGTACTGACATGCTTCAAAAGAGCTAGCATCATCCCTGTGCCAGATAAGCACAACATGGCTGATCTAAATGACTACCGCCCTGTGGCACTGTGTGCATCAGTGCTGATGAAGTGTTTTGCGTGTCTCTTTAGATACTGTGCAGGCCCTCAAGCTCCCATGTCTCTGGTAGAGGACCCGAGCTGGGAGGACCAAGAGGGCGAGCTGGGATTTTTTTTTTAATATAATGTGTGTGTATATATATATATATATATATATATATATATATATATATATCTTGGATGTTGTTCCTGGAATCTGCTGGAGTCACTCTCCTAGTTTGGGGTGATTGCCCCGAGTGTTCCGATTACCATGGTGACCACTGTTACTTTCACCTTCCACATCCTGTCTAGCTCTTCTCTCAGCATTTGGTATTTCTGGAGCTTCTTTTGTTCCTTCTTCTTGATGTTAATGTCGCTTGGTATTGCTACATCTATCACTATGGCTTTCTTCCTCTGCTTGTTAACCACTAGTATGTCTGTTATGTTGGTCAGCCATCACCAGTTTGTCCATCTGTATCTGGAAGTTCCACAGGATCTTAGCTTGGTCATTCTCAACCACCCTTAGGGGCATAACCCATTCTAACCTCAGGGCTTCCAGGCCATACTCGACACAGATGTTCCTGTAAACTATTCCAAACACTTGGTTATGGCTTTCCATGTATGCCTTGGATTGTCTCAGGGGCATCTCTGCACAGCCTGTATCTGGGGTCATGCCTGGTGTGGCAGACCCCAACCTCAATCGATCTTGTGCTTTGAGCTTGTTCTTGTGCTGCCATGATTAGTACCTCTGTGCTGTCATTCAGCCCAGCTCTGTCCAGCCATTAGTAGGATTTTTCAGTCAGCCACTTCTTCTATCTTTCTGTGACATTTTCCGTATAGGGGCCTGTCCTTCCACAATTGTTCCTGTTCTGGCTTCACTTCTTTCTTGGGTTTCTGCTGCCTGATGTATTCACTAAGCAGTCAATCAGCTGTGGCCATCTTCCTGATGTACTCACAGATCTTTGTTGTTTCATCTCAAAGCAGTTCTGACAGTCACTAGTCCAAATGTTTGTAGAAGCAGTTTGCATGCCTAGGAGCAAGGTTTTATACACCCGTGGCCACAGAAGTGATTGGAACACCTGAATTCAGTGATTTGGATAGGTGAGTGAATACTTTTGGCAATATAGTATGAGTTAAGTATCACTTTCCCCTCATCTGAGTCTTCACTGTAAATTTGCTTAAGCTTTAGAGGAGTTAACGACATTTAATTAAATGGCTTGCCAAGTTAGCTTCCAGTGGGAGTAGGCAACTGTGGCCACATGATGGCAGTAATTAGGTCAAACAGATAATATGAGTTCCTTCACCAGAACTGAGGCTTAAGAAGGAAGATTACTTTTCTACAGTTTTTGGATTTCACTGGCCAAGCACTGCGATTTAATGGGTTTTATTTATGTGAATTGGTGTCTCTCAGGTTTTAAATGCTGCTGTGCTCATGTGTATGCATGTCTGTATATTTTTATTTATTTTTTGGCGTTCATTGGTCTTTGTGTGCCTGCTGTTCTATTTCTGCTCTGTGTTTGTATGTTATTTAGTGTACTTCTTTGGTGCATATTTTTATTTTCATTGCATCTGTGTATCAAAGTTTAGTGTGTGGGAATGTGAATGTACCTTCAGGACATCCACTGTATGCAAACAAGAGAAAAGAGAGCCCAGGAGACAGTGTGGGGAGTGAATCAAGAGAGTCTCCAGGGTTTCTTTTAGCTAAGCAGATGAGGGAATCACACTTCAGATGGACACGAGCCCTCTAATATTCCCACCTCCTCTACATCTCGCCGCCTTCTGTCTCATTCTTTTCATTCCCCTCTGCAGATAGATTCAAAATCAAAATGTCTGTTTTTCTTTCTAACAACTGATGTGGCTCAAAGCTGCATTAAAGGAGCAGAGCAGTCAGGGAGTTGTTTTCATTCACAGCACAAAATAGCATCAGAACAGTGATTCCACACTAGAGATGAACTAAATCTTTTCACTTTTTATAAGAAATCCTACAGTTACAATTTTGTTCTTATGAAGTAACATTAGAAATTACATTAGGATTGCATCACAAAGGGCATCTGGAATAAAATCTTTTCCCAAATTGAACATGTGGATGAGAATGAGATTTCTATACTGGATGGTGGCAGTGACCCCTGAAATGGAGAAGGCATGTTCGGAGGCAGTGAGAGAGAAGGAAAGAAAGAGGCAGTAGGTGAGAGTAGGGACTGTAAATGTAGGGACTATGATGGGGAAAGGGAGAGAGTTGGCTGATACAATGGAGAAAAGGAAGGCAGATATCTTGAGACAAGCTCAGGATAGTAGGGAAGAGTTACCAGATGACTGTGAAAGTACAGCTGTAGTGCTGAGGGAAACTGCCTAGAGGGTGTTTGGTCTATCCTCTGGAAAGAGGTCATGGTGACTTGGTGGTGGAATGAGGAAGCACAGGAAAGCATTCAAAAGAAGAGGTTGGCAAAGGAAAAGTCAGGGGAATGAAGAAAGTGGACAGGAGTACAAGAAGGCTTGGAGTACAACAAAGAGAGAGGTGTAAAAGGCTTATAGTGAGCTGTATGTGAGGCTGGGCACTATGGAAGGGGAAAAGGACTTAAATCGATTGGTGAGACAGAGATCAAGCTGGGCAGGATGTGCAGCAGGTTAGGTTGATTAAGGATAGTGATGGAAATGTTCTAACAAGTGAAGAGAGTGTGTTGAGAATGTGGAAGGAGACTTTAAGAAGCTCATGAATGAAGAAAATGAGAGAAAGGAGGATGAATGGAAGACAGTGATTCAGGAAGTGCAGAGGGATTAGTAAGAAGTGAGGCCAGCTATAAAGAAGATGAAGTGGGAAGGTGGTTGGTCCAGATGACATCCCTGTAGAGGAATGGGAATGTCTAGGAGAGAGGGTGGTGGACTTTTTAACCAGATTAACATAATGTTGGGGAGTGATGCCCGAGGAATGAAGAAGTCTACCGGTACCAGTTTTCAAGACCAAGGGTGATGTTCAGAGCTATAGCAACTACAGATGGATACAGGTGATGAGACACACCATGAAGGTATAGGAAAGAGTTGTTGTGAGTTCTGTCTTCATGCCGAGAAAAAGCACTGCAGATGCAATGTTTGCTTTGAGAGTGCTGATAGAGAAGTATAGAAAAGGTCAGAAGGAGAGCCTGAAGCAGTGGAGGTATGCTCTGGAGAGGAATGAAAGTCAGCAGAAGCAAGACAGAATACATGTGTGTGATCAAAAAGGAAGCAGGTGTAACAGTGAAGCTGCAAGGAGCAGAAGTAGTGAAGGTAGATGGGTTTAAATACCTCAAGAGTGTTGTGATATGATGTGTTTGGAGACGTGGTGGTAACAAAAAGACAGGAGGCTAAGCTCGAGGTGGCAGATTAGAAATGAGCGTATCAGAGGGACAGCTCAGGTTGATCAGTTTGGAGACAAAGTTAGAGAAGCAAATTATGGACCAATGTAAAGCAAAATAGCTATCATGTGACTTAGTGTCTGTATGTGCTTGTAGTATCAGTTCACCTCCTTACTTGGGCCATCTGACAAAAAGGATCCAAATAAGATGGCTATTGGCAAGATATTCAAGTTCATCGTAAAAGCAGCGGGTGAAGTCAAGGCAGGCTGCATCCATCTTTTCTATCGATGCCCTGGAATAAGCCTGGAAAGTCCTGCAAGAATTGGAAATCCTACAGGACGTGAAGCACCTGCTGTCCCTGTTGGATATGTAAGCAGGTGTTTTTAAAGTTGTGACTGATCACAGCAGTGAGCAACAGTAAAGGAGAGAAACAATTAAAGAGTAGAGAGGCAGTGAAACCAGTTATAGAAACTCAGTGCTACAGCTGATCATGCATCTTTGTTTCAATTGGACTCAGTGTTTTGAAGTTGTTGCTTTGAGGCTTTTTGAGTGCAGGGTAGCATCACGGCTCTAGCTCACTTCCCACTTTGATGCCTCCTTAATCAGTTTATTTCAGAAGCACGAGTGTGTGTGTGTGTGTGTGTGTGTGTGTGTGTGTGTGTGTGTGTGTGTGTGTGTGTGCGTGTGTGTGTGTGCATGCGCACCCTTACACACACAGTCATTCCACCATTACAAATGTGTTGATGATTAGCTCTCCCTCGGGTTCAGATCACATTTCCCCAAACTAAACCATGAGAGAGCCGCAAAGTAGAAACACACGCTTTTGGGCTTAATCAAGACAGCATGTTTCATTTCCCTTCTCCTTTTTCCTTCTTCAACACATCCTCTCCTCACTTCAACTTTATTTATCATAGCTTAATTCAGTCCATTTTATTTCTTTCCCCTTCTGTCTCTTTGTTCTTGCAGTGTTTCTGCCTCAGTCCAGATGGTCTGGGGTGCTGTAAATACTTAATCGAGGGTAGAGCATCATCTTCCCTTCATCCCTACACCCCTCACCTCCACCACCTCATCACCTCCCTCTTCCATGTATATTTGACAGCCCTCTCCAGGCTGTAGAGAGAGGGAAAGGGGTTAAGAGAAAGAGAGAGCTCTCCGTGTTACTTAAGATGATAGGCAGTCTGTTCTCTAAAGACAAGTGGTTTGATATGGAACCAGAAAAAAAGCTTTCTACGGTCTTACCAGTGTTCTGAGTGGTACCATTTCATAGGGGATCTAGGTCTGTATAGAACTTATTGAAACATTAAGGGTAGCACAGAAACTTTTAAATCTGAGTTAAAAGGAGTGAAAATCAGGTAATTAATTACACCAGAAGCCCACTCGTGTCTCTATTTCCCATCTTAATTTTCCTATGTTCACTAATAACCACTGACACACCTACAACAAATTCTAAAATCTCAGTTACCTTTCACCTGAATTAAATGTAACCACCTAAATACCTAAAAGGCTAACAGTTATTGGTCAACTGGTGACATCATGACATTCTATGATCAAGTCAGTTGAAGTCACAGTTAAAAAGAAAATGTAAAAAAGATCATGTGGCATTTAACATGTAGGCCACTACAACAGTTTATAAGGTAAATTTAGTTTGAGGTCTATTTCCACATTGCTAATTCCATCAGTGACAAATTATGTTAGACTCATGTTTACTCATCCTTGCCTGAATGGTGATAAGCTACAATGGGTGGGCTATAAGGCTGATTAATAAATCAAACCCTCCTGATGCTTTTCATATTAAGAAAAATAACATATAAAGATAATCATGCCTTAACAAAAATTATAATTATGACAGCTGACTCTTGCTATACTGTTAGAATCAGTACCGTGGAAATGGGCATTTTGGCTGACTCAATTAAAGCAGTTTTTTTTTTTTGAAGCTTCATGAAACTCTCTGTACACACACTCATGACAGCAGCTGGTAATGAGAGGTGGGAAAGCACTGAGAAAGTAACCACTGCTTGAATTAGGGTTCTTTTTTTTTAATTTCATTACAGTTCCTTTTCTCACCATTACTGTAATTTTTCACAAGTGCAACACTTATGAATGAATCTCACTCAAACAGTCTCAAAATGTGCGCTGTGACATGGTCAAACAACATGTTGTAGAAACTGATTCTTTTTTTTAAGGCATACTTATGTTTGAGCTGCCCCACTCGTTGAATCTGTTTTTAAATGCTTTTCTGATGTGCAACCCAAACACACAGGCCATCACCCTACCCTAAAACCACTAATCACCAGTGGAAATATGAACAGATTTGCTCTTACTGATCGAGTCCTCTGCTAAGTTGTTCCATTTCAACTCAATTGTTTGTAACCAATATTAGATACAATAATTTTTTTTCTTCAAAATTAGCAGTGTTTCTTGTATGTATAAAAATGTGTTTTTCATAAGAAACACCTCTTTCAGACCATTGTGATTGTAAGATGAAGATTATTACACTAAATAACATAAAGAACTTTAGAAAAAAATTTCATAGTGCATTTGACTTCCTGCCTACCCTCTAATTCTGCCAGCAGGACAGTAAGTAACAAATACACATGCTCATGAGTCTATACATGCTACATCACTCCTAGATAATGTACTCACCATAAAAAGCCTACATCTTAAATAGCATTTTACAGTTTGGGGCCACTTACAAAACAAGCAGAATCTTATTCAGTAGCACAATTGCCAAAATGAATCTGTTAGCAGATGAAGATGGATGGAAAGGTGCCCGAAGCTCAGATCACTGTTGGATTGGACCTGCAATCAACTGTAAAATGAGATAATCATGCAAGCATGTGGCCATGTATAGAACCTAATACAATGCAGGGGTTTTCATACACATCCCTGTAGTTCATGCTGTGTAGTATTAGACCAGACCTGGGCACTGTATGGCTCTTGGGCCACATCTGGCCCTTTGGTTTTCTCTGACCAGGCTGCATGAGGTTAATGGAAAATTATGATTCAAATATAAATAGGTATACACCGAGCTTTTTTTTCCACATTTCAGCCTCCAAACTCGTCATCAGAGAATGGTTTACTGTGACATTTTTGTGGGAAATCACAATACAACTTTGTTGCTTTTATTATGTTTATGAGAGATTTATTTGCTAGCCCCAAAAGATATCAGCTCACATTAAAAAAGAAAGATTGATGCAAAATGTAGGTTTTATTTTACAAGACACGGACTCCCAAGTATTTGTTTACTCAAGTCAGAGTTAAAGCTTAAAGGGCAGATCTTGCATTTCCTATTGATGTCCTTTACATTTCCACCTCAGAAATTGACCTGACTTTCTCATGGAACAAAAAAGAAAAAGAAAGAAAAAAAAGATGAAGTAATTAAACTACACAAAATATAGCAATAACACTTTGTATGAAGTTAAAAGAGTTTGAAATTTTGCGAAAATATGAATATTTTGTTCACAGTTGTTTTCAGGAGTGTTGATTAAATAGTGGTAAAATGTTACTATGCCTGTTTTACATTTTCATTGCTTAAACGTCACCTCTTTTCAGCAGAATTTTATAAAGAGATCAAATTAATATTGAGCAGAACAGAGTTTGGCTTATTGGTGTAGTCCTTCAGAGCAGTCCCAGTTTCTCATGTGGCCCCTTGGGGAAATTAATTGCCCACCCCTTTATTAGATGCATGTGATGCAGATGTTCAGACATGTTTTGGGTATATGGATGGGTAGCAGTCAGATTATTTTCACACTGCAGCTGAGCAGGGCCATGAGCCCAAGCATCTGGAAGATGTTTCCCATTTCCTCAAACACTCTCCCTGCGAAGAACACAGGTCCACAACTGCACACAGCTGGAAGAGAGTGAGCGAGAGACAGAGAGAATGCGTGAGAGATGGACTTCCTTTTGGACTAGCTACTGTCTAAACTGTGAAAGTATATTCATGGGAAACAACAGCTGGCACAAGGTTCACAACTGGAGAGGCTGTAACACAATCTTCACGTCTTCTTCATACACCCACCCCTCCCTTTTTAAATTATTTTTCCCAATTTCATGCCCTTACAACCTACTGTCTAAAAGGAGACTTTTCTAGACCCATACTGCAGAGTAATGCACAGCTATACTGCTGCACAGCCAAACTGCTGTGGGAATTATTGTTTAACCTTTGGCGTTTGGTGCTCAAAATACAGTTGTAGTGGATGAGCTTAGCATATTGGTATTTGTTACCTGAGAGCCTGAACTCATGCATGAATATGCAGCAAGCAAGTTGGCATACCTTTAATTTTTCATGCAGACTTGGTTAACATAGTCCATTGCTTTGATGTAGACAGAAAAATTCCTGTAGTTATTATAGGTATAGAAATTAAATTATGCACTGACATTCATGGTACCTGAGGATGAATATATCTTTTGCTGCTGATCCCTTGACTTTTTCAGTGGCACTACCAGCAGGTTGGCATTTTTGGATTGGGGTGAAATACCTGAGAAACTTCGCATTGGATTGCCTGAGCTAAAATATCTTTACACCTACTACATGGATAACACAATTTGGTACCAGTCCTCATGATTCTCATTGGATGAATTTGGTCATCATAGAAAAAAAAATGAAGAATGCTTTCAGTGCTAATTTCTGTGCTAATTAATCATTTTATTATACGGAAATGCTGAAGTACAATGTTGAACAGAGTATAAATGTGTAATACCCTTAACTCTTTCGACCATAAAGATGACATTTGACAACAACACTAATAGGCATTCAAGGGAAAAGAGCATGAGACTTGTAGTAGAAAGCACACATCAAGTTATATTCACGAAATGTCCAAGCACTAGACATAGACACACATATCTGCTAAGTAACAGGCAATGCTAGAATTTTTCTTACAAAAACTGAAGCGCAAACTTCTCGGATGGGTTACACCACACAGAAGGTAATATTGTTTTACAGGTATTTCAGTTAAAATTGTTGCAAAAAGGCACAATCCAGTTCAGCGACTCCAGTTAGCAGAGGTAAAGCCTAGCTTCAGCTCCCTGCATCTGGACACTTGTCAACTCAAGAAAATTTTACAGATAGAAGAGAAACAAAATTGCTTTATCAACACGATACACTTACAGCAACCTTTGTTTCAGTTATTAGGCAATACAGAACACTTTATTGTCTACTTTTTACCCTTTTTTACCCTGGCTCTGGCTGTCCTGTCTTTAGTGCAGCCCCCTTGGCTTGCACAAGACAAAGAAAAAAAAAGGAGTCCCTCAATTTAAATGGAAATCTGGGGATTGCAGTTAAAGAAAAGCACATGCAAGCAAGGGTGTGTCAGGGTAAAGCCAAACTTTCAGTGAAAAAGTCTGTTTTGCACCATCAGTGGGGTAGGGAGAAGTTAGCTGAAAGTTAGCTGGAAGTACACACCCATGTTTAAACATGTACACACACAAACAAAGCCTTACATGTTCCCTGTGTATTTTCCCCAACAGCAGAAAACAGAAACTGATCCTCTAGTTTGTACCTGCCGCAGGTTTGCTCTCTCAACTGATGACAGACCCAGTGACACCCACAGTGAAAAACAATCACACAGCCTACAGGTTCATCATGAGTTTGGTATTTCCTGTTGGCACAGCATTGCTCTACTTGTATTACTGGCATAAAAAAGCCCACATTTGGTCCAATGAAGGAGATCCTGTTGCAGCTCAAAACATGGTTCAAGCAATATCCTTTTGCTTAGAAGCAAAAGGATGTTGCACTACATTACCAAAAATATTTACTTGCCCATCTATATCATTGAATTCAGATGTTCCAATCACTTCCATGTCCACAGGACAAACCAAGCACCTAGGCATGCAGACTGCTTCTACAAACATTTGTCAAAGATTAGGTCGCTCTCAGGAGCTCAGTGAATTCCAGTGTGGTACTGTGATAGGATGCCACTTGTGCAACAAATCCAGTTGTGAAATTTCCTTGATATTAAATATCAACTCTCAGTGGCATTATAACAAAGTGGTTGGGAATTCCATCAACACAGCCAGGCAGTATTAGGCCCCATAAAATGACACAGTGGGGTGAGTGATGCTGACGTGTATAGTGTGCAGAGGTTACCGGCTTTCTGCAGTAGACGTCTTCTCTGTAGTGACAAATCATGCTTCTCTCTCTGGTGATCCAATAGATGTGTCTGGATTTGACAGCGGGCAGGAGAACAGTATTTGTCTGACTGCATTGTGCCAAGTGTAAAGTGTGGTGGAGGGAGGATTATGGTGTGGGGTTGTTTTTCATGAGTTGGGCTCAGCCCCCGAGTTCCAGTGTAAGAACTCTTAATGCTTCAGCATAGTAAGACATTTAGAACCATTTCATGCTCCCATTTTTGTGGGAACAGTTTAGAGATGGCCCTTCCTGTTCCAACATGACTGCACACCAGTGCACAAAGCAGGTCCATAGAGACATGGATGAGTGAGTTTGGTGTGGAAGAACCTGAATGGCCTGCACAAAGTCCTGACTTCAAGCTGATAGTCCACTGTCCGCTCTAATGAATTAGAGCGGACAGCGTGCAGCCAGGCCTTCTTGTCCAACATCAGTGTCTGACCTCACAAATGTACTCCTGGAAGAATGGTCAAAAAATAAACACTCATAAACTTTGTGGAAAGCCTTCCTGGAAGAGTTGAAGCTGCAAAGGGTGGGCCCACATGATATTAATGCCTATGGATTAAGAATAGGATGGTACTTGAGTTCATATAATGTGAAGGCAGACGAGTGAATAGTGTATGTAGTTCTTTTTACTCAGTTATAAAAAAAAATGGGCCTCATAGTGAATGAAAATTAAATTAAATAAAACAAAACACAGTGAAAAACAAAAGCTTCCAAACTGGTTTCTTGACTGTGAAACTGATGCCACCATCCTCCTAATCCTTCCTAACTCTTAATGCGGAAATGGTCGCTGGACCAAATCACTGAAGGCACAGTGCACCTTGTGTGAGAAGGACACCAAAGCAAAAAAATGGTTGTGTACCTGCTAAGTGCTCCCAGGTTTGTGTGTTTGCATTTAGTTCTGATTTGGGAAAACACAGTGGATTAATCTGAACCTTTTCATAGAAACTAGCTCATTGGTGTGTCTAGCGTTGCAAATGAGAGAACTTGCAACGTTACTGTCACTGTAATCACAACACTGAGCTTAAAGATGTCCCGCAGGGCTGCAGAGAACTAGAGAGCTGGTAATATATTGATATGGGGTTGAATTTTTACACATTATTCACAATTATCTCAGCCCAGGTTTGTACTTTTACATCTTTGTAATAAAAAACAAATAGTGTGCACAGTATTTAGTATTTCTATGCTTTTGTCCTAATGGCATCATAAGAGCAACAATTATAGAAGACTTCCTCTTAGGGATGTCTGGACACCTGAAACAAGTCCAGCTGAGAACAAAAGAGAGATGTTAATAACTGTGTATGCATTCTGTGCTCCAAAGTCCTCACGAAATCTAACCTTCCACAAGGGATTGCCACTCTTTCACTGGGCACACACAATCACACCACAGTGTGCCAGCTGTGTTTTCTGAACAACTTTGGCATGCCTCGTCTCTCCATCATCAGTAACAGTTTAGTGGTCACACAGAGCTCTTCATAAAGTTTATTTATGATCTGGCCGTCATCAGAACAGGGAGCTTTTCAATAACGAGGCATGGATAATTACCATAAAACAATGGCCATTATTGCCTTAATGATATTGTTAAGATATGCACGCTGCAACCATTGTGAACTTATGAGGTGAAGTTGTGTGCTTCTTTGGTTTTCTCTTTGGTTTTGTTTATAACTTTTTATTAGCTGTCCATGAAGCTAATAAAGTTTATACATTTTCAAAGGCTTGGAGCTTTGTTGATTGGGTAAAATGAGGTGACTTATGAGAAGAAATCAAGAAATTACAGAATATATTCTATGATGGAGACAATATGGCAATATGGTTGATTATGCACTGACGTATGCATTACCGTTTAAATCTACAGAGAAAAAATGCAATTAGTTGCATATAGAGAGTTAGTCTTAGTAGCACTGAAGTGGCTAAAGGAAACATTTACAAAAATAAGCCACAAAAAAATAATTGTGGAGACTTCAGTATTGACCTACTAATTTGGAATGAACATAAAATGACAGATGATTTCATTTACACAATGTACTGCATGAGCCTGTATCCCAAAATCACCAGACCTACTAGAACTATTGTGCCACTCTCATAGACGACATATTCACAAACATACAATAAATGATACCAGTGGCCGTCTTTATTAATAAAAATAGTAATAAAAAAAGAATACAACAAGGAAGAACAGAGGAATCAATAAATTATTTTATTTAGGTGACACAGAACAGGGGCAAAATATATCAGAAAAAAATATGTTAATGGTGCATATGAGGAATTATTTAAAATATTTACATCGCTGTATTAGGAAAAAATTGTCTAATAAAGCAGTATAGTGGAAAACAGAAATATCCTGTGCGTCCATAACAAATAAAAGAAAGGGTCTGAAAAATGTGTGTAAAACATCCTGACATTAGCTATAAAAGATATAAAAAATAAAATAATTAATATAATAAAATATAGTAAGAAGGGATACTATAAAAGAATATTAGACAATAATAGAAATAATATTAAAAGAATGTGGGGCATACTGAACAGTGTTATAAAAAGTGGGGCTAGGTAGCTATCCTGAATTTTTTAGTACAAATGACAAAGAAGAATATAATATTGATGTTGTGGCTAACAGATTTAATACATTTATTTTATAACTGTGGGGCCAGATTTAGCAAGAAAAATCACTCATCCTGGGATGGCAGAGGGAAATCTGGATACTTTGATAGACTGAAATCTTTTCTTTATGTTCCCCACAGCTGTGAATGAAAAGTAAAGCTTTGAAATAGTTGAGACAGGTTAAGAAACCTTTAGATTGCAATGATATTGATATATCAGTGGTTAAAAATGGTTTACATACATCTGTAATTAATCATTTCAAACCGACACATTGCTTGACAAAATGCAAAAAATTAAACCACCCTAAAAATTTGAAACCCTCACCGCTTTACAAAGTACAGGCCTGTTTCTTTACTGCCTCAGTTCCCAAAAATGATTGAAATACTGCTTAATAACAGACTGGAAAATGCATTTACAAACAGACTACTCAGCAACAGACAGTACAGGTCCACATCGAGCAAATCTACATTATTAAACTCAGCAGAATACATCTCAACACATCTTCATAGATGAAAAAAAATATGTGGTTGTGCTCTTCACTGACTTAAAAAGGCATTTGAGGGGCAACAGGCAACACATTGTGAAGTTAAATGATTGTTGCTTCTATTGTATGGACAGTGGTTGTGGCATCCCCTGGGATCAGTGCTGAGGCAAAAACTGACATAGGTAAAGTGTCAAAAGTATTAAAAGTGGCGATTTTCTGGATGAGATGACTACAGAAATAAATACATAATACAATAAATAAATAAATATTTGGCTTAATAAAACCCAAATTATCAATAAATTTGAATAAAAATAAAATAACATTATTTGGAAATAGCAAATTAAATATACATGTAAAAATTCTAATAAATATGGTTGGTGTTGAAAGAGTCCATGGAAACAGATTTCTTGGGGTAATAATAGATGGAAGACTGAGCTGGAAAGCACCTGTTAAACATATTATATCACGAAGCATTGGAGTCCTAAATTAAGCAAAGCAGGTGTTTGATTTTACTTTACTGCGTATGCTGCTGTTTGCTGGTTTCACTTTATTTAAGCTATTGCACTGAGGTTCCAAAATTGGAGGTGCCAGGCTTTGATGTATAGATGTAAAGATATGGAGTTATATGATAATATCATAATATTTTGTATTTTACATAGTGCACATATTCTGCATAACAACAATATGTTTATTGTTGTTGTTGAGGATTATATCAATAAGGAAGCTGGATAAATAATAACTGATGACATGGAGAAGGGGTGGGATTAAACAAGTGTGCACTTTTTCCCACTCCTTTTCAGATATGTAAACTAAATCAGCAAAGGCGGAACTGTATTGTAGAGTATTTTTCTTTATTTTTATAAAGTATTTTTTATTAAGATTTTTTAAAATGCCTTTCTGTATACTGTTCACATGTTTGAAATGAATTGAAACACATAGTAACACTTCTAGCTTGTGTAAAAACCCTTTAAGCTATCTACCTAGCATCAAGCTGCAGATAGGAACAGCGAGCATCTTGCTGATGAAGAGCAGAGGAGAAATTTCTCTGAAATGCTGGTGGAGACCACAACTAAAAGGAACGCTAATATTGTTGCTAATATTACCACAAGCCACCAGCCCGATTCTAGTGAATGATAATGTCCAGATGTCCAAATCTGCTGGATGTTAGTTTTCCACATCAACTTGAGAATATTTAGTTCTTGTCTTTTTCCCCACACAGCTTTAAAACTGCAATAACATTTCTTTGGCTAATTGGAGTTACCAAAATTAAATTTATCTGAGTAAAAAGTTCTGTGAGAGATATTTTGCTAGGTGAATTTACAATTTGCCACTGGATTTAAACATGGGCTGTACAGAAGGCTTTTAAAATGTCTGTGAAGTTTTAGTGCAAGTGATCTCAGACCCCTGGACCCCGCTCTGTATTTCTTGAAGCAGTAAATATAGTTTCTGTTTCAGAAGACAGTTAGCATGCTGGGCATTTCTCTGTGAAGGTGCTTCAGGGGAAAACCTTACGTAATTTGAGTCAACACTTGTCTGTGCCAGAGAGGTGGCATTTGGTTAGACTGTGCAGCTGTAAAACCTTCCCGAAACTCTGTGGATGGTCCTGATCCAGAGAGTGGGGACAGGAGAGAGGACAGGGGAATGTGTCGAAGCAAGGAGAGCTAATCCACTAAGTAATTTGTTGAAGGCCATAACCGTCACATGTTCTCTACAGAGAAAGAGCCAACAGCTGATGAAGGATAGGTTGAGGGCCAGGGTGGAGGACAGAAGGACAAAGCTCTGGGTCCTTTACCCATGAACACTTGGAGGCACTGGCCCTTTTTTGTGTGCTCCATAGCTGGCTGCAGAAATGAACTGATTGGCAGCCAGTTTTATATTTGGCCAAGAAGAGAGTGAAAGAGAAAGCAATCAATGGAAACAAATGTTGGGTGTTACTATTGTTATAGAGCTTTGTATGGGCTGTTAGGGTGCTGAAATGACCAGCAGGATACTCTGTGAGGTGATAAATCTCATCATGCTTAATCAAACAGTCTGGGACTTACTTTCTTAAGATTCTGGTTTTCTCTTTGGGAATGACACAATTCAATCAGGACATTTAGGTCTCTTTTAGATCTCTTTTTGTTAATTTTGAAAGGTTTATGTTGTTTGGATCTTCTTCGTGGTGACTTTTCCCACCCAGCTTTAGTAGCAAAAATGTAATAAAATGTTCAAAGATAATAGGAATGGAGTTGTAAATTTAGAGGGAAAACAGAACAAGACAAAATATCACAATTAAATCCTGCTAAACTGCCAAATACAAACAAAGCAGAGTGGCAGAAGTTTAAATTAAACAGTTCATTAATTGTTCACTGTGAAAATAAAAAGAGCTGCACATTTCAATTCAATTCAATTCAATTCAATTCAATTTTATTTATATAGCGCCAAATCACAACAAACGGTCGCCTCAAGGCATGAAACCAGGTGAGTGCAAAGCATTTAAAAAATAGAAAATCATGATATTTAGTAAGCAGAAGACAACTAGGGAGACTTGGGAAGATAAGTGAGTTATGACTGAAACATTAAAAAAACAAGCAAACAGTGGGATAACAGACTAAACAGACACATCATGAAAGTTACTATAAACAGTAATGCAGCTTTGTGGATCTGACGCCCGCTCTGCTGTGTTACTGTAGAGGGAGTTTACTAAATGGCTGCTACTATTGCTAAAAGTTACGGAATATTCTCAGTTATTTTAATGATAATATTTTTGTATAGCATTATTTGGGTTTAAAAGTAATTTACAGACTGTAATGATTAAAGAAAGAAGATAAAAACTGCTCATAGGTGATGTTCCAGTGTAATGTAGTTAGTTAACATTATAAGCAGGGTACAAGTGAAAGCTCTGAATGTTGTCATCGGTGGCAACCCCAGCCTCAACCCTAACTCGAACCTGAACTCTGACTCTTACTCTTTGATACAAATGTAGACATAATGGTCTGGATATTAACCTTTTCAGGTTATGCAGCTCGTGTTTTTATTGTTTGCTGCTTTCCATATATATATATATATATATATATATATATATATATATATATATATATATATATATATATATATATATATATATATATATATATATATATATTTCCATTATTTGATTAGATTTTACTTTATTTAACTGTAAAATAAGGAAAAACTTCATCCTTTGTTCAATGAAGTTAAATAGTCTCATGGTATTAATAAAACCTTTAATTAATTAGCTAAATATTATGTTAGAGGATCTGCAGCTTGGAGATAGTGTCTTACTTATTATCATGCTTTGTGCAACTCGGGATTCTGTAGGAAGAGTGTGCCAGGATATTGAACTATAAAGTGAGAAGCTGAAAATCCAAGGCCTTGGCATAGAGAGAGAAAGAATTATTGAGTGACAAAGTGAAAAAAAATGCTCAGAGAGGTGTGAGTGTGTGAAGAGACTGGTCTGGTGTATGAACGCTTTGGTAGTGGCAGGAGGAGAGCAGCATGGTCAGAGATGCTTTACTTCTCCTCCCGCTGACCCCTCGGGGCCCACTTGTCAGTCTCCTTGACACACACACTCTCTCACACTTGCACACATGCTACCATATAGTTTGTTTTGAAAGAAGGGTGAAAGGAGCTAAGCCAGACTCAATAAACCATGAACACATACAGTATATGGCCTCTATTCAATATGGCTGCTCAGATGCAACACGGTGCCAGCAGCCTCCCACCCTACATACACACACACACACACACACACACACACACACACACACACACACACGATGGGTTGTGAGGTCTGGGCAGAAAGCCTGGAGAGGGTGGCTGACTGGGCTAGAGGCTGAAATTAGCCAAACTCTGACTACACAGACTTCGTTTCCCATGAGCCTTAGTTGATAGCTGCCCCAGATCGCCACCCGCATTGCAAACACCCTCCCCCGTCTTTGTAGTAGACAAAGTGCCTGGTCGTTGCTGTCACCATGACTACCAACTCTGAAAAGCTACAACAACATCAGCAGTGCTCCGGCCAGGCGTCCTGTGTTTAATGCGTTCATTTAAATGCCGTCAGCTGTGTAAACACAGAGTGGGAAATCAAAATCTGATGAGATTTCATTATATTTGACTGCTAGGCCATGATTTTTCTTTGGCCAGACAGTCTAAGCAACTTCTGATTGCTGCTTGTGCCCATTCAGTTCACCTGCCATTTTCCAGGCCAAATTCAACCACATGACTTTGACCAGGGCAACAAAACAAAACAAAAAGCACACTGCCTTATATGAAATTACTATGATAACTTCACAAGATTTTGTGGTGAAGGGAAGGGGCTTTTTCCTTATTTAATCTAGCTGGAGCTTCTTAGCAGCTTTTCTCATCAGCACCCAAGCAGGGGAAGCATTTTAAATGGTTAAATGGTGTTTTAATTAAAGCTGCATTTGGCCCAGCTTATGGCATGAGATGGTCTCTTCATCCTCCCACTGTGATTTCCTCTTTTTATGCCGGCCACAAGGCTATGCAAAAAATATCCCTCTTAATAAGAAATGACCACAAAACTGACAGATATGCTATTTTGTAGAGTGACAATTTTGTGTAAGCCTGTTTTAGCATCATAATGTTAGAGTTCTATTACCAATGCATTCATATAAATCTGCATTGGCATGCTGTGATCGATTGTGAGCCTGCGATGAAGAAAAACGGGTACAACAATATGTCTCAGATTTTCCGCATTCAGTTACTCCAGTGTCACTACATGTTCTTCCAATTTAAAAATTTACACATTAGCTCCAGAAAATAACCAAAATCATCACATATTTTTAGCTAAACATTTATATTTTACAACATTTAGCTTGCCATATATTTCCTCTCCTGTGTAGTAATGCTGGAATCACCACACCAGGAGGAGTGGTTCATTATACTGAAAACTGCAGATGTTAATGACAGATTTTGACATTTTTGCAAAGCTGTCCATTGGACTGGATTAGACTTTTTGGCAGGTTGTTTTTGGCCAGCATACTTGCACTTGACCCAACACCAATCTTGAGCATTTTAAATTGTTTTAAAATGCTAGACTGAGGTTATAAGTGGGAAAGCCAAGTCTAAAGCAACAAGACATGCACAATCCTCATCTATTAATAGACAGTAGGTGAGGCTCTAGATACTTGCTGCTGGAACACTTTGTTAGTTTCTGAATGAAGTCATACACAGACTGAAGCAACCACAGTGCCTGTGTGCGTCCAGTCAGTGATATTCCAGAAGCCCAAAAGCAAGTTTAGCTCTTCAGTTCTTGATCCATTGGATGTAATGGAATGACCCCATTAATCATTATTTTGGCCAAAGCTATGCAGCTTTGTTTAGCTTGCTGAGAGTGAATTTCTCTCTCAGTTGAAACCCAGTGAAACTATTCATGGACATTGATTCATTTCTCAAGGTGAAAGTGCCTTGAGCAAGTGATTAATTGCCTTTGAATTGTCTGTGTTTTACTCGTGTTAACATCTCGAAAAAAAAGAGGAATTTTATTCACTTCCTTGATCTGTATTTCCCAAGTAGTCTACCTTCACAGTGCCTTCTGTTTTGTGCATCTATTTAATACTGTGGTTATTAGATGGCACACGTTTCATGCCTGCGTCTTTAATGTGGTGCCAAGAAAGACCATATTATTAAATCCTTAAAAAAGAAAGATTCTGCAATTTAGTTTAAAAGTTTTTAAAAGGAAAAAGTCAGCAGGCACAGCAAGCAAACATTTAGTTTATTTTAGTGATGAACTGGATTTGAGAAAAATGTGCAAACATCTGTGAGCCAAGTTGTTATGGCATGATTGTAATATTTTGCTTTATCAGTGCATCAGTCTTCTAAGGGAATGTTAAACTGTGGTAGTTAAATGTGTACATAGATGTTAAGGATGACTTTTACTCAACAATGAACTAAAATGGAAGCCTGATTTTTATCAGCATTTGTAGTGTTTGGGCTTTGGTACTTCATCATCAGAAGATACATTCTAGTGATTGTGCCCAGGCCTTTATGAAGGGATGAGTCAGAGTTTGTATAGTGAATAATCCAACACTGATGAAATGAATTTGCAGTGACCCGGCACTGTAGCTCAGTTCACAAGCATGAAGTATTCATCTGTTCTACTTTTTTGAAGAATATGTTACCTAACCCAAGAACTATTATTTCTTGGTTTCACTGACAGTGTGTCTGAAAGTATGACTCACCTCCATGTTTTTGTGTCTATCAATATGCATTTCTGACAAATGACCAAGAGCTTGTAGAAGAAGAAAATATATGGAGTGGGCTATGGGATAACACAGCATCAGATGGATGGACACTGAACAGAAAACAGAGACTCATGAATAAATTAATAAAGTGCATTGATTACCCCCTGACAAATGATAAGCCAGTTATGTGTGAGACTGATGCCTTTTAGCAATACAGTTTTACCCTACTGTAATGCATATGTAAACCCTAACGCTAATCCCAATATATGTTTATTAGCTGGATGGAGGCCAGAAAAGTTCAGGTTTTTTTTTAACCATTGGCACAACCAGTGAGACTTGTCACAGCTATAAAGCATGCCACTACAGAGAGCTCTCCTCACCAAAAGTTTCCATGTCTAAGATGGATCCATCTCCAAGGACAAGGGTCAATCGATCCCCATACATTATATTAAAGCATTATTGAATTTGTGTCCTCTCTGCCTAGTACTTCAAGACAAATCATGTTATGGATGAAGATATCTCATTCTCAGAGGGTCAAATAGTACCATTTTGTCAAAGCCACTGGTCTTTGGAGATGCAAGGTGTCCTTTGATGTCAGTCCCATGACACACCTGATTATGGTGAAAGAGACAAGTCTCCCTTGCTATTAGTCAGAAACAGATGCTCACTGAGGGGCCTGTGGCATACCATTTAAAGAGTGGGTAGCAGGGGCATGGAATATTTGAACACAATCCATCAGCTTTTCCTAACCAAGTACTTTTTTGGTGCCTCAACAAGCAGCAAGTTCAGCAAGTATCTCCAAAAGAGTTTATTTAAGTTCAATTTAAGTTTGTTTATAAATAGAATGATTATTGACCTTTTCCCTTAATATTAAATTTTTTCTTAAGTAGAAATGAAAATGTTTTGGACTGCAAACCAGAGACTGCAAAATTCCTTGGATTTTGTTGGCAGTAACAAAAATATAGAATGTTAGAGTCTTACCTTTAAGACACTGGTAGTAAACTCAAAACTCCTCTAATCAGATTATCTATTCTACATATTTATAGGTAATCATGCTGTAGTGTTTTGTATGGAGTGATAAACTGTGGGGCGTGTTTATCCCAGTATCCCAATGGTACATGATGTGCACATTATGTGCATTGTGAAAATGTGAAAATGCATATAATGTGCACATAATGCACAAGCGGGTTGTCAATATAAATATCTTTGCCTTTACAGAGAGGCAAGTGTACAGTATGTATAATAAGTGGATGTATATATTTGTGCAGTGTGTAGGTTGGCTTTAAGTAAGGTTGTTTTTTATGCATTTGCATGTCTATGGATGTTGTAAGCTGTGTGTGTGTGTGTGTGTGTGTGTGTGTGTGGGGGTAGCAGGTGGCTGGGTGTGTGTGAGAGAGACCGAGAGAGAGCTCGCACTCACAGTGGGCAAAAAAGGAGGTAGCATGTGAGCTAATGTTCTGAGGTGTGCATTATCAGTATGTTGGAAGGAGCCAAAGAGGACCTGACACTTAGTAGAAAACCCAGTATGGCTTCTTTGAAGCCAGACCAAGAGACACTGCTAACCTGAATCTGCATACATTTGTGACCTTTTTTCTGACATCTGCACTGGGCTCCTTGGACTTTCCTATTTTAAGGTTAGTCAAATGAGTGGTGTGAAACAAACCCGTTCTTGTGTTGGTACAGAGAAGATAACTTTTAACTGGGACTGTACATGGAAAAAGTTCGTGGCACTAAAAGTTCTGGGTACTTTGGGTGGAAACTTAGCTAATGTTAAATGTCTGTTTCAGAGAGGACTCAAAATGTCTGCAAAGTGTCTCCGTAAGGTTACACATCAATAACCTTCTTAATTAGCTAACATTTACCAAAACTGAAGAGGAACAGGCTTTACACACTGAAGTGAGCAAAAGTCATCTTCAGAGTTACATGTGCTCAATTTATGATCATGCTTTTCACCTACTGTACTATCCTTAAAATTACTTCTGGTTAGTGTATGGAAACTTTTGACTTGAAGTGTAGGTGTGATGTCACACTTTCTTCCCCAACCTTGATCTAAGTCGGTCACATCACAACACTGGATCGCTTCATTAACTTCCTCTGTGACTGCGGTTGATGTAACTTCGTCTCACCAGGACTGCAGTGATGGTGAATGATCACAACTACACAAAGGACATTACTGTCACTTCGGTTAAATCTGTGGTTCAGGGTAGCTCTCAACCTCTCTGTGTAACTGCTTGATGTCTGAATATCTGATTAAGCTATTCTCTTTCACCATCAGCAGCTCCCTCAAAAAACATTAAAAGTTGACTGACTGACTAGATAAAAGAGAGGCTTTTCAACGAGAAAAATCTCTACATCACAGATACTTGTGTTGATCGAGAGCCATTTAGAGAATTTAATATCCAGTGGACCTACCACGCTACAGGTCAAACCATATTTGTAAAATTACTCTGACTTTTATTTTATTCTGCATGGAGAACTCGGTAAAAATATGTCCTTATTACTACGTTTTTAATGATAAATCTTGGATTTTTTTTCTTGCACTTCAATAAGTTTGAAAGGATTTGTCTTGAAGGAACATCTTGAACATGTATATTACTCAATTAGCACCAAGCTACGAGGTTAAGAAAGTTGTGGAAGGAAGAATATTTGAACTGAAAACAATGAAAACATGATTATGAAATTATCTCACCTAATCCGAAGTAAAATCACACATTTACATATTCAGGAGCAGACTGACTCTGATTTGAGAGCAATACAGTTCAGGTACTGTGAACTATAGCTCCTTTTTTCTCTCACAAGTCTAAATGAAACAGTTTTTGATGGTAAAATTACAAGAAAGGGATTACTGTATGGTGTACGACAATATGCTTTTCAGTCTGATATACACCATTACAACATATCTTCTCTTCTTGGTCACTCCTGAAAACCTAATTTCTGTGATATTTCTATCATAGCCTATTTGCTCAGCAAGATTATGAAGGCCAAAATAATTCAAAATAATAATTTTATAATGACAATATTTATAGAAAAGTCTGTTCAACACTATCATGATTAATTTTTTTTTTTCAGTGTTTTGTGGCTCAAGATGCTTGACACAGGGGTAATGTGAACCTGGGGAATGTAGGGTGGTGGTAAGTATATCAAATAAGGAAATGCCATTACTAAAATGTAACAAAGCACATTAAAGCATCCAAAAAAGAATGTCACTGATATATACAATATTCAATTTATGCAGCCAAAACAGAGCACCAAACTGAAGTGACTCAGTAGGTGAGCCACAAACTCTAAACACACCTGTGTGATAAGGTGCAGAGCACAGTTGTGCCATTTAACAGAAAAGCTAGCGTTCACACTGGGAAAGGAGACAGTGCTAATGTCAGCTCATAAAGCAGAAACGAACAGATAAGCAGCTGCAAGAACAGACAGCGAATCAAAATTAAATGAATAATTAAGCCTTCACTCATCGCCAGTGTCTCAATCAGTATAACTGGACTTTTCTAATTTAGCATGCTTATTGTGCCAAATCTCTCTCATTGTGTTAGATAAGCATCTGCAACAACAGAAAAGTGAATAGTGGTAGTCATTCTACTTTTAGTCAACCATAAAGTGCACAGATTAGCTGAAGCTGCAGTATGCTACTTACTGAAGGTGGTAAGTGAGTTGAAGCATGACTGTCCTGGGACCAGATTATTTCACTTTGTGTCATGTGTCTGTTTTCAGATATTTTAAACTTCATCAAGTTATCACCAATACTCATGTATCGCAACACTCCTACTCAGATCATCTGTAAAGATCACTAGAAACCATAGACATTGATTTTGATCTCAACTACACAGCGAAGTTTCATGAAGGCTCTTTGAAAAGTTGTGACTGTATCACACTAAGGTATGAAAACAGATGTTGCTTCAAAACCTGTTGAAACACCATCTCCGGAAGCACATTTTGATATGATGTGCAAATTCAAAAGGCAAAAAGTAACAACAATTATGCTATCGGTACTAAAACAATCATATTCAAGGAGAATATTGTTGTTTTAGTATATTCTGCTTTTATCTGTGTTTGAACATTTCTCTCTGTCTGGTTGCCTCTTGCCCTGGATAGAAAAACAGAGGCACTCAAAGACATCAAGGTTAATGCTTCTCCCCTCTCAGCATCCTTAATGCTTCAGAGAGTAGAGGAAAGGCAAAGTAAAGAGGGACGACAGCTTGTTCGCTTCTAAGTGGATGACAGGGATTGCTCTGAAAGAGGTTGGGCTCTGCTGTTTCACCAGAGGTGGCCACACAGTGCACGTGTACATGAATGAATTGATTGTTGTACGTCATGAAGGATTCAACTCGAGATTTTCACTGAAAGCACTCATTTGCATGGCCGAGGTGATCTGAAGAACATTATTGCCTACCCCGTATCATTAGGATTTCATCTTAGAACAAGAAGCCTTTCAGGGAAACAAAAAGCCCCAAAACCCCAGACAATCAGAGAGCGATTGCATAATGCTCATTTGGCGGCCAGCTGGGACATTTGGCTCCTCTTTAACCCGCAGAAAAAGAAAAATCAGCGAGGATTTGGGCTAATCCTCTTAGCCCAATGCTTTCTCTCCCCCTGCTGACTGGAAGACGAATGTGAGCTCAGGCATTCGGACCCACTGACTGAGCCAAGCCTCAGCATATTTTAATTGTGAAATGGATAGTGACGGCTTCCTGGTGACTTGTTGGCTGAAGTTGCTTTTCCCATTGGCTTGCTGGGTTAGAGATCCTGCCTGAGGTCTGAGCCAAGACAACTATTGAGAGACAGTGTCATTACAAACTGCCCAGTCATTCCCTGCTGTCTTCTAGTCCTTCAAGCATGTTTGCTGTGACACATTTTCCAATATCCTCCTTTCTTATTTTGGTTTGCTTTACATTATCGCTGCAATTTTTACTCTTCTTTCTCACTCTTTTTCAGTTCTTTTTTTGCTCGTTTTAAGCTCTTTCTCTACTGGCTGCCCCCAATTGTCTGTGTCAGCTAATTCATTTTGTAGTTATTTCAAAGATGTGATCTTTTCAGTATAGCTGCTTTTATCATACAGTCTACTCACACAAAATGAGCCTATAGCTCTCATAGAAAAATATGAAAAATGGATAAAGGCAGACAGATAATGACACTGAATATTAAAGCAAGGTCAGGAGAGAGGCAGCAGAACGTTGGACTTATTCAAACAGCAGTGTGTTTAAGACAAAAGCAAAGTTATATACCTCACAAACAAGCTTGGAAATGTAATGAAGCTTAGATTTAATGACTTCTTAATCAGTGCCAGTTTTTTGGACACTAATGACGGAAGAGGACGTCTTGATGAAACAATTGCATACGCTCATAAACCAAGATATGACAAATACAGCTCTGAGCCAATGAAACTCAGCGATACCTTTAAGTTGTCTTGCTGTATCTAGCACCGAGAAGCTAGCAGCAAATCTTTCAACTCCTGTTAGAGTTGGAGCTGCCATGGATGAAACTTGTTTCAGGCTGTCCCCCATAGCCTTTCATTCATGGTGTGTCCTCCTTTTAATCACTGGACCCAACAAACCTTGACATTTGAAATTCTCCAACCTAGTCATCTAGCCATAAAGATTCAGGCCTTGCTAAATGTGGTGGATACATTTGTTGTTGGTTAAGTGTTGGCTACGAGAACCACTCTCTGTCTGCACTTAGCATCTGATGTATCCTAAACTGTGACATGTGCCATTAATCCAAGACAGATCATAAGAAGGTTCACGTACTGGCAGTAAACCGTGAACTTTAGTATTGAAAACTGATTAAAGTTAGCAGATGGCAACAGTTTTACTCCAGAGGGGAAACAATTACTGGTTGATAGAAAAGGAAGATAAAACTACTCTTTCTTCTTAATCTCAAAAATCTAAAAATCTATAAAACAAAAATACATTTTGTGTAAGTTCCTTGAATCCTGTCATGATTGTTAGCATTTTGAATGATATTTATCCTTAAGGCACACAGTGTTTTCTAAAAACCTTTTTACACATACGAGTAAAAATTACGTAATAAACAATATGTTAACTGACAGGACAAAAGTGCACTCGCTGTTTATGTGATATTTTTATCTGATGTTTTTAAAAGGCTGCTGCTGGGCCTTAATAATCAGTCTAACCTTTGTATGCACACATAATAATATTAATGAATCTTTTTTTTTGTGCTCAAGCCCCCATCAGACCATGACAGCACCTCATGTCAGATGTTATTCTTCAAACATTTCCCAGTCTGAAGAGCTAGAGCCATAATAAATCACCACACGCTGGCTCAAATGGCACAAAAAAGGAGATAATTATGACAAATGCTGTCTCTCTGTGTGTTTGCTATTGCAGCCCCTGGCTCTTTTCTCTGCATTAATGAAGCTTTCCACGCTCTGGCAGCTTGTTGTCCTCTCTGTAACATGCTCGAGTTCTTTTAAACCTGGGTCTGTGTGATATAGCAGAACAATATAAAATTGCACACATTTTTCCTTTTGAATTTTCTTGTCTTTACTTTAAAAAGGGCACAGTCAATGGACCTGTATTTGGGGGTGGGGAACTGTGATTTGTATGCTGTTTGGGCATCCACAACTGCATCACTGGCAGGTAAATAGACAGTAATAAAGTTACACTGGAACTTTATACCAGGATTTAAAACTACATAATCTCAGTATTAGAGGGTTCTAACTCTTGACTATAGACCTTTATTTTAGGCCATTATGTTAAGTAAATCAAAAGTTAAGGTCTGTTTAAATGTGCTGAGTCAAACCACCATCTCCTGCCTCACTACATCTGCTGTCTATTAAGCCTTCAGCAGTACACCTTTGCCTATACTGTAAATTTCAGCTTCTTAAATGTTTTTCAAATTGTCTGGCCTTTAACTATGGCATAGTTCTTACCCTTGTTGGCCAGACTAAACTCTCTGATGACTAATCATAGAGGTGGTTGCGGTGGGCGGATTGGAGGTTGGTTGGTGAGCAGGAGGAGGTTAAAAGAATACACTATCCAGTGACATCACAGAATGGATGACAGCTGAGCCAAAAGAACAACACATTCCAGAAGATCACAGGTGAAAATGCAAAAACTGACAGATTAAGCCTCACTAATGGTCATTAATGATTATACAAACTGTCCATGTTCAAGCTGGTAAAATCCTCTGATTACATTTTCTTGAACTGTAGCAAAAGGAAGACTGTTTCACCTACTTTAGCTGTACAATGCAGCCAGTCAAATCCATGTTTCTGTGCAGTAAAAACTCTGTATCTCAGAATCTGATTCTGTCTGACTGAAATTCTGCCTGAAAACACCAAGATTGCAGTTGTTAACTGCACCAGAACTGCAACAATCAGAGGAAATCTCAAGGAGGTGAGATTAATCCTCACTAATGCTCCATGGCAAGTTCAACGTTGGTGATCTTTGACATCTAAATTTGACCAGTAAAATGGGACATGTAGTCCTATGTCAGTGTCCTTTTTGTGCAGCCCTCTGAATTCTAGGAATTCAATACATTTTTGGAGACACACTCATGTGCATTTCTCCAAATAGTAAACAGCAACAGTGATGACTCCATGTGTATGTTGAATGCTGACTGCTGACTGATTGAAAAGTTGATTCTGCACCTTTGGACTACTGGTATACCACCATGCCTGGACCTTAACAGCAAGCTTTATTGACCCTTTTTCAAAGGCTTCAGAACTCACTGTGGACTGTTCTTTTAAAAGACATCTTGCATCTCCTCTGAGATTATGCATTACCTACACAATATCTGAGAAAAAAAATGCAATACAGGAAAAGTAAAGTTAAATTGACATTAACAACACAAATGTGTTCCATTCCATATAAGTTAGAGCACATAAGCTGAGTGGGCTGAGTGTTTGCTCTGAGCCTACAGAATTAATTCTGTGCAGTGAAACAGAGTGATTGCTTCAGAGCTCAGTGTGTTTCTGGAACATGACAATTTCAGCAGTCTGAGGACCCTGTAAAAGTTAGAAACCACAGTAATATTTTCTGTGTTGTTTTTCTGTTGGCTGAACCAAAAAGAAAAAACTTTTGACTAGGTTGGCTAAGCCCATTCCTGTCCATAGCTACATGGATACAAGAATATACTTCAGTCATGCTATAATCATTGTTTAAGTGGAAAAAAAAGACTTATATAGTATAAAAATGCCTTCATGTTTTCAACTCCCTTTGTTCTACCTAAAGCCAAATATGATATTTTTATTTGAACTAACCACCAGGATAGTTTGGATTTCTGGCACACAGCTGAAAAGGTTACTCAATAGACACTAATGATTCAGTTTGGTGGCTTCACAGACAGCTCTAAGCAGCAGCAAATCAGCATCATCACAGGGTGGCGGTTGGAGTGTTTTGTGAGGAGAAATCTTGATAATGGGGACATAGATGGCCAAAGACCAAAAGAAAAAAAAATGATAAAAAATGACAAATATTCGCAGCAAATACTATAAAAGCATGGCCAACTGCTGCAGAGGGATTTTTCTCAGGTGCAAAATGTTGGTGAGAAGGACAAATAAAGCAACCTCTCCACCCAACCTCACGGCTCCTAGTGGTGCAAAAAGCACTTTTCATCTTTAGAAAAGGCATGCGCATGTAATCTGTCCCTGCCTCTTCATATCTGGCTACATGCCAGGCTGGCCTTGTTGTGACATCTTGCTTATTTTGCATCAGTCTGCGGTCCCGAGAGCTGGTCTGCTCACCTCTTGGCAACCCCCTCCAACACAATTTTATCCAGAGCCTAATCCAATTGGACACTGTGGGCATGTCAGCCCGAAGCCCTCTCACCTTGCACTCAGCCCAGACCCATCCAGCCTGCCTCATGGGTGCTCTCTGTCAGGCACGCTGTGAAAAGCTTCTTATTTCAAGGCTACAAAAAAGCCTCTTCATCCCTAACTAAGAGAAGCAGAGCACTCAGGAGGTGAAAGGGGGTGCTAAGGTGTGTGTGTGTGTGTGTGTGTGTGTGTGTGTGTGTGTTTCCATAGCGTGTACCTCCAACAACACTGATGCAAGGACAGTGTTCAAAATATCAAACAATTACAAATACAAGCTAAGTTAATACAAATTTGAATGCTCAAGTAGGTCACATTATGGCTCGTGTTCATCAGTTCAGCTGTTTAGTGTGTGTGTGTTTGGAGAGAAATGTGTATACCTGAGTGGCTGCAGGTTAGCTCAGGTCAGGTATGTTTGAAATGGAGCGGACAATCTGCAGGGAGCTGAGAGAGGCAGACGAAGTCGAGTTCAGGGACAGAGTCAGACTGTCAGTACAGCTCTCCGCTTTGATACTGAACTCAGAACCCTGCCATCAGAAGCAGATAAGGAAGACATCAGTGTGAGCATTCCAACATACTGAACCTCAGTAGGAGAGATGGGAAAAGCTTCCGTTAGGGGTGAAGAAGCAATCATGGAGTAAAAAATTAAGTGAAAAAAATCCAAAACAAAATCAAAACATCCTAGTAACTAATAATGGTAATATTTTCTTAACCAGGCCATTTGAGACAGCACACTCATTGTCATGTTTAAGAAACCAATTAGATCATTTTGAGCTTTTTCCACATGGCACATTATCTTCTTGGAAACAACCATCAGAAGATGAAAACGCTGTGATCTTAAAGGGACATCCAAAATTCAGGTAGGCTGCAGTGTTTAAATAATGCTCCGCTGGTGCTAAGAAGCTGTGCCAAGAAAATTATACCTGAATTGTTGATACAAGGTAGGATGGGTCTATGATTTCATTTTGTGTACACAAAATTCTCAACCCTACCATTTGAACATTGCAGCAAAAATCTGAACTCATTAGACCAGGCAACATTTTTTCCAATCTTCCACTGTCCATTTTTGGTTAGCCCATGCAAACAGATTCTTCAGTTTCCTGCTGATAGGAGTATCATCCAGTGTGGTCTGCAGTTGCTGTAGCCCATCTCCTTCAAGGTTCTATATGTTGCGTGCTCAGAGATGCTCTCCTGCATACCTTGGTTGTAATGAGTGGTTATTTGAGTTACTGTTGTCTTCCTGTCAGCCTGAAGCAGTCTCCTCCTGCTGCCCACTGGATAAATATATATTTTTTGGACCATTCTCAGTAAATTCTAGAAATAGTTGAGTGGGAAAATCCCAGTAGATCATTAGTTTCTGAAATACTCAGACCAGCCTGTTTAGCATGAACAACCATAATCAAAATCATTTTATTTGGCTTTGTTTGTGTAGGTTCTCAGTCATTCAGATCATGGTAGTCTCTGGAGATTTAAAGCAGTGACTGGACTTCATTAAGTTTCTTGACTTCTCATCCAAAAGGCTTCTTCAGTTCTAAAATCAATGGTGGAGTATTCCTTGACCCACTATTGTTCATATGCATAATCAAATGCACTAAGATCATTTTTTTTCAAGCTCCAGAGACTTAAATTGGCTTTCTTCCTGATTCTGATGCTTGGTTTGAACTTCAGCAGTGCGATTATAGATACTGCATGGTCATTCAATACTGAGTTTCTCATATCATACAGAAATAAATTCAACCCTAAATCAACTTAAAATGACAGGCAATGTACAGCAGCTAGGCTGTATTTGATATCCACTGTAGCACACACACACACACACACACACACACACACACACACACACACACACACACACAATAAATCTCCTCATACCCTAACGCCTCACTAATTAGAAGGTGCACCTGAAAAATCCATCGTACCTTGATCGTACCTGATCGTACCTCGACATGGATATAGGATATACTACATGTACTACCCTGTTGCTTAATGTCATATTGTATGTCAGTGCTCAAAAAAGCAAAAGTGTCACCACACTGAACGTCTGTATTGACATATTTGTGATTATATATGGCACTTTGCTTGTATTTTGTATCTAGGAACCCCATAACCAGGTAAGCGTAATGACATAATTAATTACAATGTTTGTTAGTGAAACCATTGTAGTTGCAAGCTAAAAAAAATAAAATAAATAATAGCAGTTCAGTCTTCTGTATGGTCATTGTTTTACATTGACCTCGACTCCTTTTTTCTTTCTGATGCTGTCAGAATTTATAACTTTGATACAGTTTTTTGAAATATATTGATATTCAGTATCATTTTTGTAGCACAAGGAAAATCTGTCACAACTGAGAGAGTAAAATTTTTAAATATAAAAAAACATTGCCACAATTAGGTGTATTTTGACATTCATGAAAACTTGCAGTAAAACCTTTTTTTCAAAAACTTCTGAGATGGTCACATATTTGAAATACAAATAAATATTTATGTGTAGGAATCCTTAGTATTGAAACCAATTTAAAAATGTACAGGTGATATTTAAAATCAATACAATTGACAGCACTCTCAGCTCTGGCCCCAAACATTGGCGTTAGATATAACTGTGGAATTGGCCTTGTTGCTCAGCACAGAATGTAATTGTTCAGGATAATCAATACATACATGTAAGAGTTTGTAATATGAGCCATTTGGAAGCCAATTCAAACAACTTAAAGCCTTGTTAAGATAAAGAGCTCATAGTGAAAATGTCCTCTAAAGCTGTAGCAACCACTCAAAGGAAAGACTTTAAAGACTGAATTCTTTTTAGTGATTAAATGAGCAGCTGCTCTGATCAGTCTGCATCATATTTAGAAGTGACTGACCCAAAGCCAAAACTGGATAAAAGGCAGAGCAAATGAAGCTCTCTACTAAATAACTTAATAATGACCCAGTGATAGGAAGTCTACATAACCCCTTTTGATCTTTTGGTTTCAGATTTGCATGTGACGGCTGAAATAATTTGCCATGTTGAGTATAGATGAGTGTGGGTGTGTTCAAGATTCAAGAGTCTTTATTGTCATTTTGGCAGTTGCAAAGTACAACAGAAATGAAGTGGTGTTTTGCCTGGAATGAAGCAGTGCAAATAAAAACATCCTAACTAAAATATAAATATACTAAGATATAAAACAGCAATAAGGCCAGCAGCCTGTGGCATTCATGCTGAGTAGTGAGAGCTTAAGCGTTGAAGTGCATATGATGCACTGCGCAATTAAGATTATGCAAAACAATGAATGTGCAAATGTCCAAAGAAGGTCACAGTTTGTTTAGTGCTGTGAGGTGAGGGTAGAGGTCATAACACTCAATGGTGCCCCTGTGGTAAGTGGGAAGGCGGGAGCACCTGCCTTCCTGAGTTTCCTAAATGGGTGGAGTGACTGTTGGACCTTCCTGACAATGGCTGCGGTGTCGGTGGTGATGGTCAAGTCCTCTTCCAGACGGGCTCTGAGAAACTTGACACTGCTGAAGCTCTCTACAGCAGCCCTGCTGATGGTCAGAGGACTGTAGGCCTGGGTTTTCTGAAATCCATCACCATCTTCTTTGTTTTCCTATGTTAAGTAATGGGTTGTGAGACCTGCACCGTGACATCAACTGCTCCACCTCCATTCTGTATGCAGTTTCATTGTTGTTCTTAATGACGCCCTGCATAGTCAGCTCATCTGCATGCTTAATGATATGGTTGGTGGCGTGGATAGCAGTGCAGTCATGGGTAAGCAGGCTGAACAGGAGGGGGTTCAGGACACAACCCTGAGGGGACCCTGAGGGGACCCTGTGTTCACCACGATGGAGCTGGATGTCCTTTTCTCCACCCTGACTGTCTGCTACCGCTGCCTCAGGAGTGATCTCAGGAAATTTCCCAAGAGTCAAATACTCGATTGCATTTAACCGACTTTATTAAAGCATTGTGTTATTCCTGTTTGTTAGAGAAATATTATCAACAGAGATGCCTCAAAGACTTCAGAGTTTGTTTTTTAGGTTGTTGCTGTTTTTGATAACAACATCAGAATTGTTGTTGTAATGTTGTAGATGTTGCCATGTTTCTATTTGGTTCGTCTCATAAATTAATTTAAATCTCATTTGAAATGCTTAAGATGTTTAAGTTGCTAATTTTGAATGGCCATCGATAACACAGGAGTTTTGATTAAAGTGTTGTATTTAGCTCTGGCTCCTATTTATTCTGGCTTTGTGTTGAGAAAAAGCAGGAAACAGCTTTTTAATGAAATCGAGATGTGCATCCATCATGCTGTGGAAGCAGCAGCCCAGCAGGGAAACAGAGGATCGATTTGATTAGCTCCTACTTTCGTCTCACAGCTTTGTGTGACAGCTTTGATTGGGGAATCTTGTATAGGAAAACAGGGCGGCTACAAGGTAGATAAAGTTTCAACAACCATGTGCATCATCCAATTATCCCTCCCATGGATTGGTGGGAAGTAACTAGTACATATATTCAAGTACAAAGGTGAGTAACCTGCACTGATTTTTTTCTAGCTTCTGCCATTTTATACTTCTACTTAAAAGCATAACAAGAGACTTTTGTGCTATTCACTCCTCTACATTTTTTAAACACATTGTTGAAGATTATATAAATCAAGTTCAGGTTTAGGTCACTTTTCAACTGAGTGATGTAATATGACAGAGCCGGGCTTTCTCTGAGGCTCCAGTCAGAGCTAAACTATATCTAGCCACGTTAAAATAGGACAACCTGGTTGTAGGCCTAACAAAACAACAGTGAAAACAAACAAAAAACTATAGATCACATGGACATACTGTGGGAGAAATTGTTTTCTTTTAGATTTTATTGGTGATATTTATCAAGGACTTCTTGATTTAAAACAAATCCTGCTTTATTTATTATATATTCTATTTTTCTACCATACATAGAACAATGTTTTATTTTATTCAAACACAGTAGAATAAAATTCCTAATTAGAAGGAAGTATGAACTTGTGTTAATGTGCAAAATCACACTAATCACTCTCACATACACGCTCATATAGTATAATTGTTTAAGGCATGATGTTGCATTCATATACAAACATTTGTAATTTAAACACACACACTTGGATTCCCAACACAATGATTTAACAAACTGAATGTAAATATCAAGCTGAAAAAAGGCAACAGCAGCACAAACACACAACAAGTTCAGTTAAATGAAACGTCTGCTAATTCCCACTGAAGAGACATGGCAATTAGCTCAGATCATCTCTTCTCACCTTCCTAAAACACTTCTACTTCACAGGCAAGTACATAACTTCATAGTAATGTACACAAGTACAAAAGTACAGTACGTTACAGACTAGTACACCTGTTGTTTCACAAACACATTTCCCTGGAGAAACACAGAGCGGCATTAATTGGTTTCCTTACAGTCAGCTGCATTGGGAGCAGTCAGGTGTGCGTTATACTGACTGGGTTAACTGTGCCTTTAGTGGCTTTGGGATGATTGTTCACAGGATGATTGCTGTCTCAAGCAGTCAGCCACACAGAGAGGAGATTTGATTAAACAACAGACCCAACATGTCATGCTTAATAATGAAAGCTGGGCAATGAATGTACTGTATGGATGTAATTAGATGCAATAGATGGAACATGTCCCCATGTCAAATAACTGAAAATTTATGAACTTAAGGACACTTAATGAATATTTGCAGCTTGACTTGGAGCTTCCCTGAACGACTTTAGAGCTGACCTTCACTTTTCTTTGATAAAACCACAGACTGTACATAAAAGATGGATTCAGCTGACATTTCTCACTACTTTGGGGACTACTGTTTTGAAGATTCCATTTTGGAATTTTGATCATCACCATCTTGGTATTTCAGTTCCATTTCTTAGACAACTAGTCCAAAAAATGGACTAGTAAAGTTGTCCCCTGTGAACCATTAGAGAAAATGCAGACAGTTCAGCATCAGCATCACTTTTCAAACACACACTTTTATAAACATGCATAAAACAGGATCATGACTTGATCAGATACGAACATAAGAAAAATAAATCTAAACTTTAAGTCAGAAAGACCATTTTGAAATTTGGCTCCCTGTACTTCACATGCACTTGTGTTTTACATTGTTTTACCTACACAAAGGAAGATGTTTTAACCAGTGCCAAAAATGTTTTTAAGTGAGATTAAAAATTGTACTTCAAACAGTACATGAACTTGAATATCACTTTGAAATTTTAACTCCCCTCTCATTCATGCCAGCCATGTTTTATACACTAGATAAGCTGCTTTGAAAGTGGCTAAATTGTCTATTGTGAATCTAGAGCCAATGGGATCTCAGTTTTACTGTCCAGATTCTCTTGGTGATTTTTGAGGATTTGTCTCTTTTAAGTTTTATGACGCTCAATTATGCTTAGTGTTGTGCATAGTCACCCTCAAGAGACTTCCATATCAGGGCACTGATGCCACAGAACACCATGCACATAGTGAAGAGACACAGGAGGCATCTGACAGTGCTGCATTATGTGACAACCCAAAATGAGAATGTGTTAGCACTCGAGAGGAGGCCTGACTAATGGCAATCAACAACACCTGGGCCCAGTGTGCAAGTGCTAATACATAATACATTTTTGGTGGTTTTCGTGTCAGAAAAACAAGTATTTGGTTTTCAGGTTTTGTTTCCTCCCTTTTACTGACTAATTCTGTCATTGCTTGTTGAAGTTTTCTTCATTATTATCATTATCTTTATTTTTAATAATGATTAGTCATTTTCTCAGTTGGGTGTGGTTCTTTTGTTTGTCACAGCTGTGTGACAGAACACTGTTATTACTTGACCACCCAATGTTAGCCTTGAGTGAAGAGGAAATCCTACTGAATTTACACATAAACATCATTTTGGTTATTAGTTGAAACTTTTAACAGAAAGCATTTAGATAAGTTTTAAACATATAGGGTGGGAATGTCTAATAAAACCTTCTGCGGTACTCTTTTTGAAGCTTGTCTTCCACTAAAATCAAATAAAATCTTAGGTACTCAAACTGTAAAAATTGCTATGCTAAAGTCCCTTTTACCTTTTTTTTTCTCTATTGTAATAGCAATTAGTGGTTGACATTTTGGACTACCTAACCTTGAAAGAGACAATGTGATGTTTTGGTCATTTAAAGTCATTCAACATTCTTGTCCTTTTGCAAATTCTTCATTAACTAGTAGAACTGTATATATAATGCTTAACGAGTGAGGCTATCTGCAGAACATCTCCCTTTTCCATTTTCTATGTGGACCCACTGATAGATTGTAAATGGCTGTTGGACAGCAAATTCTGGTGTGGGTGCACGGCGGTGCAGTCATACTCCACTGCACTTTGTCTGTGATTCTGCGTCAGACAGAACACACTGATGGAATTCACTTAACCTTGCTGCCCAACCTTACCTCTGCAACCTCTCTGCTCTCACTGTCTCACACGCTCTCTGCTTCTGCATTCCATCCTGCCCTGTGATAATAATGCCCTCACCTTGGTTCTGCTTATCTTTGTGTCTTGAAGTTTTGAACTCTGACAATAGTTTGACATGCAACAGTGTTATTAAGCCTCTTTGTGTTGCTGTCTAAATTTCTTTTATGGCTCCTAGGACTGGTACATCTTCTCCTATCAAGTGATGTCACTTTTGATTTTGAGCCAGCAACTCTCTTATCTTATTACTTCACACACTAGGGGGACTGCTTGCTGTCCGCATATTTGGGCATTATATTCCTACTAATCCAATAAAGAGACAAGTATGCTTTTAAATGCAATTACACAAATGAGATGACCACCTACATATGCATCCGGTGAATGGTGGCAGAACATTTAGGCAGGGACGTGCAAATGTGGGCATGTTTGAATCCAGATTTGCTTTCCCACTACAATGAGCAAGCAAAGTGATAAAATAGCACTGTCTCGCCCACCCAGTAGTGTTCATGGTGTCAGAATTGGGGCAGTGGTGGAAATCCTCAGTACCACGGACAGCTCCTCACTTACTTGAGCAAAATGCGAGAAGAGAAGAACAAAGCATCTTCCATCCAACGAGCAGGCATTTAGGATTTTTCTTCTCGTGTGGAAGATATTTGACATGTATTGTTCTCTGAAGAGTCCCTAAAATTAGACAACAATAAATGTGTTCCTATAAAAATACATCAAATATGCTGCACGCCCTAATTAGCAGGAACACATTTTATTTTTGTTTCCCTTCTCAACCCACTTTTATTCATATATTAAGTAGGAACTAAGACAGTGATGAAATGCAATACAAACACTTATTATGAACATTTAATGTGTTTACATTTTTATAAATAATTTCTTTAAAAACAGGTCCCTTCAAAATGAGTTTTTGATTGATTTGCTTTCTGCTAACTTTATTTTATCTGTTGTGTTTTTATGTTGCTTTAATTTGTCTTGTATTATTTTAAAATCAATATACAAATTGTTTTGTTTTTTTTGTTATTATTTTGACACAAGCTAAATGAAAAAGAAAAGAAAAACAAACAAAACCCTTAAACCTGCCTGGACCATGAGGGTACAGCCCTGACCCCCATCCAAGACCGAAATGATGTCTCATGCGGGCCCGAACCTAAAAACAGAAATCTTGTTGAGCACTTTCTGGTTTTCTGGTTTCTAGTTATTCCACCAACAATGGATGAGGGACATATAATAGTTTCTGGAGCTGACAGATTGGTTTTCTCTGAAAACTGATTGGAAAGGGCATCTGGTTTATCATTACGGGGACTGGGTCAGTAAGTAATGGTAAAATTAAATCAAAAAGGGACCACCTAGCTTGTCTAGAACTTAGCTGTTTGGTGTTTTGTAAATCTGTTAGAATTATTGTGTAATCATTCTTCTGTTTATATTGAAAATGATCATATCTTCTGTTTTTATAAGTTTACATTACATTGTTGTTTTAATTTTTGAAGTCTGCAAGAAACACATTCATACATTTACACATATAACATACATACACATTCACACATATAAGATGCATATAAGACACGGACTTTCACGTATGTCATGTACACCATGTAATGTATACACATTCCACAGTATGCTTTTACCATATATGGTAAGGAAAGAGCCAAGAATGCTGTTTATTACATTCTGTAAACTGAGTTTTATGTAACCCACGTGATTTTACTGTGAAAGTCTGGAATAAATCCGCTGCAAGGAAGCTGATGCTCAGGAGACCACTTCCTCTTTGTTCAGTGAAAGGTCACTTCCTTTGGTTCAGGAGCTGAGCTCAGAAGACGAGGTTTTTCCTCCTTGCGCATGTAAAAAGAAAGGTGTTGGTGTATTTGTTCTTTGTTATTTGTGAATGATTTGAACCCATCAAATCAGACCACAAAACCAGTGCCTCCACTCTTCTAAAGCCAGTTTTACAGCTAGTTTCAACAGCTCACAGTTTCCCACATCGCAATTTGGGATGGAGTTTACTATTAGGGTTACCACACTTTGATAGTACAGTCCCCACTCTGGAGTCAGAGGCATCGACCTTCACAGCAAACTGTTTAAGTGGGTCTGACTGAACTAACACCGGGGCAATGCTCAAGAGTTGTTTCACTTTCTGTAAGGCTTTGTCAGCTTCAGGGGTTCATGTGAAGGTCCTGGAAACAGAAGTGAGTTGGGTTAATGAGGATGTCACTTGGCTATAGTCCCTAATAAACCAGTGATGGAAATTAGCAAAACACAAGAAGTATTATAATTGTTTTCAGGATGTGGGAACTGGCCACTCAGTGACTGCCTTTACATTCTCTGGGTCGGTCTTCACCTGCCCACTCTCCAGAACGTGACCCAGAAAGTGGACAGAGGAAGAATAAAGCTCACATTTTTCAGCCTCTACATACAGTTTGTTTTGCAACAGTCTCTGCAAATCCAGCCTGACATGCTCTTAGCTAGACCCTGGTAGACAGTGCAAGCCAAAGTAGCTTAGCCCTGGTTCCACTATAGATAGATTAGCTCTCAACATGACTTATTATTAGAAAACACTGTATACATTTTAATTGCTATGCAGATGAGACCCAGCTTTATCTATCCATGAAGCCAGATGATGCAAATCAACTAGTTAAACTACAGGCATGTCTTAAAGATGTAAAGGCCTCTAAGTTGTCCATGGCCTCTAATTTCCTGCTTCTAAATTCAGACAAAACTGACGGTATTGTACTCGGTCCTAAACATCTAAGTATCTAACCAGATACCTATTTTAAATGGCATTACTTTGGCCTCCAGTAACACTGTGAGGAATCTTAGAGCCATTTTTCACCAGTATTTGTCCTTCAATGTCCACTTTAAATAAATATAGGACTACTGTAGGACTGATTTCATTCATTTGTGCAATATCACTAAAATGAGAAAATCTTAGAGTGATGCTGAAAAACTATTAATGCATTTATTGCTATTCATGCATAGGCTGGACTACTGTAATTCATTATTATCAGATTGCCCTAAAAAGCTCCCTGAAAAGCCTTCAGTTGATCCAAAAAAAATGCTGCAACAGGAGTGCTAACTGGGACTAGAAAGAGAGAACATCTTTCTCCCGTATTATCTTCCCTTCACTGACTCCCTGCTAAATTCAAAATTTAATTAAAAATTCTTCTGCTTACATACAAAATCTTAATCAGGCCCCATTGTATCGTAAAAACCTTATTCTAACCTCACTCCCTCCTCTCACCCCCAGCTGGTCACAGCAGACTCCGGTTTCCTCCCACAGTCTAAAGACATGCACTTACTGGGGTTAGGTTAATTGGCAACTCTAAATTGCCCATAGGTGTGAACGGGAGTGTGGATGGTTGTCTGTCTTTCTATGTTGCCCCTGCGACAGGCTGGCGACCTGTACAGGGTAGCCCTATGTCAGCTGGGATAGGCTCCAGCCCCCCCACGACCCTGAACAGTGGAAGTGGATGGATGAATTGAAACTGCATTGCTGCTCAATATTTTTGGGAAAGATGAGAATGTCATTCAAATACACACACACAAATATGTTCAGAAAGTCTCTCAGAGCATCATTCACAACAGCTCTGAAGAGGTAATTGATACTTGTTTTTGATAGTAATCCTTTTTAATCCTCTATAATCTATGTATGGTCTGAGAATCTTTTTTACTACAAAAAAACCGGCACCCACAAGGCATTGATCTTGCTCATCCCATTTGCTTTGGCTTCTCTGGAGACTCTGGAGAGGCGATTGCAGCATTGACACTGGCAAGAGAAGGCAAGGTGCATCAAGGTGCCAGAAGAGGAAGTGGGCTACAAGCTGAGGCTGTAGATGCATGACTAAACAACAAGGAACACTGCAGAAAGAACCTCCCACAGTGCCCCAACTCTCTGAAAGCATCAGGAGTTGGAGGAACTGGATTGTGGAGAGATTGTGGAGAAAAGGAAACTGGTTATCTGTGCACAAGTGGAGGTTCTGCAGAAGAGGAGAAAAGGCGTTATTCCCGACCAACATAGTCTCTGATAAATCTTGTATTGAGTGAATTGTGGAGGGGGTTACTGGATGGCAGGCAGATATCCAGAGAGGCTCAGATTGTCAGATCGAGGTGAGTGGCACTGAAGAGTGGAGAGGCACCTGGCTGCAGGCAATATCTCAACTCCATTCCAGAACTCCGCAGGAAGTTGATCTTCTTCATGAGTTTATCACTGAGAAATACTGGTTTTTGGTTTCTGACACTTGGATAAATGAAACTGGCCCTAGTTCAAAGTGACTCAGGAACATCATTACTGAGAATTTACTGAGAAACGAACATAAAAGGAGGTTAAAAGACCTGAACATGTAATTAACAAACTGTAAAAATAAAATAATTTAATTGTTCACGTGACAAAAGGTCTCGTGACTTCCGGTATAGAACAACTGCAGTATAGAACCTGCAGCCAGGTACTCTTGGAAGAGTGGGCAAGCAGGTGAATATGGCTGGGGGTTTGAGCGGAGATTCTTAGGAATGCAGGTAAATCAGAAACTAGAATCACTGCATGAGCTCAGAGCATGTGACTAGAAGGCAGACAGAGAAATGGGATTTTTTAAAAAATGCAGGTAACTTGACAGGGAAGCAAACATGGAGAACCTAATTACTACCATGGGAGTTGTAATGATCTGCAGTCCCTCTAGCCACTAAATACGCTGGCTGATGAGAAGATTTGGAACAGGTGTGGAAGGACACTCAGCAAGTGGGCCCCACACAGGCAGGGACCCGGGGAACATCTGCCCATAACTCCACCTGCACAGAAAAAAGAACTGGAAAATCAAGTGAAAGAGAGAAGAAAAAGAAAGAAAACCCTAAGCCAGCCTGGACCATGACAAATGCTATAAATTTATAAGGGTTTGGGGAGCATGCAAACTTTTTCACACCTTCAATGTTAGTATCTCTGTCTTGTGCTAAATAACTTCCTAACGTACTATCTTTAGTCACTTAATGCAAACCAAACTTCAATTAAAGAAATGGCAGATTAAAAAAGAGAAAAAAATGTGATGACCCTGTTTTAAAGAAGGATGCACCAAAGATGCCCTCTGAAAATCGAAAACCCATTTTTAGCAGAAACACATCCCTCCATTTTTTTTTGCCTTGAAAATGCATAAATAAAAATCAATGTCAGAGTTGGGGAATGAGGAAAATTGTATATGTCTCATATATGTTTTGACCTTCTACGTCAAAAAAGTAAATTATATGATATGACTTTGTTTTCCTTCTGCTGACATGTACAGTACCAGTGTTTCCAAACTTTGACTGGTACTGTAGATAAGCATGAGCTCTCCAGTTTCACTCCGCTACAATGACTTTCTTTCACACCATTTTCCATACATATATACTTTTTCTTCTTTTTGCTGTAAGACTTGCCAAAGCAAGCCCCCTGTTTGCATTGGGTCAAATCCTTCCAGCAGCATTTTAATTGTGTCTTTTCTTCCTTCATGTTCAGAAGTGATATTAAGAGTAGGGGTTAGTGGATTACTTGCTCAGAAGCTCACTGAAGGCAGGCGACTGCAATAAAGGTTTAACCCATGAGTTAGCATTGCTTTATAGGCCTGTAAACCCATTCACAACATTTAAGAGCCATCTCAGTTGCCTTTTATTTATTAAGAGGTGGATGTCCTTCATGGTGATGCATGCTAGTTTTTATAGGTTGAGATGGGAGTATTTTTGTGAGATGCAATTACAAATTTCAGGCGAGGGTGACCGTTCATGAAACCTTAAGATGAACCCAGTCAAATAATCCCCTTTAAATAGCTCAATGTTGAGATATGATACATTATAACAGATATGTGGATGACATCAGGTTTCAAGAAAGCTGTAGTTGAGCAAATGTACTGTATACTGTCTGTGTGTGTGGGTGGGGGTCTATGGGTGTGTGTCATAGAGGGTAACAGAAGATTAGATGTGAATGCACTGCAGTGTGCTCACCTTGCCCCTTGGGAAACGGCTTGCTCTCTACATTATCAGCCTACTTATTGCAGTCTGCCTGGCTCACCTCTCTTTCTTTTCTGTCCCGTAAACGATAAAGACTAATTTACTTCCAGTGTGCAAGGAGAGTCAGACTGTCTCTGCTGCAGCTGCTGCATGTTCTAATAAATTAAAATATTCTGATAATTTTCTAGCTAACAAAATGTAGAAATTATCTGTCTTTATGTGATTTGTGCTGATCTTGTTTTTGTTTTGTTTTTCCTCTCATGATATTTGCCAACCTACTCGGTGCTGTAATGAACTATTCCATATTTTTTTGCATACCAGTGTACTTTTGTGTACTAGACAACTTGAAAGCACTTTGGGTCAAGTCCTGTTCTTTTTAGACATGTTATCCTAATAAAAATAGCAACTTAGAGTTGTGTGCTTTGTATATATACAATGTTTTCTCTGTCACATGAAACTGTAAAAAACATTTTTATGCTATTGATATTATATATGTCATTTTAATTTGGCCACTCTACAGGCACACTTTTGAGACATTTTAGAAATCTTTCAAACATATCCCTGTTTTAAATCATGATTAAACTGATTATTATGGGCGACCTAAAAGTATCCAGCCTTCTTGTTGATTGATTCGACTTCTCTGGATGCGATACTCACTTTTTATCTCTGCTTTCTTGTTATATTAAACAACAGCACTAGCAATGCCCATTCGCACAATATTGTAATATTCCAAACATCCCTCTTTTTTTACTGAACTTGGAAAAACTGGGTTGAAATACTTTGAATACTTTGAATCGTATGTATTCAATCATGGCTAGTCATGCTTTCCATAAGAAAATGTTAGTTAATTAACAGTCTTACACAGCCATATTTGTGTGACCCATACATGAACACAAAGAAAAAATAAGGCTATGTATAGAAAATCTATTTAGATTATCAGTCTTCTGGCAACTTCACCAACAACACATATAACTGCTTAGTGTGTGAGCATTTGAGAGGCTGGTAGTGTTTATGCTAAGCTGCACAAACCATGTCATGAGTGCAGTTTTGTATTGTAACTTTTCTTTCATTGCTGCCACAGGAATACATGGTGTTTATGTTCTTATGTAACTCTCTGAAGGAAAGTAAATTTCCCAAAATGTCACTGATTCATTAAAGAGTTATTGACAGTCAATATAACAGTAATCAGTAGTGGCTGATTAGTTTCAGAGTCCCGTCAGAGTCAGTTACTGAGATAAATTGGTTTGTCTCTGGCCTGCCTGCCATTGGCATGGGACCTTCTCCTATGAGACCTTATCTCTACCCCCCCCCCAGGCATGTGTGGGTGTCTGTCAATCTTATCAGGTTTCTCCTATTGAGGTCAAAGGTCAAAGTGCCAAAATATTTAAAAGAAAGGTAGGGTAGATATACAGTACCAGTCAACATTTTGGACATATTTACCCATTCATATGAATGGGCAAGTGTGTCCAAACTTTTGACTGGTACTGTACATGTGCCACAGATATCAGTGGAATATTTGACATATTTCAAACCAAATTCTGAAATATGGGGAACATGTAGAATGAATTATTGTGTATTAATATAATTAACTAGATGATCTGTAGTGCTGTAAAAATCCTGCTGATGGTTTTTTGTTGCTAAGGAGGACTTTATATCAAACCAATCAGTGAAAGGTCTTGTGGTCATAAGTCATATACACACACAACATCAAGGGTACCTTTTCCACATTTTTGTACTATTGTCTTTTTTTTCTTCCTCTTGATCATTGCCAGCAAGGCAGCTTTATGTGGACTGCTCTGAGATGCCCCAAGGCAGTTAGAGAGTGTGCTCCCAGCATGAAACCATCATTACCAATAGGGAACAGAGTGCTGATCTTTGAAGTCAGGACCCTTAGAGTGATATCAGGTGATGAATGGGGGGATCAAACTGGTTAAATTTAATTACATTCTGCTCTTCTTTTTTCTAGAAATATCCATCATCTCATCAACAACTGAAGATTGACCTCTGACCCTTTTGCCACTTATGGCCAAAAATTACTTTTATTTAAATCTATCTTGAAATATTTAAATTGCATTAAATATTTCAGTCGCTGTGGCTCAGGTGATAGAGCAAGGCATCTTTCAGTTTGTGGATTTTCCAGTACACATATCAAAGTATCCTTGGGCAAGATACTGAACCCCAACTTGCCCCTGATTCATCTGTGTGTGTGTGTGTAAATGTTAGATAAAGCACTTTGATATAAATAAAGTGATAAATGAGTGTCACTGGGTGAATGAGACTTGTAGAGACCAAAGTAGAGACCAAAGGAATCACCGTGAATAAAACATTCTGTTTTTATTTTTACATTTTGCACGACATATCAACCTTTTTGGAACTGGGGTTGTACAGAATGCTTTTTTTCACATTTGCAGTTTTACATATACAATTGTGGTCAAAGGTTTGAAGGCACTCATCACGGCATGAATGTCATGGTAATTTGGGGCATTTAATGATTTCTTTGAACTGTTCTTTTTCCATGGTGGAATGATTGTACAGCGTAAATCTTTAATGATTTTGAAAAACAAGAATTTGGTGCATAACTTTGAATTTATTACTAATTTCCTCTAATCGACACTGGGTCAAAAGTATACAAACATACAAATATACACCCCCACTAATATTTGGTTAAATGTCCTGTAGCAATATGGACCTCGACCAGATGTTCTTGGTGGCCATCAACAAGTTTCTGGCATAATTCTTGCTCCATATCTTGATTCCACCTTGGCCCAGGCCCCTCCCTCCCTCTCTCTGTGAAGTTTGCATGTTCTCCCCATGTCTGGGTACTCCGGTTTCCTCCCACAGTCCAAAGAAAGACATGCACTTACTGGGGTTAGGCTAATTGGAAACTCTGAATTGCCCATAGGTGTGAATGAGAGCATCAATGTGAGTGTGGATGTTGTCTGTCTCTCTGTGTTGGCCCTGCGACAGGCTGGCGACCTGTACAGGGTGTACCCTGCCTCTCGCCCTGTGTCAGCTGGAATAGGCTCCAGCCCCCCTGTGACCCTGAACAGGATAAGCAGAAGTGAATGGATGGATGGATAGCTCAATCTTTGTCTGATCTGACCATGAAAATTTTCTGCAGAAGGCATTTGGCTTGTTGATGTGGGCTGCTGCAAATTTCAGTCGAGATTGAAGGTGTCGATTTTGGAGTAGGGGCTTCTGTTTTGGTTGGCACCTTCTCAGTCCATGGCGATCTAAAACTTGTTTAACTGTGGACAGTTTTGAATCAGTTTTGTTCCTGAACATCCTAACCATGGTTCATATCAGTGGTGACATCCTGATCGCTTGTACTGTACTTGTGTGCAATAGTGCAATAACTGATGATCTTAGAACTGTTTTTTTTTTTTATTCCAATACGTTAGCTTCATTATACAATAGTACAAAGTCTGGCGCCATAAAAGAAGAGGCCAAGTGTTTCTAATTTAAGTGGCTTCATTGTGAAAGAATGCAGAATGTAAATGTAATTCTTTTTGGGATTTGATATACACTGTGATTAAGAATATTTCAGCCAGCTTTGCACTGATTTCATCCAGTTTTTGAGCAGATGTTTTGGATATCACATTTAAGTTTAACATTTCCATCAAGCTGGAAGCACAACATCACAGTATTGTAACAGAACTTATAACATTAACAAGTTAATGATACATTTTAGGTATTTAAGTGTAATTATTTATCAAATCATCCAATAATAAACAAAATGAATTTTGAACTTATGTCCACTCTGGAGCTGGAAAACATGAAGACATTTCACCTCTCATCCGAAAGGCTTCCTCAGTTCTCGCCCTTTTTTCAAGCTCCAGAGACTATGATGACCTGGATGTCTGAGTACCTACGGAACTTATCTGCACCTTGTGTGATTTTATATGCCAGACTCTGACTGAGCATTTTCAACTTGAAGCTGAAGTGTAATAATGACTCAAAAACAAATTTTTCAGTTTCAGTTCATTTTCAGTTGGGCATGGTTTTGTAACAAAGCTAAGAAACCAGTCCCTGTAGCCCTTTGTGATCAGCTGGCCAATGCTCCCAATTGCGTAACTGTTTTCAAATGCCGGTTGAATTGCAACCACATACTATACAGCTATAATTCCTTTTGCATATAAAACCAGAGGCTTTACACTTACATATCGCGCATTCAACGTGTCCCAGAGCGCTGTATCCTTCCTCTAATGAGTTTGCAGAAATGACGTAAAAAGCTTAAACAACAAACTGTACTCCATGCACTTTGTCATTGTCATTAGTGTTTATAGCTATGGCATTTCTGTATCTAGAAAAATATGTAAATACAAAAAATGATTTTCAGCCTCTTTGTGGGTCAGTGCACTTTTTAGCTACTTTATGTAGTTACTATGGATTTCTTTCATACCTATTATTAAAATTAGGGTTCCAAATTGATTCTGTTGATATATAGTAAGTTGAAATATTCCACAAAGTGGTACTACATCATGTATAAATGTACAGATAGGGTCTGGTGGACTTGTATTATAGGTCATAAAGGGTTTAACTTGCAGGGTGGGGCTCATTTGACAGAGCTGACAAGTGGGAACATTGTTTGCTTACACTAGCAACACTCAGTGTGCGTCTGTACCACTGTTTTCCTGCTCTCGTCTGCTTGCTGTTTCACCTTGTGTGATCGTCTCTTCTGCTCTGCTCCTTATGTGTCCTTGTGAAACATACATACATGGAGGAGATCAGACTAATATTAGGCAGAGGACAGCTTTTTATAGGCAAGCACCTGGTTTTTGTCCAATGTGCACCAGTCAATTAAATTTTGTGATACATCTGTACCTTTTTGCCTCCCCTCACCCACCAAATCTGTGTGACGGGACCTCCCAGTCAGCAAACTAAGTACCGCATTTTTCTCTCCTGTGGACCAGCGCTATTTCTCTTCCTATGTAACAAGAAAACTTGTGAGTGAGTGGGCCAGAGAGAGGTTGTTTCAAAAAACTTTAAGCTCACGTGCATAAAAACAAAAAAATCTGTCAAATTAATTAAGTCAAACCCTATTTTTTCTCTCTCAAATAGCCTAACTGCTGAAACCACCCCTCTAAAGAGAAACAAAACGTTCATATGTTGATCACCAAGATGAGATCAGTAATTGGCTTTCTGGGAGTGAGAGTGATGATTGCCAGAGGAAGAACACATTTTTCATTTTCAGTAAAAGCAATTAATCTATAGAGCATTCTTTTGTTTTTTTCACTGCCTCTGTGGCAGACTGGATAGTTATGGAGGAAGAAAATACAGTGCAGAGACGAGGATCAGATCATTTGTACAATAGTAACCGAAATGACAAAAAGAAGAGGTTTGCAAACAGTGTCA
>JAMQGT020011670.1:97500-364840 GCA_024447675.2 Pterophyllum scalare
GCCCCAGACCATGGCATTCCCACCACCATGCTTGACTGTAGGTATGACACACTTATCTTTGTCCTCCTCACCTGATCGCCGCCACACATGCTTGAGACCATCTGAACCAAACAAATTAATCTTGGTCTCATCAGACCATAGGACATGGTTCCAGTAATCCATGTCCTTTGTTGACATGTCTTCAGCAAACTGTTTGTGGGCTTTCTTGTGTACAGACTTCAGAACAGGCTTCCTCCTGGGGTGACAGCCATGCAGACCAATTTGATGTAGTGTGCGGCGTATGGTCTGAGCACTGAAAGGCTGACCCCCCACCTCTTCAGTCTCTGCAGCAATGCTGACAGCACTCCTGCGTCTATCTTTCAGAGACAGCATTTGGATGTGACGCTGAGCACGTGCACTCAGCTTCTTTGGACGACCAACTCAGTCTGTTCTGAGTGGACCCTGCTCTTTTAAAACACTGGATGATCTTGGCCACTGAGCTGCAGCTCAGTTTCAGGGTGTTGGCAATCTTCTTGTAGCCTTGGCCATCTTCATGTAGCGCAACAATTCATCTTTTAAGATCCTCAGAGAGTTCTTTGACATGAGGTGCCATGTTGGAACTTTCAGTGACCGGTATGAGAGAGTGTGAGAGCTGTACTACAAAACTGAATACACCTGCTCCCTATGGACACCTGAGACCTAGTAACACTAACAAGTCACATGACATTTTGGAGGGGAAATGACAAGCAGTGCTCAATTTTGTCACTTACGGGTGTAGTCTCTTAGGGGTGTACTCACTTTTGTTGCCGCTGGTTTAGACATTAATGGCTGTATATTGAGTTATTTTGAGGGAAGAATAAATTTACACTGTTATATAAGCTGCACACAGACTACTTTTCATTGTGTCAAAGTGTCATTTTGTCAGTGTTGTCCCATGAAAAGATGTACATAAATATCGCAGAAATGTGAGGGGTGTATATATACACACACACACACACACACACACACACATATGTGTGTATATATATATATATATATATATATATATATATATATATATATATATATATATATATATATATATATATAAATATATATTATTTAATGTTTCCTCATGACTCCTCTACTACCCCCCAGTCTGCATGAAGTAGATCTCTGGAAGACATATGATTTCATTCTATAATCCATTCTGCAGTCAATAAATCAAGGCTTTGACACAATCAGGCCATAGCAGATGGCCATAAAACCTTTGTCCAGGGCACACCTGAGACTTATCACCCATAGCCATTCCACCGCTGTAAAAAGAAGGGAAATAAACAGATTAATGACACTTAGGTGTGTCCTGGTCTGTAAAAACTGGCTTCAGTCAAGTAGACTCTTCATTTTTAAAGGAGGATGTCAGATAACACCACTGACCTGTCCATGTGTGAAGCTAATGGGAGTGTTCCTCATCTCCCTTCTCACATAACCATAAAGCCGTGACGTGAAACTGTATTTTTCACGTTTACCATCTGAAAGCATAAAATGTGATCGCACTTGTTGAAAGCTCAGTCTGTCCAGTGTATTTGATGGCTTACCTTAAATGGGTAGAGAGTAGAGTAAATCAGCTTTAACACTAATGGTGACTCTCTCTCTATGCAGTATTTTTTAACACTAGTCGTGGCAATTACCTGTAGTGCGATAAATCAAAAGCCCCCATCTTCCATGAATTCCCTGCTCTTTCAAAAAGAAAGATGACAGTGGTTAAGGTCGTTATGATCGCTCACAACCCCAACTTTAACTTGCTCTGGATCAAATTTGGCACAAATTTTTTTAGGATGCAGCTAATAGCCCCAGTTAGAGAAACCCTGGCAAGGAAGCAAATTCACCACTATACTTCATCAGTCTTGTCAACAGAGCAGCAAATCTTGTGTTTCTGTGGTAGTGCATTCCTTTGCATGGGGGATGGAAAGCTTTGACATACTCTAAACTGGCAGCTACAGCTCAGTCCACTCCTTTTGTCAGGGGATGCTGCCCCAAGTCAGCCAATTAGTGATGAGTCTCATCAACCTTAACAGTCTGGCCACCAGGCCGTCCCGAGGTGATTCACACTGACAGGATCTGACTGTCTTAGCGGAAATCAAACCTTGACCAGCATGACGAGACACAGTCAGCTGCTATATTTGTCTGTGGCTAATCTTTAACACACAAACCCACTGATCTACTCTATTTTAGCTTTGTTTGAAGCCATTTATTAGCTTAGTTCTTCTTAGATGGCAGATGTCTCGTGAAATGCATGTAAATTCAGGAAAGCCAAGCTTTGAAGGATACATTTCTGTCTTCACATGTCCATCATCATGCTTCACCAGCTAACACTTTGAAGATTTTAGATGGATTTATAATGAATCCATTTCCTCATATCCATTCTCCTTCCGCCTATCTAAATTTTGGTATTCAGTTGCATCAGACATTTGCTTGACACAGTCAATTTTTCTTTTCTGAGATGTCGGGCGCTGGGAGCAACCTTGACATATTAGGACATTAAATCGGAATCAGCACCTGTCGCCACCCTAAAGTGCTTCCACATTTCTCTGTTTTCTCAAGCACATCAAGGAAAATACAATTTCACCCACAGTGTCTGTCACTGTCGCATCCATTCTTGCAGACACTTCCATGTCTACCTTTCTCTCCCCTTTGTTTTCTCTCAGTATTCCACTCTTGTTTTGTTTGTATTTTACTATTACAATGGTTTCTGTTCTGCCACTGGTATTTATTCAGTAGTTTGGCTTCTACCGCACAGCTTGTGTCTGTGGCAGTTTGTTTAATTCTTTGTACTGCGTATCAAAATTGAATGTTTTCTCACGGTTATGTTGTTTTATGTTACGACTCGGTTACATGAAATGCTTTATTTGTACAAAATGAATGGTACTATTAATGACCATTTTGTGTCTGTGTGTGTGCCCGAATGTGCTACTTTCCTGCTAATGTTAATTTGCCAGGAGTGAGGGCTACACTGAGCACCATATATTAAACTTAAGTCACTTTCTCATTCAACTCCTCTCCGCTCTCCTGCTCCCTGTGCTCTTCCATCTCTCTTCTCATCTGCTCCCTACTCTGTTTTAAAGTAATTATTCCTCATTAATCTACAATAGTTCCCTACCAGTCTATTAATTCAAAGGTCTTGATGGTAGACAGTATAAAATGAGCTCTCCTATTAACTCAACATCATTATTCTCAGCATGTGTGGTGCTGAGGCAGCTGACTTTCCATTGCAACCCCCACCCAACCTTTCTATTAGCCTTATTAGTGACACAACATCTTTGCCTCGTGACTCCCTCATTTTGCTTTGATTTTTTTTTTTGTTGCCCTTTTCCTGCATTTTTTTTTCACAACTTCCTGTGAATTATTAATCTGTCCCTTGGTGAGGTTTTTGAAACAAACAAACAAACAAAAAACAAAAACAATGCACTGATCACTGCTGATTGAATTAATGATGATGGTACATGGTACAAAGACGTGTATTGTAAAATTCAAAATTGGAGTAAAAGTGGAAGTTCAGTTGTCTATGTACTCACGGGACGAAACTAATTAAAAACTGGAAAAAAAAAAAAACAAGCCAGGAATGACAGTATGCTTCATTGATTTATTTTCACCAGAGACATTATAACAGAAACATGGCACTTTTTGAATAAAAATTTATAGAATAATTCTGTAACCTTCCCCCAAAGAGCCAATCAGCAGCCCAGCCAAAGACATATAAACCAGTCACTGATGCAAGCACACAGCTTCGATTCATGAATGTTTCAACTGTGTGCTGACAGGCAAATCTTATTGTTATCATATTATGTAGCTAAGTGTCATTTTTCTTGGTGTTTTGTAATTCAGTTCAGTTCATTTTTATTTACCTAGGGCAAAAGCACAACAAACAGTCACCTCAAGGTGCTTTATATTGTAGGTAAAGACTCTACAGTAATTACAGAGAAAACCCAAAAGTCAAAACAACCCCCTATGATCAAGCACTTGGCAACAGTGGTAAGGAAAACCTCCCTTTTAACAGGAAGAAACCAGGTACCCAAACTTAACTGGACCAGGTTGTCAGAGTCTAAACCTACTCACACATAGGAGACAACCTACATATATCTATTGTCATTTAAGTTGGTGGATATGTTGGTGAACTCCAGCTAAGGAGAGTTGTACTCCCTGGATCATTTAATTTTTTGTCATATTTTTTACAAATAAAATTCTTAAACACCTAATGTATGTGTTTTGAGCTGTTTCTATGATTTGACCAAAATTAGCTCACATCTTTGGTCTTTAACATCAGCTGGATGGATGGAAGATGGATGGAAGGAAACAAGTTCATTGTAACAGAAGCTGGGCAAAGAGGGGTAGTGGAAAGTGGAAATGGAAAGCTAGGGCACAAGGGACAGTCAAGGTCCAGATGTTGAGCTGTGTTTCTGGGCAGGATGCCCAGCCCAGCTCTGGCCTCTCATTACACTCTTCCTAATGAAGGACTATAAATATGTAATAAGGTGAAGGTTTTGGAGGCCTCTTTCTTAAATGGAGATGTTCTAAGTAATACCCAATACAGTAATAGAGTTGGTGTATTTTCCTCCTATTGTGTTCTATATGAAAATAAATTTTTTAATGATTAATTTGATTTGGATTTTTAAGCAACTCATACACTTGCATGCAGCTAATCGGCATTCTTAAAACTGTATTAATACTAGAAAGGTAGCAGCTGCATGACAATCTCCATAAGAAGTAGCAGAGGACGTGTCAGCAAGCTGTGGCTTGAAATTTTAAGGGGGAATGCCCAGACTCTGTTTGTTTTCTTGGTTTTTTTTTCTACTCATCGTCCTGCTCCCAATTTAAAACTTTTAAAGTTAATTCGTATAAAATTAATACTTATAGCAGCTAGATAGTTCTAACCGCTATATAGTTTGATGATCTCTAACAAACCTCACAAGGTCTCTAACAAAAAGAAGCTCCAACTGAGTGCTAATACGTAACCCTTGATAGAAATATTTTGCTAATGTGCTTCTCATATGAGCATAAGAATTCTTGTGGGACCAAATTTTCACTCCTGCAGGAACACAGGGATAACATTCCAAGAGGTGTCCTATAGACTAACATTACTTTCAGCTCAATATCACGAGTGACCAGATATATTGTCACCCAGCTGTGAAGGGTACTTACTTTATTACCACTGACATACAGATAGCATAGACATTATGGGAAAAAAAAGCTGATAGAAAGGTGGCTGCCACATCTTACATGTTGGAATTTCTTACTAGCAGTTGGGTCTGCAGCATATTTTGAGTCTCTGTAAGTGGACGTTCATATTTTTACAGCCACAAATGGAATCTAGTGCCTGCCTGAAAGGAAGGCAATGAATAGACAAACCTATGATATACTGTTTGGGGAATGATCAAAAGTAATAAACCAAAACTGCTTAACTGATTTTAAAAACACTATCATCCTCCTCCTTACTGATTAGTACTTAATCTGACTAGTGTGGTTTTTGCACCTGCATGATCCACCCTCTGAGAGGCCCTCTGCTCACCAGGCCCAGCAAGCCTTCACTCCATCTACAAGTGGGTTTTTGCAATAAGCACAGAGCTCTGCTGCTAACATAGCCATCAGCACGAGAACTGCCCATGTGCTCCAAGTGATCCTGGGTTAAATACAGCGCACAGGCCAGTGAGAAAGATAAAAACACTTTCCAGCTCACCACAGAGAAATAGCTCACCCCTGCTATGCTACTCCATTTTCAGAGCTGTATCAGAGCACTCTGGGAGAGCTGATTGCTGATTTGCTTGGCAGGGCTTCGGGTTTGTATGTGTCTTTCTGTGTGCGTGTGTGTGTGTGTGAATGTCAGTGGTTGATGTCCCACTGTGTGAAGAAGTAAATCCCCTCATCCTTAACCAGGTTGACGTGCTAGCTCATCATTCTCTTTCATCAAGTCCTCTTCTTCAAGACTCCCTCCTGTTGAACCCCTTAACCTCCAGCTAAATGGTGTAGCCTCTTTCTTCCTGTATGCTTTGTAACCTAGAAAGTTGCCTGATGCACAGATATTTTGTGTTTACTCATCAGTTAAAAATCAGTGTCTTAAACCTTAATTTACCTTGTCTAGATAATAAAGTTGAGGGGAATGTCTCCTGTATCAGTCTTGTTCCCTTCCTGATAGGAATTTGAGAAATGAATAATCCATAAGAGATCTCCTCGTTTAAGCTTTGCCGAGCTGAAACCTGCACCGTTTGTCAAACTCTGTCACAAACTATCGCGTTCACTGTGCTTGGTGGGTGTGCCCGAGCTGGCCTCGAGAAATGATCCAGCAGCTACCCCTCAGTATTGACCTTACATAGCACTCTGCGCCTGCTCCTAAAGCTGCCAGATTTAAGGATTGGTCAGGACTTCATTGCTAGCCCAATGATGTTTTGCCTGTCACTGTGGCAATGACAGGTTGTCCAGCCATTGCTGATATGTCACTAGGCTCAGACCACAGACTGCAAAATAGTGATATGGGGAACAGAGATCTGATATAAAACCTTTAGGGTAGTTTGAGAGAATAAGCAACTACGTTCCCAGGTATCTTTGCCTGCTTTTCTCCTCCAGTGAACACAAATGTTTATTTATTTATTCCTGGAACTGCAGTTGTTTCAATATGCAGAAAAAGAGGTTGTTGGCATAGAACCAAGAAACATTCTGAAACTCAACAAAAATTCAACATATTGTGCATGCAGCAGCCTTTTTTTTTAGATGCCCCCCTTCTCCAGATGATTATCATATTGCCTTTTGCTATTGATATGGTCTGTCACATGGGATCATTGCAAAAGGAAAACCATGACAAAAATGCTCTTAAATGTTTCCAGACTAACTTGTAATTGCTCTTCTTTCTTTCTTTCTTTGGTTTTGTTTGTTTTTACCTGCATGTTTTCAGGTCTACTGACTATGGCACAACCTACACCAAACTCAACCTGATGCCAGGGACAACCATTGTGGTGACAAGTTTCTACATTTGCCCGACTAACAAGAAAAAGGTTGGCAGATGCATTCAGTTTTTTTTCCATCTTATGTTGTGCATGAGCTCACCAAAAATGTACTCCTGATCTGCTCACTCAGAACTTTCAATTTGAGAGGAAAAATCTTGATTTATTGTGTTGTTAAAAGTATAATTTGGAGATCTGTATAAATAACCGCACAGGAGTAGGAATCACAGAAACAATTTTCTACTGTTGTTGTAGCTGCATGCCTCTTATCAGCTTGCCACCTGTCTAAAGACTACAGTCCCTGTTTCTGGTTCCATATTTCTGCGGGCGTGTGGTTTCAAAATGCAGAATATATTGTCTCATGGTGAATGAATCCATTGGCCGCTCTTTGCACTAAGTAAAGAGCTACTGACTTTAAAACCTCCTTTGAAGTTGGCTGCCTTCATCACCAACTTTCCTTTTTTTGTGCCATTCTGTGTTAACTAGCTTGTTGGGTTACAGGCAGAGTTGAAATGTGCCTCTCTGTTTAGCTTGGTGTGTACACGGGGTACCCATCACTGTGCAGAGTTTGACATGTTTGAAATGAGATGCAGCACATCAGCATAAAGACATAACTATTTTAAATTTTCCATAAGGAGAATAAAACATGGGGAGTTCTAATAACTTAAAGGTTTAGCAGATTATGGGTTTAAAGGTTTATAGCACCAAAAACACAAACTCCTTACAGTGTCTGTAAGATGTCTTTTCAGAGGATGGTGTTTTATGTTGCTAATTTTTAGAATAAAGAAGTTGTGTCTGAAGTTGAGATATTCTGCCACAAATACACAATATAGACAAAAGTATTGGGCCACACCTCTCTGAATATAGGTGCTTTCAGTTTCATTGCCACAGGTCTATAAAATAAAAAAAATATATAAAAAAGCAACTAGCCGTGCAGTTTGCCATTACAAACATTTCTGACAGAGTGTGTCATTCTAAAGAACTCAATGCATTTGAGCATCATACTGTAATTAGATATAAGAAGGCTGTCAAGAATCAGTACAGGCTGTTCCAAAACAAGTCATAGAATCAGAAATTTGGCTCCCTGGTGGCCTTGGACTGCCGCTTGTCTCAATTTTCTCCTGGATGTTTTGTAAACAAATGCTTTACACCCCCCTGCTGTCCTGTCTTCGTCTGATCTGTGTTGGACTGATCTCCCTTGACCAAGCTGCTGATGAACATTTTTCCACCTCTTATCAGAACTGTTAGCCGAAGAGGGGAGTTTGACTCAGCCCCACAGTACCCCGACCCCACCTCTCACCTCCACTGGCTCCCTTCCACCCCTGCCCCTCCCCACCTTACTGCTCCCATGCTATGCTATGTGCTTCCTGCACTATTACAGAGGTTTTTGTAACCTTATACTGTGTATATGTATGTGTGTATCTATACAAAGTATGAGATGATTTTTTCCTCACTCATCCTTATATGTTTTCGCTATTGTTTCCGTCTTTTTAATGGCAGCGCCTCCAGAAGGGGGTGGCATGGCCTCAGTTCACCTATCTCTGTTAACTGTAATTTCCCCATTGTGGGATTAATAAAGTATCATTCATTCATTCATTCATTCATTTATTCATTCATTCAATCAAGTCAATCTGTGAAATTTCTTCCACCCTAAGGATTTTATGATCAGCTTTCAGTGGTATTAGTGTAAAGTGGATGTGTTTAGGAACCACACCAACCCAGTTATGAAGTGACCATATGAAGTTACAGAACAGGATCGTGGCAGTGCATAGTGCATAAAAGTCATCAACACTGCTGCCTCAATAACTTTAAAGTTTCAAAACTCTGCTGGCATTAACATCAACACAAAAACTATGCGCTGGGAGCTTCTTGGCTTGGGTTTCTATGGCTGAGCAGCTCCTTTAGGTTTTGTGTGTAGGTAGCCCAGTACTTTTGTTCTATACGGTATATGTCACCCTCCTTCGGCCTTTCACCTCTCATAATGTAGGGAAAGGACCATACAAAGGAAGCGTTGTTGGGTTTGATTGTCTGTTTTTTAGCAAGATTGTTCAAAAACTTACAGATGGATTTTCATGGAGATTTTACCAGGGGTAAACAAATGGAACTTTAAGATTCTTTATAGCTGTAAAATAGGGATAAACTTGACCGACTTGGCCACTGTGATGTCATCCTTTGGTTTCTTACTTCTGCATTTTGAAAAAAATGCTAGAAAAATGTCAGCAGTGTGGTCACTGCCATGTTGGGGGGTTTTTTTTAAGCCAGAAGTGACTGTATTTGGATGAGAGGATGGAGTGCTCATCTCTGGAGCTTGAAAAAAGGTGACCAGACGTTTTTAAGTTTCTCGAAGATGTTTCACCTCTCATCCAAAAGGCTTCTTAAGTTCTAAAAACCAAATGGTATTTAAACACTAGTTGGGGTGTCCCCTGGGGGGTGGTCATTGACCCACTATTGTTCATCTGCCAAGGTGTGAAAAAAGGTGTGGGTCATTATAATCATTGCTTTTGGGTGAAACAACTGTGATCCTTTGCATCACTCTATCAAGTGACCTATTGAGGTCCCCTGAAGAAAGGTGTAAGGCACCTGCGAAGAGAATAAAATACTAGATCTTTCTCTCCAAAACTTAAGCACAAACTTCTTGGATAGTGTGTACCAAACAGCAGGCTATTGATCTAATGTTTGAAATGAGATACAGCACATATGCATAACAATACATAACTTTTTAAAATTTTTACATAATGAGAGTAAAAGAATAGGCAGTTCTAAAACATAAAGTTTTTGATATTTGTCAGATAATTCTATTAAAATGCTCCATAAGGCACGAGTAGCACAAACATGGCAAACACAGCGGCGTCCAGTTATGTGACTTGAATCAGTGAGGTGAAACTGGAAAACTTCTGGCTACGTATGCCTTTGTCAGCACACATGTCAATCAAAGCAATCACAGCTCTAACTTTAAGTCATACCAATATCCAACAACATCATCCACCATACATTTGTTATGAATGGGGTAACGAGCCATAGAGAACAAGACTGTTCCAGATTGTAAGCATGCTTTTTAATGCTATTTAGTGTATTTAGGGCATTTTATCATGGAAATCTGTGGCAATTTTGGAGCCAGTGTTTGGTACTTGTGCATTGGATTATTTTTTTTTCACACTGCATGTTGCCTCTTTAATAAAATTGGACATTTTGCATCATATTGTTACAAATATACATGAAGTTGAAATAATATAGATTGGGAAACATTTTCCTGAGTTCTCAGACTAATCGAGATTCCGGTGTCCTTCTGGATCCAAGGCCTCATTTTCAGCTCATGCTCTTGTTTATTATTTGATCTTTTCTCATAATGACTCACATCTTATAAAGCTCCATATTCCCAGTTCAAAAACAGAAGCTTTCTATTGCAATTTTGTACTTTCAAGCTAAATCCCTGATGATGTCATTAGAGTTATTTTTTATTGTTCCTTTAGACCATCAGAAGACTTATATGACTACATAATGATTCTCATTTGAAGTAAACTGACCCTTATGTGTGAAACTGGCACAATTCTTTCGGGAAAGATTGTGATTATGATTTAATTTTTTACTTAAAGGTTGTACATGCTTCACACCAATCTACCACCCAGACCTTGGTACTCTAGGATTGGTTCACACAGCATATGATTGACTTCTTCCTATGTGGCACCAAACGTCCGCATTCATTGTATGTTTTACCCTGCAGAAACATCCAAAATGACTACTGAATTAAAATAAATAAATAAAACAGACTGGGAATCCACCTAGCCGGGGACAATGAGAATGAATGACCTCAAGGCAGCACATAGAATGCATTGAATTTAATTGGAATCATCTCATACAATTGATTAAAAAAATCCAACTGACATAATTGGAGATATGCTATAACCATATTTAAACACATAATAATCATGACTAATGTTTCAGTGAACCAAACCAGGAGCTTTATTTTTGCAGCAGTGCAAAGATGTGTGGTACTACTGCGTGCTGTTATGTCCCTGATTTTGAATTCCACTTTGGCTAGTCTTGTGGTATTTTTACACTTTCTTGGTATTCTAGATAGCACGCCCTTAGGCCACGTGCTCCACTTCTGCCCACATCACAGTATTCAGTCCACGGGCAGCTTCAGAACTCCAGTGAATTTCCAAAAACCAGCATCCAATAAGCTCAAATGAGAGCCAAGAGGTACAGCAGGTGACTTAAGCTGAGATACAACTGGAGTGCCAACTATGGAGACCTGTCAAATTGGTGGGTGTTGTCACCGGGGTCCAGGGTTATTTCAGTCAATGAACGGATGCAGGGAGATTAGATGTTGTCACTTTTTTCACTTTCTGATTGAGCACTTACACCAGCTGTCTGCGCAGGATCTGACATCTCATCTTTCTCTCTCTCTCTCTCTCTCTCTCTCTCTCTCTCTCTACACACACACACACACACACACACACACACACACACACACACACACACAGAACAGAAGAAGGCCAGACAGAATGAGAGCATTTAATTGCATGGGGATGAAGTCATTTTCATTTCCCTTAGGGACAGAAAGACAGACAAGGGGATAAGAATGATTGTTCGTAAGAGTGTGTGGTGTCACAGTAAGATGTTTGGTAATGTGCAAGGGCTCAAGCTGCTGCTTAAACACACCTCCAGGCCTGACAAGAAGGGGGTGATGGAAACTCATCTTCAGTGCTGCTGTCTGGAATCAGTGGGTGTGGGTATATATGTGGTGTTGTTGCAAGAGACACTGTATTTGATGCATTAATCATCAGATGCTTTGATCACTCTAACTGAATATTATTGTAACATGAAGGTTCTTTATATGGAACTAATTCTCTCTCCACTAGAAGAAACAGCACGATGGAGACAGATAATTTTCTCTTTATTTACTTCTCTACACTTTTTATTTTTACACAACTTCCTCGTTTGAACTGCCTGTGTGACTCTTACAACCAATCAGAAGCCTGATCGTAGGTAAATGTAAGAAAACCAAAGAGCTACATTCATCACAGTATTATAACTGCACTGAATGGTGTGTATATAAGCATCCAAACATGTAAATACCAAAAACATGTAAACACTAACTATGAATGCAAATATGTATATAGTTAGCTCTGTAACCACATGTCTATAAACTAAATAAAATATAAGTTTACTTCTAAAGTTTACATTATTAAGGAGACATATCTTCCCTTCCTTCTTTTTTGCATTCCTTCAGTGAGTGATCACACCCATAAGGTGCCCCCAAACACAAATAAACACACACATACATTTTGATCAATACTGCTAACCACATCTGAAACCAGCAAACAAGCAGGTCTGTAAGCTCTGTGCAGGGATTACACAGAGTGAAGGGATCACATGGAAAAGGTGTGTGAGGGGTCTTGGGTAATCAATACGACTTGAGGCAATTAGAGAGAGGTGAGTCTTCAGACGCAGACAATGTCAGCCTGTCTTTCTCCCTTTCCCTCTCTTCACTGAGCGCGCCATTGAATATCTACTCAAGGCCCTTCATAGAAGAGGGCCCCCAAGAACCCCTGACACATTTCAACACCAGTCGAGTTGTAAATAAACTTTGAAACTAGAGGCTCAACACACCATCCCTTAGCAATTTTCTGTCGTCTCAAGAGGGCTGTCAGCTAGTCGAGTGTTTGAACAAGTCCATTTCCTTTTTGTTCAGAATTAGCTTATACTTGGAAGTTCAAGTATAAGCTAATACTTAATTTAAACCTAAAAGCTTGTTTGTAGTGGTACTTGTCCTTTGGATCTCTGCCAGCACATCACCATGGAGATAAAGGCATTTTTTTTTTTGTATTTTTCTTACGGTTCTTTTGCTCCTGCCTGGGAAATTTAAACAGCTGTTATCCATGGACTGCAGACCCACAACTGAGTGGTCATACGCCAACAAAAAGTCTTAAATGGCTATGGTTTAACATGCCAGAGCTGTCTGATTGCAATGTCAGTTATTATTTTGGATTCGAAAACTTACACAAAAAAGGGATAAAGTGACTATTCTTTTGATTTAATCTTTACTATAAAACCATTTGGGTCTACTTTTTTTTTTTCTGTGGGGCACTCGCTTTTTAGTGCAGTTTGAGTCAAAGACACTAAAGAGAGTCTTTGGTCAAAAATTATCCATCTAGTGTCATATTTTCCCTAAATGTGGACCCAAAGGAGCAGACTCAAAACAACTATACGAGAGTGCACAAGTTTATTTACAGTGAGAAGGTGAAAAAAACAAGGTATGCAGTACTTTGTGGAGGTGTTTCATAGGAAGTGAGCAAAGGTGATTTGTGGGTAAAAGGAAAACCATTGTTAGAGATCAGGCAGAGCTAGAACTGAATCATTACTACAAGGTGTAATGCAGTAGAGTGTAGCTTACTTATCACACTTTTACCAGGTGAACAGGGTAAGAAGTAAAAGTACGATAGCGAAACAGATAGAAGCAAGTGTCTTGTTGTGGATGATGACAAAATGTGTGTAACAACTTCTCAAGCAGAAAAACCCCACCAACCTCAAAGTCCACCTGAGAAGCACGCACAAGGTGGCTACAGAAACTTCTCTGAACCTACGCAGTAACCTACAAGGTAACCTGATGTGTGCCTCTTGAGAAATGTAACTACACATCGGGTCAATGCAGCCCGCAACGATTGTGATTCACCTGTTCATCACTGAGTCCTCCTGTGCATTTCCAGCTACTTTTCACCACAGTGAGAGAATAACAATCAGGAATAATGATCAAAGCATCAGTATAAGGACTCACAAATGTCAGCAAATTCCTGGAGGGAGACTGCCGAAACTATCGGAATGGACATGAGGGAATGAAGAAAGTGGGGGGAAAAAACAGGGACAAATAGCCAAAAATATAAACAGAGTGAGCACCAAGGAGGGGAAAAAGTCCCAACATTTTTTGTTTCTGTCCTTTAAAACACCGCCACACAACCACAAGGTAATTAACGCACACAATGCAGCTCACACAAGCAAAAATGCCGGTAGGTTGTGTACATCGGCCCCACAAAGACCCAGCGCAGAAGTCTAATTAGCATCTAAACAAGCTAGCGTCTCTAAGCGAATCAGACAGAGAACCAGCATCGCAGCCATGGAGAAAGGTGACAACCATAATGGACCGCTTACACCGAAAAAATAACTCCTGACTAGTTAATACACAGCAAGCAGGAGAAAGCACTGATATATTTGTTGCACCTTGACTTAGTATGAAAAACCTAAAACTAATGAAAACTAAACTAAAATAACCAATAAACAAAAAATAAAAACTAATAAAAACAAGCAAAAACACTAAAAATGAATTAAAACAAACTAAATTAAAGAAAAAAATTACAATGAAATAAAACTAAACTGTAATGTAAAATCAAAACTATTATAACCTTGTGTGTAAGTCAATGCTAAAAATTAACCATATCTATCTTTCTATACATAAGGAGACATGCATCAAAAATGTAGGTTCTCATTGTATCTACTTTCATATGTGAATAAACATTCCCCGCCATGAAGTTTAGCAACTCCAGATGCAGATCCATTTTCAGTGATGATCACTATCCTTCGCATTTCCTTCTCAGACATTGAAACTAAAGTGAATCCACTTTTTCAAGCCCAAAATAGACCCTCTCACTGAACGAGAAAAAAGAACTGAAGCAGTTTATAAAGTAATAAAATTAATATTGAGCAGAATTGAGTTTAGCTTATTGGTGCAGCCCTCCACAGCAGTCCTAGTTTTTCATGTTGCCCCTTTGGAAAAATAATTGCCCACCCCTGCATTGGAGTGTGAGAACACTGGATAAAAAAAACAGGCACTTGTATGAATGTGTGTGTGTGTGTGTGTGTGTGTGTGTGTGTGTGTGTGTGATTGCATTGAGGCTTGTAGAGTACTTACCATTCCATTTACCAATGATGGCAGCTGAAAATAAACATCCATAAACATTAAGAAAGATAATTTGATTTTATATGGTGCCAGTTTGTCACAAAAGTCATCTCAATGTTAAAAGTTTCCTGTATTTCCAGAACTTCAACAATCAGATAATCCCCTGCATTTGTTGATGGTAGGGAGGAAACACTCCACTAGCAGAAAGAAACCTCTGCCAAGGCAAGGCTCAGGGACAGGTAGATAACTGCTATGACTAGTTAGAGGAGATAGGAAAGACAGCTCACACCAAGTCCAAACTAGGCTTCTGAAGTTCAAACTCACTAACTTCCGATCAGTATGGACCAAGTTTTGAAGAACGATGTACTGGTAACTCTAGCTCCAGTCACCCTGTTTACACAAAGTTGTCATTTTGCAATTGCGGTATTGCTCTTTACTCTGCTTTCGTTGACTGTAATAAAGTAAGGCCACAGTTTTGAACATTGTGCCTCGTCACCATAATCAGAGAGAACAGAATGCAAACATGGCAGTTTCATCGTCATACTGACATGGTGAAAACAGCTATATTACAATAAACTAACAGTGCACAAACATGGCTGAGAGATTAAAATTACATATTCTTTGGCCAATTTGAGTCATTTTTGGTAGTTAAAAGTTTTTATCTGTCCATATTTTGTTTAACAGCACTATCTGTCCAAGTGCATATGAATACTTTAGTACTGAACAGTCCAGTCCAGGTGCCAGTTTGATCCTGCAATTATCTGACATATTATATAGAAAGATTATGTAGCAGTTCACCTAATTTTTTAGTGAAAAGAAAGAAAAAAATCTGCCAGATCTGGCTACGCAACATTCTGACTATAACTGCTGCATTAGAGCTGCATGCTCCCATTGCAGCCATTGCAAAACAAGCAAAAAATGCTAATATCATCATAGTTCTAAAGTTACTATGTAAGTTCTTACTGAATTAAACAAAGCATTCTGAAGCAGGGACAGATCGATTTAACAGCAGTTCAAACTGGTGCTCTAACATGTGCTGTGCTGCTGTGCATACTCTCATCATTGTCTCCAAAGCTGTTTTGGACCAATATTCTTTGATCTACCGCCAAAGTGTGAATTGCCAACTGCGAGGACCGTTTCTGTTGTTACTGAAAACAGAGATGAAGGCAGGAATTAAACCAGGAAATAGACTTTTTTTAAAAAATTATTGTTATTTATTATCCATTATAGTCTCCAACCAATAAAGAACAAAATGCCAAATGACAAATGGTCAAACTGTGCCTCTCGCTTCACATTTTATAATTGAACAGACTCAAATTATCAGAAATGTCTGTGAGTTTAACTTTTAGTCCATAGTCACAGAAATAAATGAAATTAAATGGACCTGCTGAAGTAACTATTATTTGTATATAGCAAATCAGCTGGAAGGAACTTGCAAACAATAAGAAGAGGAACACAGGGATCCCAGGTGTGAGAACAAATTAACACAATCCAGCAGACCCCAGTGTATTCTGAAGGTGATTTGCTGGTCCATTAACAGCTTAGCTAAATCTGATCCCTGCTGAGATGCCATGCCTCCCAATGACCGAGAATATTTTTAAAAACAAACATTTTGAAAGCAGCAGCTTGTAAGCACACCATCCAGTGACGGTGTGTTTACAAGCTGCTGCAGCACCATTCATTTGAGGATTATAAAACTGTCATAACATCACCACCTCAGTAAATCTCCGAGAAGCAGTGCATCACCTGGAGGAATCCCATCAAACTCAGAGGGCATTTAAGACAAACCACCTTCTGAGCCAGTGTCCTCAATTATGTCTTCAACCAAGAGTCAGTGTGGGATCTCTTCAGAATCTTCCATTCTGACCCCAGGCAGTGTATTCTGCTCCATAATAGTGGACTGTTTTATTTTGTCAGTAACTGAAAGGTACATGAAAGGTACTCCAGTAGGTGGAATGGTAATTCCTGTAGCTACATAATTATTACATTCTGTTAAAATATAAGATGTATTTAAATATGTAATAAAATATGAGTCACCATAAGTCCAAGGTGACATTGAAACAATAATATTTAAATTTCCCGCTTCATATCATACAGTCCAGATTACAATTAGCCACAAAGAAAGAGGATAGGCTCAGGAGGTAAAGCAGGTTTTCTACTAATTGGAAGGTTGGTGGTTTGATCCCTGGATCCTCCTCCAGCCTGGATGCCGAAGTATCCTTGGACAATATACTGAACCCCAAGTCACCACTGATTGAATCATCTAATGTGTGAGTGTGAATGTCAGGTTGAAAAGTGCTTAGGCATAAAAACAGCACTTGTGTGAACGTGTGTGAGAATGGGGTTGTAATAAGAAAGTGCTTTAAGTGCTCAAATTAAATAGAAAATCACCATATAAGTACTAGGCCATTTATTAGGTGCCATTTTTATTATAATGATATAGGCACGTTGTTAGGAAATAAGCAGGGTTCCAGTGGGGTTCGCTCCCTAGCCAAAAAGAAGTGAAATATCATGTTATTCACTTAAGAAGTAATAACACTACTGATGAAAGCTAAAAACATTGCTGCATAAATCAGCCACAGGTGATAGAATCTGTCTGGAGGGAAAAGAGTTTAAACATCTTTATATAAAGAGTGGATAGGTCAAAAGCAGCGATATGGACTTTGCAAACTCTCTCAAGGCATATGTCTTTGCTGTAACTGGCATTTTTGGTGCCCTTATGCTAATGCAAGAAATTTTTATCGGTCTTTGAAGGTTTAGGAAATTACAAGCTCAGCAAGGGGGTTGAGGATATAATGCAAAATGATCAGTGAAGACTGTCTTCCATAATTTTTTCATGCACTTATAGAGTTGTGGTGTTGTTTTATTAGGCCATCCACGACAAAAAGAGGCTCCAATCTGTAACCTTGTCAGAATCCCTGCACCGTCTGTTTGGTTCCATCACCTTTTTTTATGTGTGACTGATGATTTCTTTGGGTGTTTTTAGTTCCACAATAGTTGGTATGGAGCGCTCATCCTAGAGCAATTTCCCACCACAGGTTGTTCAAAATCCAAAATTTGACCCTGTTAAAAGAAATATGTCCTGGTATGTCACCAAACGACTGATACAGATATTACCACAGTGGAATTTTTTCTACTGTAAGAACTAACCCAAAGCAGCCATTCATTGATAAACTACAACTGAAGTGTAAAGTGGAGTATTGGCTAGACAAAACAACAATCCCTCTCTCTGAACAAATTGAAAGTAGTTCTGAAAATACTTTCAGTCACCCACTGAGATGGAAAAGAAGAACGCCACAAAAGAACTAAGACCAAGAAAGATCAAAGTGTGGGAGAAAAAGACACCAAGATGAGTAAACACAGATATGAGTAAGTTCAAAAAAAAAAAGAGAGAGAAAAAATTATATTGCAGATCTACTGTCAGCACTTCACTGACTGGCAGTTCAAAGAGCTTCAAAGAGAAAAGCAAGATATTCTGATGTGGACACATTATGTTCAGATGATATATCTGTGATGAGGAACAATTTGTAATTTCAGATAGCCTATGCCTTTCTTTGCTTTGACTGACAATGAAATAGCTGTCTGATTGTCTGTCTGCAACATATTCCTGGCTGTCAACTCTGCTTTCCATAAGAACAAAAAAAACAAACATACATTAGTAACTGGATCATTTTCTCTAAGGCAAATTTGTCTTCTTTGTATGGTGTTATTAAAGGGGAGTGGGTCGTAATTATAAGCAAAATGACAGTTGAACAGCAGTAGAAAACACTTGTAGTTGTAATGTGAATATGGATGGTGATAAATAGGCTGAGAGGAGAGTTTGTTGTGTGCCTCAAACCTGTTTGAGAAGTTACATCGTTGATTACTTCCAGACAAACACCATGTAAGAACATTCAACTCAGCCCTATAGACGTTAATAGCTCAGATATGAGATGCATTAGCCCAGTGTTTGTGCTATTAGGTGTTCGGTAAGATTAGAAAAAAAGGCACCAGTCTGTTCCTTCTGATTGCAAAAAGAAGTATGGTTGTACTGTAGAGAACTCTGTGCAAAGGTTACACCTAGTATTCCTTTTTGTGTGACTACAGTAAACTGCTTCTTGTTGAGTTTTTGGTCTCACATGATAGATAAACCTTAATGATGTCATTCATCCAGTCTCTTCCACTTATCCTGTTCAGGGTCACAAGGGGGCCGGAGCCTATCTCAGCTGTCATGGGGCAAGAGGCAGGGTACACCCGGTACGGGTCACCAGCCTGTCACAGGGCCAACGGAGAGTGACAGACAACCATTCACATTCATACCTATGGACAATTTAGACTGACTATTTAACCTAACCCCAGTAAGTGCATGTCTTCGGACTGTGGGAGAAAACCCACGCAGACACGGGGAGAACATGGAAACTCTACACAGCAAGAGGTCTGGGCCAAGGTGGAATAGAACCCAGACCTTCTAGATGTCATTGTGAGGCAGCAGTGATAACCACCCCGCTACCGTGCCGCCTTAATGATGTTAGTTTTCTAAATTATACTGACATGTGGATTAAAAACGGATAATTAGAGCAATAACTGACAAGTCACTACATATAAGCGATGGTTTTTCAGTCAGATCAAGCCCCCACCTCAGCAAAATCAAGGCCAGTAGCCAAAATGTTCAGGTCAAAGCTTTAAGGACCGGACTTCACAAAGCCGCACATGGCATCACAATGAGCAGGTCCATCTTTTATTTCTGTTACAAGTACCCATAACAAACCGACTGTAGCATGTACAAGATTATGAATATTAGATTTCATGACTTAGAAGTCTTGCCTTCCTAAAGTACTTATATATAGATGACTGGGGATAGGGAGAGGAACAAGAGCCTTCAGAACCCTGTCAGTACCAGTGCAACATTGGCCGCTTATCACTTTGTCTTAGGTTACATTTGGAGAATTTGTTTGGACTGTCACTTATTGTTTTTCCATACCAGGTTGTCAAAAACAAAATCCTCTTCCATTTTGAAGCCATTTTGTCATTCATGCTACTTTTCCCATTCCAGCACAATTTAAGAGCTGCTGACACTTCAGATATGACAGCCATGATGTGCCCACCCTGTCTGCTTTCTGTGTAATTAATCATCAATAATTCAGTTGGTTTACAGACATACTTTGATGGTGCACTTTGCTCTCAGCCTCTGGGGTTTTAACCACTGTTTGTCCATCCTCTCTCTGAGAAAGTGGCAGTGTGAAAAGACTTGGAAATAGAAAGTTAAGCTAGTCTCTTGTGGAAATGGCTTCCATACTAATGCCACTGTCATCAGAGTGGAGCTGTGATGAATTGGCAAAGCAGAAGGTTCTGCTGTCTCTTAACGCAAAAATAAAAGATGTGCAAAGTGAACGACTGACACAACTTTACACAAAAACATGTGTGTTTCACCGCGGAAAGCTATCCTGGCCAAACCACAGTGTAGCCTCATAATAACCATACATTACCTTGTTATGTCTTCCTCCCACATCTTCCCTCTATTCCTACAGCCATGTTAGCTGTACCATAGAGCAGTTTTTCCTTTATCCTCTGCCCAGACACTGATCTGAGAACTGTGCACAGGCTGATAAGCAGACTGAAGCGCTTGGTGTGAACCGAGGACAGTCAGAGGCAAGGTTAGCCCATGAACAGAAGCTAATGCTAATGCTTGCTGGAGGGTTATCGACTCTGAATTCCACTACAGACATTTGATCCACCTACACCATCATATGGAAACAGTGTTCAATTTTTTATTCTATATGATTCCTTTCAGTCCTCAGAACAGACTCGTGCTAGGGTCTGCAGGTCAGTCAAAGAGGCAAACAGCAAATGACTTTGAATGAGAAAGCTTATTTTTAACATCATCTGGAAACACAGAGAAAGGTTGAGTATTGGATTATTCTTGAAAGGATGCCCATGGAAGAACTCTACAGTTCATGCAGTTTCTGTAGGCATTTCGAAGTAAAAGTAGATATCACACATGCTGTGAGACACATGCTGCATTTGAGGCAGTAGGCGCCATGTCAAAATGGACTCTTATAAAATGCAAGGTTCTGTGTTCTCTCTGTTTTATTTTCAGTCTGTATACATCTCAAGGTACAAAATAAAGCAGTAGACATTAGACTTTCTTGCTGGTTGAGTTAAAAATGAGGAAAGAAACAGAGGTAAGTAGATGATAGAGTGGCAGAAAGATCGTGAAAATGACATTCTGTTGATACCTTATTTCTGAAATATGTTTAACATTCATCACATATTCAACACCCAGCAGCTTAATCCAACTGCTGTCTCTACAGTGACCTTGACTGATGGTGTCTTCCTTGGTCTTGCATTGCTATCCAGTCTGCCTGTTCAGGCTCACATTTCATGCAAAGTGCTACTGCTACAGGTCCTTGCAGAGCATGATGAATCACATTTCCACAGTCTATCCAGATTATAGCATAACATTAGCTGTGATCATCTTTAACCTAGCATTGATCACAGCTATTGACCCACATGCTCTGTCCAGCTGCTCTCTTGTGTTTCCTCTCCTGTACTCCAGCAGAGGCCCAAGGGGATCAGCGCTGCTGCTGTCAGCCCTTCACTTGGCAGGCCTAAATGGACTGACCTGACCTCGATCCACCAATTTGGATCAATAGGCAGTGAGGCAGAGCCACTGACTCATACTGCTATCTGCTGGCTCACCCTGGAGGGAGCCCAGACTCTGAGCTATCTGTTATGGTGCTTTTGCAGGCTTGTATGTGCTGCTTGCCTCTGAATTTTAGAGTGGTATGTTTCTGCTGCACTCTGGAGTTTAATGGGGCTCGCTTAATATTTCAATGCAGCCGAAGTAGAATGTACAGGATTTAAGCAGTGAACACGCTGGAGAAGAACAGAAGAGAAAGCAGGAGGAGGAGATTTAGAAATCAGCATTTTTTTTGTTGCCCTTTATGATTTACACAGTGTATTATTAATGTCATGAAATATCATTTGAATCAGCACTGGTATGACAGTTTCTTCTAAAAAAGAAGACATATCAGCTTCTACGTAGCACTTCAGCTGGCCTAGTTGTTTCAATGTGGTGTCTAAAAATAAATGTGACTGCCACCAATCTTTTCATAAATTCCCCTCCTGATTAAAGCAAGCCAAGTGTCGTTCCACGGAATTCTATTTTTGACATCCAATAGATCCAATAAATCCACACTTAGTCTATTTTAACTTCTTTTTGTTTCCTTTTTGTAACCTTTGCTTGTTTGTTTTTGAAAAGAGATTTTTGCCTTTCTCTTGGTTGCATCACCCTGTAATTCTGCTATCTACAGTTAACTATAATATGATTTGCCTGCTTTTGGAGTCATTTTTTAGCCCCCGTTTGAATCATGGAACATCTTCCTTCCTCTACTATACATCAAAGTCTCTTCCCATATCTCATTCTCTGTCATTTAGTGAGTTCCTTATAGTATTTTATCACCACCACATGTTTTTTAGCATCTCATCATCCTCAATCAGCCGTTTTCAGTGGTTAGGAATTTTTTGAGGCATTCAGAAACATTTTTAAGAGTTCAATAACTTTTTCAGGAACTATAGAACCTCCCTCAAATGAATCCAAAAGCTGCATTTAGGTTCCTTCAATCCACTTATTTTCACCAACCTATTGGCACTGTATTATTATTATTTTTAACCATATCAGGACTGGAATATTGTTTCATATGTTGAACAGCGCAAAACACTAATATCACAGTTACAGTTAATTTTTTAGTTGCTGATGGCTGACTTCTGTCTGGAGGATGGAAAAATGAACATATTCTGCCTGTCCTGGCTCCCTGTGAAATATAAGATAGATTTTGCAATACTCTTGCATACATATAAATGCATGCATGTGCCTACACCAGATTGTCTTTTAGGTTCTTTACTATTTTTTTGTTCAAGGTTTTTTTTTTTTTTTAGCTGCAGCTTGAAAACTCTAAAGCAGGGTTACCTCACTGAAAGTATTCAGATCCTTACTGAAAACAAACGTCTTCATTTGCCTGTTCAAATACTAACGAGTTTCAATTCACATTTTTACCCTTTAGTTGTTTGGTTTTAATGTTGTTGTTCTTATTATTTATTTTTTACTCTTTTAAGACTTACTGATAAATGGTGCAGTGATTAGCTCTGTCACCTCACAGCAAGAAGGTCTTGGGTTCAAATCCAACAATTGCTGTAGGTGTGAGCATGAGTGGTTGCCTGTCTCTGCAATAAACTGGCAATTTGACCTGGGATAGGCTCCAGCTCCTGCAACTTGTTTTGGATAAACAGCTAAGAAAGTGCATGTATTGGGTTTAACCCATATTTTAATTGTTCTAAATGTATTATCATGATTTAAAGACAGGGGCATCACAGTGGCATGGTGGTTAGCACTGTTGCCTCACAGCAAGAAGGTTCAAATCCGCTGGGGCCTTTCTGTTTGGAGTTTGTGTTCTCCCAGTTTCCTCCCATAGTCCAAAAACATGCACTTAGTGGAGTTATCTTAATTGGTGATTCAAAATTGCCCATCTGTCTCTCTGTGTTAACCCTGCACCATACTATTGACCTGTCCAGGGTGTATCCTGCCTCTCACCCCCTTACAGTTGGGATAGGCTCCAGCCCCGCATGACCCTGAAAGGGATCAATTTAAAGATGTGTCAATTACTTCCTCTGCACAGTTTTGGCCAACATATTTATTTTAATGGGCTGTGCAAATAAACTAACTTGACTGGAGATCTATCTCTAATCTCTGGAGCTTTTGTGTTATAAGTAGTGCTTAACTAAAATAAACTGAGCAGCTCCAAAAACCTTTATCAAATTTTTTGGAGTTTCCAGGGCAGTGAAAAATGAAATGTGCTAAAGTGGCTTTAAGATCTCATTTACATCAGGAATTAAGCTTCATATATTCTCCATCTGAGAATAGTTACCTACATTTGGCAATTCTCAAATGTAATTGCTACTTCTATCTATTATTTAAGCATAACAGTTTCTTAAATTTTTTTATCCACTGCTGTCCTCCATATATATATATATATATATATATATATATATATATATATATATATATATATATATATATATATATATATATATTCCATTCTCTCTACCCCTCACTCACCCCATATCTCATACACAATGACTTCTGTCCTGCAGTAAACACCATCATAAATATTAGGACCACAGTATATGCTATTTATATTGCAACTGACCTCCTCCTCTTTTCTTCTTTGACTTTCTTTTCTTTAACATCCATTCCTTCTTCTTAATACTCCCAGTACTTTCTTACTCTTCCTCACTCACTGCAGATGACACCATAAACCTGGAGGTTGACTGACCATGAGCAGTGAATATCTTCATATGCGCGTGTGTGAAGAATGAAAAGAAGAGGAGGCAGAAATGGTTGATTTCTGCATGAGGTGGAGGAGGGGCGGGTGTTAGAATCCCATCGTCCCTTTGCTGATATGCTTGTGATGTAAATGCTGAGTTAGACTGTGGAATCAGACAGGAGCACAGGGTGATAAGTAACCAAAGAAATAAACTGACCAGCATCATCAACAGATATCTTGTCTCTGCTGTAAAACAGTGTGTTTGTGCGTGCCTGTTGTGTTTCACAGCCTTTCTTGAGGAGGATTCGCTGCGCTTCATTTCCAACTGAACTTTTTACAGAACATGTAGAATAAATCTTTAAACTTCAAAGGAAATGTAAGTGTTGAGGTAAGGTGTGGAAATTGAGCTGTGGCTAATTTTAATCCCTTGTCCTTTGGTGTGTACATTATTCATTAACTATATCTGTCAAGTTTTTGTGAGGTTTATATATTTCAGATTGGCACTGACATGTTTTTCCGTGTTTTTGGTGTCAAGAAGCTGAAGTGTATTTCGACTTTTATCCTAACTTTCCCAGTTTGCTCACCAACACATGTCACAGTGGATTCGTTTCGGTGGACTTATGTTAAGACTTAAGCACGACCTTGACGTTTTTAGCTGAAGTGTAAAGTGCAAATAAGCTTTTATGCATGAAAAGGATCTGAGGCAACAACATCATCTTAGTGATTAATAACTTTCTTTGGAGTTTGGTGGCATTCAGGACCATTTGTAAATCTGTTACTGCATTTGTACAGTATTATGTTAGGTTTCAAGAGGAAACAGCATTTCTGAAAACCATTGCAGGTAAACACAATATATATCAAACAAGTCTAACACTATAACCACTTACTGGTGAAGTGGATATCACTGATTATCTCTTAATCATCACATCTGTTAGTAGGTGGGATACATTAGGGCGCAAGTGGATATTTTGTGTTGGAAGCAGAAATAATGGGCAAGCATAAAGATTTTTTTTTTATTTAAATTTCCTTCCTGTGTCATCAAGTCAGTGTTTGTGTTGGCTTCTTTGCTTTCTGTGTGTTTCCTCCTTTTGAGTTTAAGTTTTGTCTCTGTAGTCCTGCATTGGGGGTCCAGTTCCCACCTGACATACACGGCATCACCTTAAGCAGTCAAAAAATTATATGGCCACATGTGGCATTTGGGTGCTCAGGAACAGCAGGTTGTGGGAGTGACGGGGCAAAAAACGGAGATACTGATAGCAAGTTTTGAAATTTTTGGTCATTTAGTGTCTTTGGAGTATACGGTTAGTATACAGTGTGTAGTATTGTGTGTTTGTGTAATCATGAACAAGGCAGATGCTACCAAAAACAGACTCAAATTTAAACACTGTCTCCAGGTGTACAACAGGAGGAGGGGCACACCTGGAAGTGTCAGGCCCGTCTGTCTTGTGGTGGACAGGAACAGTTGGCATCTTATTGTGATAACTGATTTGTAAATTGTTGTACAAAAAAACCTGAGGTATCATCTTCAATTTAGTATACGTTGTTGCTTAAAACTTTGTTGTTTGCTAAATTTGTAGATATGTTTTTTGAATGGAGAAGGAGATTCCAGGAGACAGGAAAGACCTTCTACAGCGTAGTCTAGGAGAACTAGACAGGGCTGTAGAAGGTCCTTAAGCCATCAGCAGGACCAGTATCTGCTCCTTTGTGCAAGGAGGAACAGGATCAGCACTGCCAGAGCCCTAGAAAAAGGACTCCAACAGGCCACTGGTGTGAATGTCTTTGATTAAACAATCAGACTTCATGAGGGTGACCTGAGGGGCCAACGTCCTCTTGTGGGCCTTGTGCTCATTGCCTGGCACTATAGCATTTCCCATAGAATACAAAAATTGGTAGGTCAACCACTAGCGCCTTGTGCTTTTCACAGATGAGAGCAGGTTCACCCTGAGCACATTTGACAAATGTGAAAGGGTCTGGAGAAGCTGTGGAGAATGTTATGCTGCCTGTAACATTGTTCAACGTGACGTGCTTTGTGGCTGACTGATGACCACTATAACTGATGGTTTGGGGGAGGCATATCCATGGAGAGATGCACAGGCCTCTACAGGCTAGGCAGCAACACCCTGACTGCCATTAGGTATCCGGATGAAATCTTTGGACCCACTGTCAGACCCTACGCTGGTGCAGTGGGTCCTAGGTTCCTCTTGGGGCCCAACGATGCCCGGCCTCATGTGGTTTAGAGTATGCAGGCAGTTCTTGCAGGATGAAGGAATTGATACCATACTGAGTACCATTTTAAGTTGCTGCAATGACATTTCAGCAAAATGTTCAACATTTTTTCACTTTGATTTTCAGGGTGTCTTTGAATTCAGTCCTCTCTAAGTTGATCATTTTTATTTGATATAATTCTTAACACATTATCCTGTCCATATCACTACAGATATCCAGCATGACTTTTTTCCCCCACTGATATCTGATGTGTTTTCAAAGTGTTACTTTAATTTTTTTGAGTGCATTGGCATAGCTCTGTGTAAAAAGAATCCATCTGCTAAACTGCCTTACATGCACTCCAGACTTCTCTTCTGGTGAAAACATTTGCATTATCCTAGGCAGTGCTATTAGTGATTAACAGATTAGTATTTTTCTCATCAAACACTGAGATGTTGAATGGCTCTTATTTTAACATTCAATCAAGGCGTGTTATTGTGGTTCAAAGGTAGTTTCAAAATGAAAGTTGTGCAGACATCAGGCACATTACCTCGTCACCACCAGGTGATTCTTCTAATACACTCTAGCAAGAGAAAGTAATAAGAGAAATAGTGAACTTACCCACAACCCTAACATTACCAACACCACATCCTATCCTGCTGAGCTAACAGGCCATTACACAACAGCAATTTACACCACAGGCATGTATTGATTCTGCAACAGCACCATGTTACTGACATCAATTTCAAGTTGAGCACATATTAAAAAAATCAATACACTTTCTTCTTCAACATTTGATTTTTTTTTAGTTTTCATTTAAATATAGAATTTATCATTATATATTTGCATTCTGTTTTTATTTGCATTTTTAAAAAAAACAGACCTGTTATGATTCTTGATAATTTGGCTAAGGCATTATGTCTTACACTGAAAAACAAAACCTAGCATTGTCTAAGGCTAGACAAAGATAGATGCAAAGGATTTAAAACAAAAAATTGCTTGTGCAAGGACTAAGACAGAAAAACAAAACACACAGACAGTACACATCCATCCATCGCTGGAGCCCTCACACCTCAACCTTGCAATAAGCTTCACTGTATGCAACTATCCTCGTAAGAAGAACAATAGCATCAGTCATTTCATCAAATACCCCACAGTGACATCAGTTTGTGCTCAAGTGACAAAGCCTTTCATAGGCTGGAGAAATAATGAGGCAATGAAAGGAAGAAACAGACTATGTATGGATGGCACAATTTTGTGACGTGCACCTGAAATATTAGCTACCACTTCCTCACCCCTTTTTTTAAACATGACAATGGTAGTCCCTTAACCGTAACCAAAGAGGTAAGACTGCTGATCGGTGCATCGAATCAGATGGCTCATTAAATATTTGGAGAATGTACAGTACTTCATTCCATTTTTGTTTGTGGTTTTTTGTTATTAGGGATTTAGTCATCTGGTCCTCCTCAGGTCAAAGTGCAATGTATGTGGCCTAAAATGCTTTGCTGGCTACCCCTTTACCCCCTTTATATATTTCAAAACATGGAGCAGTCTGATAGACTAGCAGTCCCAGAAGTAGTCACTACTAGAACCTAAATGTACTTTAGTTACTTAGCGAATGAAAACTGAAATACCAACAATCAATAAATAAAATACCCCCCAAATAAATAAATAAATAAATAAAAAACAGCCCCACACAGGACATGAACCACAGTGTCCTGGGTAATATTTACTGGATCATACATTACATCATATCAGTAGAGTATGGCAGTGAGTAGCCAGCGCCTACCATGGAAATAATTCATGAGATTTTTGTTTCACCTTTGAACATAGTCGGGCACCATGGAGTGCATCATACTAAACTTATAGAAAAAAACACTATCTTCTGTTTATGCTCTATATAGCATAAATATATAGCAGTAACTTCTATTTATATGAATTTGCTTTTAGTGATTTCAAATAATATCAGAGGTATCAGCTTAAAAAAAGACAGTATTAGGAAATATATACTGTATATAGCACTGGTGTTCCAAAATATCTCAGCATACCTCTATTTTCACTCTCTCTCTCACATACATACACACTCTCTCATAGCCTCATTCACAACCTCTCATCTCTGCACCCTTTTGTCATCTTCCAGCTCCTCTTTCACAATTTTTTACTTATCTTCCCTCAGTTCTGCGGCAAAGAGGGGTAGAAAAGCAGCCCACGGTGACAGAGAAAGGAAGAGAGACAAAGCAGGGTGGAGCGATGTGATGAAAGCCAAGGTCTAGAACTGGAAAATTGATCTTTTTCTCCAGGACTCCTCTTCTTTTGACTGGAAGTGGCACTGAATATAAATTGATAAATTTGCCAGGCTTTACTTGCTAGGACAGCCAAGGCAAGTAAGATATGACCCCACGTCATTGATACAGGAGATCTCACTGTCAGAACTGAACACGTGGAACTACACCTAGTTTCATATGACATTTATGAAGAGAATTTGGGAGTCCTTGGGTTTCTCATAAAATCATTATACCCCTGATTTTGTTCATCTTTGCACATGCTAGACACTTTGCTAGATCATTGACTCATATATTGTTTCTGAAAACAACCCATTCTGTTGTTCAGATGATTTTGATCATGTGTTGGTTATGAACTATATAAGACTATGCATTATTTAAAGTATGGAAGTACCTACTGGTTCTGAAAACTGGGCCAATACAGAAGTGCCTTAAACCTACATTCTTTCTAATGGCCAGCAGGGGGCGATTCCTATGGGCGCAAAAAAAAAATAATTAAAAAATAAAGAAAAAATAAAGAATTCAAACTGAATAGAAGTATATGGAAAAATCTGCCCCATTTATCTATGGCCTCAGCAAAGACTAAAGACTCAGTCGCTAGTTTAAAGTGAAGTATTAAAGATAACATGAGGTTTTGTTTCTTTGTTTGCTTGTTTTTGTTTGTTTTTTAGGGTATAGTCCCATTAGTGTACAAAAGGTGTAGGAATGGTAACCTGTCATCCTTGGTAACCTCCCTGGTCAACTTTGTTTTGTTGATGTCATCAGTGAAGGCTTCTACTTCTTGGGTTCTGATTTTGAGCCAGGTGTCATCCATATACTTGTACCAGTGGCTAGTTGCTATCCCTTTGAAGTAGCCCAGAACTTTACTTTCCATGTAAAGGTTGGCTACACTGGGTGACACTGGGCATCCATTTTGCCTGTAGAAACCCTCTTTGTATTTGAAATATAAGGCAGAGGTCTAACAGTGTGCAAATCTGATCGGGGTGAAGCTGGTTCTGTTGTGTAAGGAGCTGTCTTGATGTAGTTGTTTTCTGACAGTCTCCACAGGCTCAGCTGTAGGTATAAGTGAATAGTGGGACGACATCAAAGGACACTGTGGTTTCATCTGGATTCAGAGTAAGTTTGCTGACCTCGTTGGTGAAGTCTTTATGTGATGAGGTGTGTCCCCACAAGTGGAGCTAAAAATGGTGGCACGGTGTTTAAATGTTGCTGTCACTGAAGAGTGTAGTAATTTTGGTATGATAATCAGCTGAGTTTAGAACAACAGGGCACCTCCCATTTCGACTGGTAGTATGGTGATGCTTTGGTCTGTACTCAGGCATGTGATAGCCTTTATTTCTTGAATGGTGAGGTTGGAAAGAGGAATCTTTGTGCTGGAGAGGGTAGCTGAAACCTTCAGGTTATGTTAGTTTACCACCTCCAAAGGGGACAACCCCCACTAGGATTTAAATACCTGGGACTGTCCATTTTTTGTTTTTAGAACTGAAGAAGCCTCTTGGATGAAAAGTGAGACATCTTCACCAACTTAAGAAGTTCAGTTGCCTTCTTTTTTCAAAGTCTTAAGACTACTCTAACCTGGATGACTGAGAAACTGAACAGACAAGAAGAATTAAGATTTTAATGTAAAAGTTTGTCTCCATAATACAAATCACTGTTGGAGAAGTCATTCAATCAACTTTTTGAGCTTCTTCTCATTAAGTACATGTGATGATTTTAGCATTCATGTTTTATTCCACAAAAAGGGGACTGTGGAGTTTCTTCCACTGCGTCAAAGAGCAAAAGAATCAACTGGACACATACAAAATTTTAAAGGCAACTTTGACTCTTAACTGTTCTGGGTGGTTTTCCTGCAAGTATCAGTCAGACATTAGATGAAGATTTTACACTGACAACACCAAACATGACAGTTCAGTCAGTTACTAAGTGGTAGTGGCTCCCTGAAGAAGAAAAAATATGTAAGTAAAGTATGTAAGTAAAAGAACATTAATAAAAACATTTTATTTTGAAATAACTGGAATGTGGAAGCCTCCAGGAAGTAAAAAGTCTTTCGTGTTAGTCTTACACAACAAAAGACATCACTGATGCCTGTTCTGCTAGACTGTACATGTTTTGGAAATGATTTCCCAGCTTATTTCCTCCTGTCTATCCTAATCTGCATGAGAAAAAAAAATGCATCCCTTGCCCACATGTGTCACTTTGTCTTCAGAATCAGAGCTTTGAAAATTGCCAATTCTCACACGCAGCAGTACTTCATATTCCCCTCGGCTCTGTCAATTTGTCCCTCTGTGGTTCCAGAATCAGTGCAGGCGTGGGGAATGGCAATGGACATTATGGTTCAATTATAGCATCTGACATAAAGGACTTGTGCTGTTTATTTTGTTCTTGTCACTTTCACTTAGCTGAATATCAGTGGTTTTCTCTTCTGCATCTGCAGTGCACCATGAATTCACACGTAGGACATTTTAATGCGTTTAAATTTCTTTGCTATTCTGTAATGTAAACTAAGCTAATGTTGAAGTGCTAAAAATTGCAGTTTCCAAAACTGCAGGCTCCAAAAGCAACAAAGTGACAAAGTAGTCAGTGAGTGTGCATTCTGTGGCCCAAACAAGCATGAACAGGTTTATTTTTTGCTATTAATAATTAGAAGGCAGTAGTCTAAAAAAGGCAGACAGTTATGCTGTAGACAAGGCAAACCAATACTTACAAGTTCTCAGTGCACGTACATAGGATCAAGCGTTGGTTTGTTGGAGCTGCCATGTTGCCCTGTCACCTTTTTTTTTTTTATACATTTTTTTTAATTAAAGCAGTGGCTGAGATGGACGTTGCTGTTCTAGTTAATCGTGTTTTATGTATGTGGCTAGCGACTGGCTATGTACGTAGGATGCCTTATAAGTTACTTTTAATGGCAAATACCCCTTTCAAACTATATATGACCATTTAACATTTTTACATAAACTATTTATTTTTATCATCTTTTTCTCATTATGTCTTTCTCTTCCTCCACCACTGCTCACTTGCTCTTCCTTCATTTCCACCTCATCATCTTCCTCCTCACCTCAAGCCTCATCTCCTGAGCGAAAGTCAGGGTGTATTTATCCTCAATATTGTTGCAATTACTTTACTTTGCTGTCCACAGATTAGCCATAGGACTCCCATCTCTGGACAGCTGACAACACACTGGTTAAATAAGAAAAACAGCTGGTGTGAAGCTAACATCTCACTCTCCCTCTGATAAACAGCTTGATTACATTCTCACATCAAGTGTTTGAGTCCAACAATGTTAGATCCACTTTAAAGAAATGTTCATTAACGCAGGCTAACAGCAGCTAACAGCTGAGAGAGGTCAGGATGTCCTCAACAACTCACCTCAGTATCACTGTCACTGGACAGAAGTGAGCTTCATCGACTCATCGCCTCGTATCAGACTCCTTTCACAAAGTTTTACAACGTCCTCCAGAGTAAGTAGGCGTGGACATACATTGACAGCTGAGGTAAACAGTGGACTGCATCTACAGTCACTAATGATGAATGATGGCCAGAGTTGTTTGTCCTATAGAGGCCAGTGTAACTAGCATTACACTCTGAGTGTCACATGTTTAGTTACTCCTCGGCCTCCTTTAGCAGTAACGGTACTTGTAATAAATGTAGTCTGTTTGTAGCTCTGGAGGCCAGGCTTTCTGAATTGGAGACTCGGCTCCGCACCCTGGAAAATCCTATAGCTAGCCAGGCCCCTGCAGTCGGTGCGGACCATGGTAGCTTAGCCGCCGTTAGGTCCCCCCCAGCAGATCCCGAGCAGCAGGGAAAGCAGGCTAGTTGGGTGACTGTGAGGAGGAAGCGTAGTCCAAAACAGAAGCCCCGGGTACACCACCAACCTGTTCACGTCTCTAACCGTTTTTCTCCACTCGGCGACACACCCGCCGAGGAACAAACTCTGGTTATTGGCGACTCTGTTTTGAGAAACGTGAAGCTAGTGACACCAGCGACCCTAGTCAAATGTCTTCCTGGGGCCAGAGCAGGCGATATTCACGGAAATTTGAAACTTTTGGCTAAGGCTAATCGTAGATTTCGTAAGATCGTTATTCACGTCGGCAGTAATGACACCCGGTTACGCCAATCGGAGGTCACTAAAATTAATATTGAATCGGTGTGTGACTTTGCAAAAACAATGTCGGACTCTGTAGTTTTCTCTGGGCCCCTCCCCAATCAGACCCGGAGCGACATGTTTAGCCGCATGTTCTCCTTGAATCGCTGGCTGTCGGAGTGGTGTCCAAAAAACAACGTGGGCTTCATTGATAATTGGGAAAGTTTCTGGGGAAAACCTGGTCTTGTTAGGAGAGACGGCATCCATCCCACTTTGGATGGAGCAGCTGTCATTTCTAGGAATCTGGCCAAATTTATCAACCCTCCTAAAACCTGACTACCCAGGGTTGAGACCAGGAAGCAGAGTTGCAGTCTTACACGCCTCTCTGCAGCTTCTCTCCTCCTGCCATCCCCCCCAAACCCCATCCCCATAGAGACGGTGCCTGCTCCCAGACCACCAAAAAACAAACCTAAAATCAGCAGAAAACTATTTAAACATAAAAATTCAAAAACAATAAATAATATAGTTTCATCAATTGCACAAACGAATAAAACAATTAAATGTGGATTATTAAACATTAGGTCTCTCTCTTCCAAGTCCCTGTTAGTAAATGATTTAATAATTGATCAACATATTGATTTATTGTGCCTTGCAGAAACCTGGTTACAGCAGGATGAATATGTTAGTTTAAATGAATCAACACCCCCGAGTCACACTAACTGTCAGAATGCTCGAAGCTCAGGTCGAGGAGGAGGCGTAGCTGCAATCTTCAATTCCAGCTTAGTAATTATTCAGAGACCCAGACAGAGTTTTAATTCTTTTGAAAGCCTGACTCTTGGTCTTGCCCACCCTAATTGGGAAATTCAAAAACCTGTTTTATTTGTTATTATCTACCGTCCACCTGGTCCTTACTCAGAGTTTCTGTCTGATTTCTCAGACTTTTTATCTGATTTAGTGCACAGTTCAGATAAAATCATTATAGTGGGTGATTTTAACATCCATGTAGATGCTGAAAATGACAGCCTCAACACTGCATTTAATCTATTATTAGATTCAATTGGCTTCTGTCAAAATGTAAAGGAGCCCACCCACCACTTTAATCATACTCTGGATCTTGTCCTGACATATGGCATAGAAACTGAAGACCTAACAGTATTCCCTGAAAGCCCACTCCTGTCTGATCATTTCTTAGTAACATTTACATTTACTTTAATGAATTTCACAGCAGTGGGGAATAAGTTTTATTACAGTAGAAGTCTTTCTGAAAGTGCTGTAACTAAGTTTAAGGATATAATTCCTTCATTATTATGCTCTTCAGTGCCATGTGCCAACACAGTGCAGAGCAGCTACCTAAACTCTGCTCCCAGTGAGGTAGATTATCTCATCAATAGTTTTACATCCTCACTGCATACGACTTTGGATACTGTGGCTCCTCTGAAAAGGAAAGCCTCAAATCAGAAGTGCCTGACTCCGTGGTATAATTCACAAACACGCAGCTTAAAGCAGATAACCCGTAAGCTGGAGAGGGAATGGCGTCTCACTAAAGTAGAAGATACTCATTTAGCCTGGAAAAAGAGTTTGTTGCTCTATAAAAGAGCCCTCCGTAAAGCTAGGACATCTTACTATTCATCATTAATTGAAGAAAATAAGAACAACCCCAGGTTTCTTTTCAGCACTGTAGCCAGGCTGACAAAGAGTCAGAGCTCTGTAGAGCCGAGTATTCCTTTTACTTTAACTAGTAATAACTTCATGGATTTCTTTACAAATAGAATTTTAGACATTAGAGGAAAAATTATTCAAAACCATCTCCAAGATTTATCTTCATATTCGGCTGCTCTCAGCACTGCTGGTATTTGTTTAGACTCTTTGGCTCCAGTTGATCTTTTGGAGTTAACTTCAATAGTTACTTCCTCCAAACCAGCAACATGTTTATTAGATCCCATTCCTACTAGACTGTTCAAAGAAGTCTTTACAATTATTGATGCCTCAATCTTAAATATGATCAATCTGTCTTTATTAGGTGGCTATGTACCACAGGCCTTCAAGGTGGCTGTAATTAAACCGCTACTTAAAAAGCCATCACTTGACCCAGCTGTCTTAGCTAATTATAGGCCAATCTCCAACCTTCCTTTTCTCTCCAAAATCCTTGAAAGAGTAGTTGTAAAACAGCTAACTGATCATCTGCAGAGGAACGGTTTATTTGAAGAGTTTCAGTCAGGTTTCAGAATTCATCACAGTACAGAAACAGCATTAGTGAAGGTTACAAACGATCTTCTTACAGCCTCTGACAGTGGACTCATCTCTGTGCTTGTCCTGTTGGACCTCAGTGCAGCTTTTGATACTATTGATCATAATATTTTATTACAGAGATTAGAGCATGCCATAGGTATTAATGGTACTGCACTGCAGTGGTTTGAATCATATTTATCTAATAGACTCCAATTTGTTCATGTAAATGGGGAGTCATCTTCACACACTAAGGTTAATTATGGAGTTCCACAGGGTTCTGTGCTAGGTCCAATTTTATTTACATTGTACACGCTTCCCTTGGGCAGTATTATTAGAAAGCATTGCATCAATTTCCATTGTTATGCAGATGATACTCAGCTTTATCTATCCATGAAGCCATATGAGACACATCAGTTAGTTAAACTGCAGGAATGTCTTAAAGACATAAAGGCCTGGATGACCTCTAATTTCCTGCTACTAAATTCAGATAAAACTGAAGTTCTTGTACTCGGCCCCACAAATCTTAGATGCATGGTGTCAAACCAGATACTTACTCTGGATGGCATTACTTTGGCCTCCAGTAACACTGTGAGAAATCTTGGAGTCATTTTTGACCAGGATATGTCCTTCAATGCACATATTAAACAGATATGTAGGACGGCTTTTTTACATCTGCGCAATATTTATAAAATTAGAAACATCCTTTCTCAGACTGATACTGAAAAGTTAATCCATGCATTTATTACTGCTAGGCTGGACTACTGTAGTTCATTATTATCAGGCCGTCCTAAAAACTCCCTGAAAAGCCTTCAGCTGATCCAAAATGCTGCAGCTAGAGTACTGACAGGGACTAGAAAGAGAGAGCATATTTCTCCCATATTGGCTTCTCTTCATTGGCTCCCTGTTAAATCTAGAATAGAATTTAAAATCCTTCTCCTAACATACAAGGTCTTGAATAATCAGGCCCCATCTTATCTCAAAGACCTCATAGTACCGTATCACCCCAATAGAGCACTTCGTTCTCAGACTGCTGGCTTACTTGTGGTTCCTAGGATACTTAAAAGTAGAATGGGAGGCAGAACCTTCAGCTTTCAGGCTCCTCATCTGTGGAACCAGCTCCCAGCTTGGATTCGGGAGACAGACACCCTCTCTATTTTTAAGATTAGGCTTAAAACTTTCCTTTTTGATCAAGCCTATAGTTAGGGCTGGATCAGACGACCCTGAACCACCCCTTAGTTATGCTGCTATAGGCCTAGGTTGCTGAGGGGGGTCCCATAATGCACTGTTTCTTCTCATTCACCTTATTTACTTGTTTATACTTCACTCTGTATTTAATCATTATTATTAATCTCTGCCTCTCTTCCACAGCATGTCTTTTGTCCTGTCTCTCTCCACTCAGCCCCAACCGGTCGCAGCAGATGACTGCCCCTCCCTGAGCCTGGTTCTGCTGGAGGTTTCTTCCTGTTAAAAGGGAGTTTTTCCTTCCCACCGTCGCCAAGTGCTTGCTCATAGGGGGTCGTTTTGACTGTTGGGTTTTCTCTGTGTTATTGTAGGGTCTTTACCCACAATACATAGCGCCTTGAGGCGACTGTTTGTTGTGCTTTGGCGCTATATAAATAAAAGTGAATTGAATTGAATTGAATTGAACTTGAACTGGGAGGGGTAAGAAAACAGAATTCAGTTCCAATCTACTGACATCTAATGGTGATATTTTGTACACTACCTTTAAAGCAACAATATGTAGAAGTTGGTTAAATAATTAGGTAGACTATGACCAATAAATGTTAATCTCAGAGTTGTGGACTGTGTCATATACACAAAATTAAATGTTTTCAGACTGTTACTTAAAGTTGTGGACATGAAAAATTGCTGGGTCATCATCTTTGGCGTGTAGTTATTTGAACATGCTGAAGCTCGTGCCTGTCTAACGTCCACAATCTATCTTGTTTGACTGAGACTGCTACTACTGTATTTACGTGTGTGTGTGTGTGTGTGTGTGTGTGTGTGTGTGTGTGTGTGTGTGTGCCAGACAGGGCTTTTTCTTCCCAAAGCCTGGAGTAGACAGCCAGTGCACCCTCTTGACAGCTGTATCTATAAATCTTTGGTGCTGTCTCCTAAGCAAAATCCTCACCTGGAACTTTAAATCTATCTTAGTTTCTCCCCTTTGATTATAAAATGTTCCCCCTCTAGGTAGGACATAAACAATGGTTTGTGTGTGTATGTTTGGGCACCACGGAAGTGCAGTAGGTTTGTACTGGATGAGAGTTCACTTGGAGATCACGTTGCACTGTGGGTCGGAAGATGCACAATGCATTTTCAGCTTGGATTGTACCATTTAACCACAAAGATATCTACAGAAAGAGCTGCAGTGTGGTTCATTATGGATGAATGCCACAATGTTTGCATTAATGCTGCAGGCATGAATTCCTCTCCATTCCATCTCTTCTCACTTGTTTGCTCCCCCTGCGACCTTCTTTCTTTTCCTTGTTTCCTTGCTCGCGTTTCCTTTTTTTCACTCCTAGTTTACCACTTTCTTCCTTTCACTCCCCATTAATTCTGTCTGTCATATGCTGCCTTTCCTCTTCTTTTCCTGTCCGTGTATGTGTCCGTGTTCATATGTTTGTCAGTTCCCCACACACCCCTTGTTATCTCCCAGCTATTTGTATACTATGCAGGGAAAGGAGTGCTTATTATTTTATCACATTGTGAGTAACTATGTGTGTGTGTGCTTTTGTGTTTGGAATAATCTGTTTGGAAGGAGGCACACAACTATTATATATAGTGATGATCAGACATGCAGAAACAGGAGGAGCAGCTTTAGTGAGATTGATCTGTACAGTATGGAGAGCATTTTAGCTCAGAAATAAATAATTCCACTTACCTTGACCACTCAGTGACCACTATCCAAATATTGTTCATCTCCATGGCATTGCTTTTAAATGACATACTCTAGCACAGTGTTACTCATAGGTTCATGCTGACTGTGAATATTAGATGGAGCTAACTTGGAGTCTCATGCCTGTGAGCGCGCACCTGCATTGGAATGATGTGGTCACCAGGGTGATGGCAGAAAAAAAAGACATCTCTGCTCACATATCAGTCTTTGTTTTCAATGTCGTGAGAGCTGCAAAGGCAAACATTTGTCTTGTGCTGAGGTAGGCTGAGGCCAAATCATTATATTGACTAGCAACACATGAAGCCACTATTTGCCTTTTATTAAAAATAAACCACCTACACACTGGCTCATTCCTCCCTGACCACAGCTAATGAATAGCTGCTTCTTCTTGTCCTTTTTTGACATGATTTATTGCTAAAACAGTTTTTATAAACTCTGGTATTGAATTTAAATCATTTGTAATAACACTGTGTCCAAACATTTGACTGGTACTGTATTTACCATAGACTATATATATTAAATCTACTTTGATTTCAGCCATTAGTGAAATGCCACTATTAAAAGATAAGCCTTTTAACTGTCACCTCTGTTGTTTTTTTAAACAAGATGTGATGAGTGAGAAGTGGATATGGAGCTATTGTAGTATACAAACCCAAATGTTAGCAACTTCACAAGGTAGCCACACCCCAAAATACCATGCATAACCATGCAAGCAGACAGGGAACATGCAAACTCCACACAGAAAAGCCCCACCAGGTCACCTGATTTCATCAAATACCACACACAAGACCAAAAGTACCACGGGAAAGGGCAAAGAAATCTAAGAAGTGAATAGAAACAGCACTCTGAGGGATGATAACTGTTTGACTAAGGCAGTATGCAACCACTGCTATGGTACTTTTCAGACCAAGTCATGTAACTGTAACATTAGTAGGCCACACCATTGCAGTGTGTGTCTTGTCAACAAAATAAAATGTTAACATTTTAAATAAGTGACCAGCAACTAGTAATCAGTGTTTTAATGTAACTTTTTAATAAAGTACATCACAAGATCATTTTATTTTGGTATCAACTCTCTGGTATTGACATCCCTAGTCCAGATATCATTACTTAGCTTGTACTGTATGTGTATGTGGTTTGTGAGGCAACTTAAAAGTTGCACTTTATTGTTTACAGCTGCAAATTTTATTTACAAAAGGACATTCTTCATATGTTTTATCTACCAAACCTGTTCTCAGATTTAAATTTCCTATTCTGTCAGATATCTGAGCAGAGGTGTCATTCCATCTTCCTTACTCATCTTTAGACTTCTGGTTCACTCTAAGATCAGAGGTGCAGGTCAACCATGAGAACAGAAACTTGAACCAACAGTTCTGAACCATCGAGAGAATGCCTCAACTTTTGAATGTAATACAGGCCAATGCACAGGGCAGCACTTGAGCTGGACAGCTCGACAGCTCGCAGACTGCGCCTGAAGCCAGTCATCCATTGTGTTCACACTCAGTAACCACTTTCACATACAACAGTTTGACATTTCACAAACGGACTTCACGCCCAGCAGTGACACCAAACTGTCACTTCAGCTTTGGCTCGTATTAAGTCTTCCATCACTCTATGGCTTTTAAAGTCAGAACAATAGGATGTGGTGAGGAGGAGGAGGAGAGGAGGCAGAGAGATGAAGAGTGGGAGATGGGGAAGTAGAGTGATGCCGAGGTGATGTGGTAAAGACACCTCCCCAGGCAGAGACAGAGGTACAAAGCAGTGAGGAGGCGACCTGTCAGTCAGAGTGCAGAGAGAGATTGATACAGATGGCAGGTTGAAGGAAGGAGAAGGAGCGACAGTGACTTTGAAATGAGGAGAAAGAGGAAAAGGAGACTGCAGAATTTCCAATTTTTTTTGTTTCGGTTTGGGTTTTTTTGGATTGCTGTTGTGTTTATGAGACTCAAGATATGACGAAAGGGAAGCTGAAGACACTGAGATCCTTTTGGAACCTATCTGAGACCTGGTATATTCATCAGATTTTAGAAACCTTAGAGATTTTCTCTTTTGATTTGACTAGGAGGCCTAAAAATGGATAGTTTTGTTTGAATGGGAGTTCTGAGCTAACCACATAGACTGAAGGCAATGGCAATATGGAGCAGCAGCTCATCACATCTGAAGAGGCAAGCATAACAAACAAATGGCATAACAGTGTGAGCATTACTCTAGCTCGGTGTTTGTTTTAGTGTCTGGTGATATCTGAAAGTGGAAGTACATTCTCTTACAAAGTATGTGGTGCCTGAACCTTCCTGATGCAGTGATTACTGGTGGGGAAACAATGGGAATCACTGGTTGTGTCTAGTTTTGTGTGTGTGCAAATTTCGACTTGTGGAACCCTACTGTTGATCATTCAGGGGCGTGTTTTTTTTCCCTCTCTCTTTGTCCCCAATCTATGCAGTATTCACTGTACTTTTTGATAATCCCAAACTCCAGAGTTAAAGATTTGGCTTTTTAACAATTTGCTCAGAAACTGGTCACTAAATTTTTTTTTTTGCTCGTTTATTGTGGAGCAGTTAGCCTAACGAGTTTATTAGAGCATATGGCTGCCTGCTGTGATTAGACACAAATTTAGTAACAAAAGGTCTGGCATTAAATAATGAGCTGAAAGACAATTAAAAAGCTAAAGAGCAGTCATTAAATCCATAGGTAATATACAAATATTAGTAGTGCAGCTATGACCAGGGATAATTAAATTAAATGTGTGTGTGTATAAGAATCTAGGGGTATATTGGCTGGAGCTTAAAGCTGCACTTAAAGCTCAAGGTGTGCTTTTATCAAGAAATCTCATTCCAAGCTCTGCGTCTCTCTACTGTATTGTACTGTATTGAAAATTCAAATAACAGGGAGAGAATTCAGAAGGACGTCTCTTTTCAAATTGCCCTAAGAGCACATATGCCGTTTAACAATCATGAAGGCTGCAGCTTTTTTTTTTTTGTTAAAAGGAGTTTTCTCTGGTATATTTTCAAATAAGCTGTGGAACTCTGAAGGAGGAGAACATGTATCCAGTCAGGATCTCACTGAATGCCAGGAAGGAATTATGAGTTCATAATTGAATTAGGGAGCAGTTTAACCCTGATAGAAGGCTCTTTCTTATACCAGATTTTGATTCAAAATAAGACATTATTGCTGTCCTAAAACCTTGACTGGAAATTTATGATTTCTAGTCAAAAATATAACATTTTTACTTGGAAACAGTTCTATAGTAAGTAACAAAGAAAAGAAAAAGTTTAAAATGCACATTTAAAATCCCACAGAGTAAACATATTTCTTCTTTACTCCTGAGAACCCTGAAGCTAGAAGTTTTCACCTTGCATAATGAGGAACAGACACAGTGTAGCAGTGAATACTAACAGCTCCTGTCAAATCACTACAGTATAACAAATCTGTATGACAATCATATATCTCTGTCTCCAGGTTTTCCCTCTGTTTTGATTTTGGTTGGAATAGCCAGTCTTCATTTTCTCTATTTCTTCATAGTTTCATTTTTTGCCATAATCTCTGCTCCTTACGTGATTCTACTCATAAAAAACCAAAAAACAACAATAACAAAAAAAAAAAACAACCAAACAAACAAAAATATCAGAGAGATGATAACTGATCTCCATCTACTAGTCTGTTTTAAAAATTTTGGTCAAGTTGCCTTTCAGATAACGCAGAGGGAGAGCTGTCGTGGAATATCTGAGGGGAAATGGTCATTTGTTTTGTTAGTTAGTAAAGGGACCACGGTTTTTATAGAAAACATTCATGCACACAATGATGAAATATTCACAAATAATCCAAATATTGACTTTGAATCTAAGAAACACTTTCAATTTCAGATGAAAAATAATGAATTTGACAGAAAAATCAATTGCTGTCTTTATAGGTTTAAGCTTTTTCTTTATGTAGCTATCACCTGCATTTAACTCAATTTCTCATGCTTTTTTATAAAAGAGTCAGCTGGAGGCATTTTTCACAAATAACTTATACAAGCAACATCCATTCTGTAAAATTTAGCAACAGTTACTGAGGTATTGTGGGTAATATGGGTAAGAAAACACATCCCATTGTCTTCACATGAATATAAAGATGAGTCAAGTCATCTCAAGGGACCATCAGGTCATGTTATTGGACTAAAATCCTGTTAACAGTCACGGGATGTGTTTGTGTTATGTTTTACAGTACACATACATTTCCCAGACAGTGTGTGTGTGTGTGTGTGTGTGTGCGTGTATGTGTCTTGCTGGTTACATGTAGAGTAGCGGACTCTGCTGAATAGGGGAATAGATGAAAAAGCAAGTGGCGCCGCTGCAGGATGATGTGAAAAATGGTCCAATTTGTTGTAGAGCTGAAATCAATGGGAGCACCGGAGGTGCTGGGCTCTGCCAGTGCAGCAACACTACTCCCACAGTTGCTGTCTTTTGTCTACTCTTTAGCTCTATACTTCGTTTTCATTCTCAGTGTGTTGTGCAGGATCCTTGCTAAATGGGATTCCCTGCTAAAATCCAGTGCACCAGCCTTTTTCTCTTTGATTTTTTATTTTTTTGTCCTTTTCACTTTCATCCTTATGTCATTGTTGGTCTTATGGTGGAGTCAAGTAAACCAGAAAATTTACTTTCTACAGAAAATGGAGAAAATATTAGCAATCATTGTATTAACAATCATTCCTACAATATTCACAGATGTGCTAAGGAAACAGGTATATTTCCTGTACTGTTACGCAGCAGATCTTTTAAGCTACAAACATCAGGCTTTGGTGTCAGTTCTCCAAAATCAAAGCAAAGCCGTCTTTTTACAACTCCCGTATTCACAGATTTTCAACAAGATCACAGAGGAGCTAAAAAACCAGCTGTTTTTGTGCTCAACCTGAATAGACAAGACATCAGGAATCTGAAACATTCACCTCACATCAGCTGATCTCAAAGCCAGGTGCAGACAACTGTCAAATCTCATATAGGGCACGCTATTTAAGTAACTATAGCCCACCCACAGTTGCTATGCATGCAAGCCACTTTGCAACTCACCTTCACCCCAGCTCCATCTTATGTGCTGAGTCTGGTTTTATGTCTTTTATGTTTAACCTTTTGTGACTGATACCTGTTCTATTCTGTGCTGGGGCCATGCTGCTGCTCTCACCACCTTTGGCCTTCCATGTGTGCACATGGAGTAGAAATGAGCCACACCACCAAATATAAATTACTGCAGATGTGCAATCGGCTTCTGCTTATAGTAGTGTTATATAAGCTGTAGATTTTAATGAAGTCCAATTTTCACAACATGGTGACAGCTAGCCTTTTATTCATTTTATTTCATTTTTCTGTTGGACTATAGCATGTTTCTTAAGGTTGTGAAAGTTTGAGGACACAACTATGTGAGTATAGGGTGAAATGCAGATTATATCCAGGACACGTCACAGGGCTAACATAGAGAGATACAGCACCACACAATTTCACAGGCACATCTACAGCCAATTTAGAATCTCCATTTAACCCGCATATCTTTGGACTGTGAAAGGAAGTCAGAGTGTTCTGTACTTTGAAAAATCAAGTACAAATTATTAGGTAACAACAAATGTTAAATTAAATGCACTAATTTCAATTCAAAAAGAGAAATATTTTATTTTCCCAAGAGCCCAACAACAACAGTTAATTTTACCCCACAAAAGCAGGACTACCAATTATTTAAGTACTACAAGTCCACAACATGGGCTTTCCAATCTTTTTGCATAATAGAAAAAAGCTGTTGAAGTCAAGCTTTCCTTGTGCATCTTCAGGAGGCACCATTTGCCTTACTTGTCACGGTGGGGAGCTGCTGTGCAGGCAGGAAGGAGGACCCCAAACGCAGAACTCCAGGAGGGTGCAATGAGCAGATACGTTTATTTACAAAAAGCCGACAAAACATAAACATGAACTCTCCCTGGGACATACACGGGTTAGGGAGAGACACGACTTGGAGTGACATGGGAAAGACGCAGGAACACAGCAGGATATAACCACGAATGACGCGACAAGGAACAGAAGAAAACTGAGGGCTTAAATACACAAGAGGAAATTAGGGCAAGAGGAAACAGCAGGTGAAGCAAATAAGGCAAACAACAGGGGAAGCAAAGCCAAACACAACGCATAGGGAACACAGGACTATCAAAATAAAACAGGAAGTGACCAGACCAGGAACATGCAGATATGACACAGGGAAACACCAGGGACCAAAAATAAACAGAAATACAAAAAGGAACAGGGAAACATGACTACAGAACTCAAAACACTGGGCCACCGGCCCAGGACCATGACATTACTACTCTTTCTATCTCCTCTTTATCACTTTTTTCTGCTTTGGAAAAATTAAGAGACCACTACAAAACTATCAGTTTATCTTGATTTACTATTTATAGGTTTGTTTTTGAGTAAAACAAACATTTTTGTATAGGATAACCTTATCCGTGGCTTGATTCATGTTTGCTTTGCAAAAACGACTCTGTTCGATTCCGGGCTTGCTGAAGCATCCCAGGATCACCAATCCTCCACCACATTTCACAGCGGGTGTGAGACACTCTGGCTTATAGGCCTTTCCAGGTCCCCGTCTAAGCAGTAGATGACCAGGTGTAGAGCAAAGCTGAAAACATCAGAGATGATGACCCTACTCCAGTCCTCTATGGTCCTTATGGTCTTTAACAAACCTAAGCCTGGCTCGTCTTTGCTTCTCATTGATAAAGGACTTTTTTTTTCTTGAACTTTACATAACTTAAGCCCTGCCCCTAGGAGCCTGTTTCGAAACATTCTTCCCAAGCACTTCACCCCTGCTGCCATTTGCCAATTTTTTTAGGTCACTTAATGTCAACGGAGAGTAGTTTTCACCCTCTGCCGGTTTGTAGCTTTGTTGTCCCTGATGTCTGCTGCTTGACCATCTTCTTATGAACCATCATCTTAGAGATTTTGAGGATGGAAGCAATCTGATCGTTTCCCTCTGCCAGTAAAGGCAGAATTAAACCCTTCTTTTGCTCATTCAGAAGTTTTCTTTTCAACTCTTTTGTTATGGCCAATATGTTTTTTTAAAATTCAAATTATGTTTGAGGTACTGCTAGCCCTTTTTTTTTTTTGCCACCCAGCTGTTCCTATTACAAGACGATTGGGATGAGCACAGCTGTGATTATTTTAGTTTTCCTTGTTAAATAAGATTTGTTTTAGAATCACCTAATCAGTACCTCATTAAGTAGAGCGAGCTGTGCTTGTGTTGGAATTCAGCAGACCCTGGAATGGAATGGCTGTCATACATGTAGAGATGCTGATTTCAGAAACATTTTTAGGGGTCTCTTAATTTTTTGCAGAGCCATATGTGTGAATGTCACCAAGTAACCGAGTGCATGTTTTGTTTGTGACTGGATTCAGCATTCCATTAAAATGATTTTACAACATGTCTTAAACGACTATGTGAACACCCCAAGCACTGCTAATGAGGTCCCATGATATTCTGCCATACAGCTTTTTTTCTGTAAATACAGGCTTAGGTGAGAAATGATTGGCTGTTGAAACAACACATGCTTGACCTTCTCCACCCTTCTTGCTGGTTTGCTACAGTTTGCAAAGTGATGTGAATCAAATCAAGACCAAACAGTGGCCATTAGTGAAAGACACTATTACTGTATACTGACATCCTCATTTCTGTTCAGGGAAAGAAATGAGTAATCATTAGAATGGTTCATTTAACTGAATGGATGGAGACATTTCTAAGACAGCTTCTGTGTTATGTTTCGTTTTGGGGGTGGACTTGTTTATAACACCTTGAGAGATTCTTTTATCTCTCAAAACTTCTGATATATTTGGTTTTGGTTTCATAGTTTTATAATCAAGGTTTGCAAAAATATAGCTGTATTTAAAGTGCATCATCTTTTTTGGCCCCATCTGTGCTATATTCTAAAATAACCCAATTCTGCAGCCTGTGTTTTCCAACAGCCAGTGATTCATGTGTTTAGGGAGCCATGCTAAACTCTGGGCTCCAAAGGCTTCACCTGAGATCTGCAAATCAGCCTGAACACATTGCACTTCCTTGGCCAGGATTGAGAGATGATGAACGATGCTATGAAAGAAGAATAAATATAGCAGGGAGGGAAGTTGAGGCAGACTGAACATTTAGCCATTTATCCTGGTCATCATGAGCCTGCCTGTGATGGGAGGACACAGTAATGATAAAAAATTAAATTTACAGAGACGAAGTTGAGCAACAGACAGAAAATAGAAGAAAACAGAGCAGCAAATGATACTCTGGCTGGCAGAGGAATGGCAATGACAAGCAGCCTCATTACTCTCATTTAAATGTCAGTGGCTGAACCTCAGCTCATTTGTTTTGCGCCCATTTAAAATGCTGTCCCATGGGCTCTGATCTCTTCGCCTCCACTGCTTTAATTGAATCAGATGATAAACAGCAGAAGTGTGTTAATTTGCAAGTGTGAGTGTGAGTGTGAGTGTGTGTGTGTGTGGGGGGGGGGTAGCAGGGAAAGATAAAGATGATGTACTGAATCTGTCTGCAAGTGTGTTTGTGTCTCTTTTGTGTTTGGGTGCAAAGTGTGTGTCTTAATACACACCAATGCCAGTCTCACTGCCTGGTGATTCAGTGTGCAAATACAGTCAGGTCCATAAGTATTTGGACAGTATTACATGTTTTTGTAAGTTTGCCTTTGTACAGTAGATTTTAATTCAAATAATCAATCTTCAAAGGGGTTTAACAAAAACATTACATTAACAATTTAGGAATTACAGTCTTTTTAATATAATGTATAGCCCTCATTTTCAGAGGCTCAAAAGTAACTGGGCAGTTGACTGAAAGGCAGTTTCAGGTGAGACTAGTTTCCTTATTATATCCTGACAAATGAAGTAGCCTAAACATCTGGAGTTGATTCAATGTTGAGCATGCATTGGGTGGCTGTTCACTGGAACTCTCAATATAAGCTCCAAAGAGCTGTTGATGCAAGTGAAGAATACCATCATTAGGCTGAAAAACCAAAGGAAATCTATCAGAGAGATAGCAAAAACTTTAGGTGTAGCCAGATCAAAAGTCTGGGACATTCTTAAAAAGAATGAATGCACCGGCCAGCTCAGATACACCAAAAGGCCTGAAAGACCAAAGTGTGCAACTAAAGTGGATGTCAAGAACCATGTCAAGAAGATCTCATACCAGTTATTTCCAATTATGGAGGAGAGAAACAGGTCATAATCTGAAGCATAACGCATCATCTGTCAAATATGGTGCAGGCTATGTTAGGCATGGGCATATATGGCTGCCAGTTGAACTAGATCACTACAGTTTATTGATGTAGCAGAAGAAATGGCAGGGTGAACATTGAAGTGTACAAAACTACCTTCAGATTCAGCCAGATGCTGCAAATCTGACAGTTCTTCACAGTGCAAATGGACAATGATCCAAAGCATACCACAAAAGCAACCCAAGAGTTTTTCAAGGCAAAGAAACGGAATATTCTTCCATGCCAAAGTTATTTATCTGAACTCAAGATGGCAAAGCATGCTTTTCATTTACTGAAGTCAAAACTGAGAGAGAGAGAGAGAGAGAGAGAGAGAGAGAGAGAGACCTACAAACAAGCAACAACCGAAAGCAGCTGGAGTAAACACCTAACAGAGCATCTAAAGCAGGGTTGGGCAACTCCAGGCCTCGAGGGCCAGTATCCTTCAGGTTTTAGATGTGTCCCTGATCCAACACACCTGAAGACCTGAGTCTTGCTAATGACTCCTATATGTTATTCAGGTGTGTTGGATCAGGAACACATCTAGCACCCCTGCCCCTCCCCACCATGTTGCTATCCCAGGCATGCTTTAAATGTGCTATTTGCTTTGCTGAGGTGTTTTTTTGGAACCTCGTAAGGTGCTCATAATGAACACAGTACGAGATGATTTTTTTAACCTACCTACAATACTGTATTTCCTCTGTTTTCCTGCTAAAAGTAGTGACTGTATAACGGCTGCATGACCTCAGACACCTGTGTCCCCTGTTTGTTATGCTGTTTTTACTCTTTGGATGGGTGTTCTGTTAACTGCAATTTCCCCATTGCCGGACTAATAAAGGTATTCATTCATTCATTCATTCATTCATTCATTCATTCATACATTCATTAAACCCTCCAACAGGACAAAGATAGGTGTACAAATACAGTCTATATATATATATTTTTTTTATCTGCTTATTCAACTTTACTTACAACCCCAATACCAACAAAGTCAGGATGCTGTGCAAAATGTAAATAAAAACAACAGCATATAAACATCTGGGGATGGAGGAGAGCAGTTGCTGGACTTTTGGGAGAGCAATGATGTCCCATTCATGCAAGCTGCCAGTTTCATAGATGCAGATGCACCCCGATATCATCATAGATGTAGCCTTTTGAACTGAGTCCAGATAACACAATGGGTGGTCCCTCTTGTCTTTAGCCTGGAGGATGTGGTGTCCATGTTTTCCAAAAAGAATTTCCAATTTTGAATTGACCACAGAACAGATTTCCAACTGGTCTCAGTCCATTTTAAATGAGTTTTTGCCTAGAGAATGGTAAATAGACTATTTCTTATATAGTGCCTTTCTGCTTTAGCTGAGGACTCAAAGCGCTTATACAACACGTTTGCATTTAGCCATTCACACCCATTCATACGAGCACTTCGTTCTACAGCTAAGTGCTTACTATCTAACATTCACACACATTCATACTCTGACGGTTGCTTCGGTGAGCAACTTGGAGTTCAGTATCTTGCCGCACAGCTAGTAGGACATCTAGAAGGTCTGGGTTCGATTCCACCTTGGCCCGTGTGGAGTTTGCATGTTCTTCCCGTGTCTGCGTGGGTTTCCTCCCACAGTCCAAAGACATGCAGCTACTGGGGTTAGGTTAATTGGTGACTCAAAGGTGTGAATGTGAGTGTGAATGGTTGTCTCATTCATGAGTACAACTGAATGTTTCCTTAGCAAATATTCAGTTTGCTAAGAAATTTCAGAGTTAGATGGATTGGTGTTAATCCTGGAACTCAGTCATTCCCACATTGAAGATATTTGACTATAAGTAACTCTAACATTGTCCTTGTGAGTAAAAATTTGCATGACACTGAAGTTTCAAAAAAATGCATTCCAAAACAAAAGAATTAAATCATAAGGACTATAACCACCTTTCCCCCGAAAACTCTTGATTTCATGCATGTTTTTGGTCACTTACAAATAATTATTTGTTAATTTCTCTGTATTTATTTGTGTCATGGTGGTTAGCATTGTCATCTCACAGGAAGAAGGTCCTGTGTTTGAAATCACCAGCTGACAGGTGCCTTTCTGCATAGAGTTCAAATGGTCTTCCTGGGTACTCTGGCTTCCTCTCACAGTGCAAGACATGCACATTAACTTAGCTGGTGATTCTAAACTGGCCATAGCTGTGAATGGTTGTCTGTCTCTCTGTATTAGCCTTGGAACAGATTCATGACCTGTCCAGAGTGTACCCTGTTTTTTGTCCTATAACAACTGGGAAAGGCTCTGCTCTCTGCCATCCCTAATTGGATAAGAAGAAACTGGATGAATGGAAATATTTTACTCATTTTGTAACATAATATATATGATTACAATAATATATGATTAGTCTATTATATTTTGTTGGAAAATACCATGTAAGTTGTGTGAGGTATACATCAATATCTTACATATGAGGCTATAGCAGCAAAATGTATATTAATATAGTATCAGAATTTTGAAAAAAATTGACAGATTATTATGAAGCTTAGAGAGTTGGAACATAGAAAAAATAAAACCCCATTACATTGTACTTTGGATCCTAGTTGTTTAGGGGAAATGTACCAATATTTATGATGGCCTTGGTTGCAGATTTGCATGTAAGAGTAGAGACTGGCCTTGGCAGAGCTCTTCTAGTGCCCTGCTAGAATGTGAATTCAGCTTCTCATTTGTAAGATAAAGATTGTATTGTTTCTGCATACTTTAGTTAGACTTTAATGCAAACACCACTAAGTATAACTTAGAAGTGTTATTTAAAATGGCAAACACATTTCAGTTAAGTTATCCTCATGCACATCCAGTGTTAAAGGCTGAATTATCACTACCCGTGGCCTTACCATTCTACATGAGCCTCTGCTGCCAATAAGAAAAAAAACAAACAAACAAAAAACACCATTTGAAAAATACTCTCTGATTCACTTTGCCCACCATGATCACCTACTATGTCAATGCAGCTGGCGTGAACAAAGCAGCAGGCAATTTGTGTGAGACGTGATCTCCTTCAAACCTTGTTTGTTTATGCTCATTTGATTCTGTATCGCTTCGTCAGTCTCCAGCCCCATCGTCATGTTTTATTGATGATAGGAATAAATAAGCAAATTAATAATGAAACAAAAGTATGCTTTTTTTTTTTTAATGCATCGGTGCATCAAGGCCTTGTGCTTCTTGTGTGAACGTGTATTTTGGAGGAGTAATGTGATATGCTGTGTGAACAAGGATAGAACGGCGACAGCATATTGAATGGAGATGAATGTATGCCGTGAGGATGACTGGCAGTGCTAACAATGGAGCAAAGCTAGACAGCCCTCTGATCCTTTGCACCTCACAGCTCAAACAGAAGCTGCTCCCCGACAGCCACACAAATCAATAATTCAGAGCAATCAGCTACCACACATTTCACATTCCTTTTAATTGCCTCCTATTGTTGATTTTTAATGTATCAAAAAAAAAGTTGATTTAACAGATTTAAATAATTCCCAATCTGTTATTTGAGAAGTCTTTACTTTGTTTAGCCACATAAAGCCATCTTCTCCAATGTAATTCAGGTACTGCACATAGAATAATGTGCTTTTATTAAAAACCTTAACATATATTAATAAAAACACACACTTAGTTCAGTCTAATGACTTACATTTACTCTAAATATGTACATGACTTGATAAAAAGTTATTGATCCTGTTTGTCATGACTAGTGGGTTAAAATAGTATTCTTTTTTTTTATTAATGTACACTGTCAGTTAATCATTAGTTATCACACAACACAGATGACATCCCAGTTAACCAGTAAGGTTCTGTAGGATTTTGATATGGAAAGTATAATCAACCCTACGGGCGACCTGTCCAGGATGTACTTTGGTCCTGTGACCTTTGGTGGTCTTCTGGCCTCCAGCTTTTTATGCATGGTGGAGGGCAGGGTCCTGCAATATAATTCTGCCACCAAATATATTACTGCAGAGGAAAATACCAACTAGTGCTGACTAGTGTGTCTGACTGAAAGGCTCTCAGAGCCAACTGGCATATGAAAAGTAGAGTAATGCACAACCACGTTCAAGGGGTGGCTGTGGCAGGTAGAGCAGGTCATCTACTAATGAGAAGGTTGGTGGTTTAATTCCTGGCTGCTCCAGGCTGCATGTCAAAGTATCCATGGGCAAGATACCAAACCCCAAGTTGCTCTCTGATGCAACTGTCGGTGTATGAATTTTAGATAGAAAGCACTTTGATATAAAACAAAGCGTGCTTGTGGTAATGGGAATTTGGGCATAAACCTGACTAAATTCTACTGCAGCTACTGTCACATCATGTGTATGGTGTTTCAGTGGCATTTAAAATGACTCAAGAATGTTAAGTATTTGTACAAACTATGCTTAATGTCCATTAAATTGTAAAAACCATTAAGTAAATTTAATGCCCATTAAACTTATACTGTTTGCAAACTGTTTTCTTACTTTTACACTAGTTGACTAGTCAGATTTTTTGTCCAGCTTTTTGATCATGTAGGAAATCTGTTACCAGGAATACTCCAACTTTATAGTGATATAGAGAAAAATCATATTAGATGAGAGATTCCATCAGTTAAATAGAAGGCATACGATTTTGATAATGTGTGATAAGAGGCACCTCTTATCACACATAAGAGGTGCCTTTTTACTGTTATTGAAACAGTAAACAAAAAACAAAAATAAATGTGAGTAAATGCTCATTAATTTGATCTTTTTTTGGAGAAATTAACTTAAAAAATGTGCAGTGGCTTAACCTCTAAAGCCTTAAGCTATTATTTGAAATTTAGTCAATAACAGCTGCAAAACTACAAGGCTAAAAGGAACAATACTGGAAAGGATAACTTAAATGGACACAGCCAGCCACTTGGAATATGGAATATAATTATCCTTAGCATCAATCCATTTGATAACCTTTAGCAAAACTTGAAGTTTTTACTCAGTCCTAAAATAAAGAGTAAATAACAGCCTTGATCAGTCAGTGACACTGGTGTTTTGTTATTGAAACTGTTTGAAAAATTCCCAATAAATGAAGCATAACAAATGCTATATCCATTATATAATTCTCCATAGTATTACTGGGAAATCTGCTCAGTGAACATGTCACAGCTTGGCAAACTGAAAGAAAAGGCATTGTCTGTGTTTTTATAACTGCAGACAGCCACAGTGGAAGGCCAAAGAGGGGTTTTTTTTCCAGCTAAAATTGCAATACCCCCACCCACCCACACACACACTACACACACACACACACACACACACACACGGCACATACTCGACACACATAGGTATCAGCTGAAATTTTCAATGTTTTACTCTCTTAATTTTGTAATCACTTATGTTGGTAAGGCTTTGAAAACAGCTCTGTTTAGTGGCAATAAGAGGCAAGCGATTTGATGTTCACTTAGCTTACTTTCACTGTACATGTGAACATGTCAAGTTTATCCTTGGCTGTCTTCATAATGACTGTCTGTCTTCCATTGGTTTAAAGGATGTGTTGACTTAAAGAGTAAATTCAGCAGCTGAAGATTTTGCTGACCTACACTCTGTGGTACACAGTACATTGGCCTGAGTAGACCCTCTTACTGCAGAGATTGTATTTGCTTAAAGGAGCTGTGATCAGGAATGTGAAGCAATTTACATACAGTGAATGCTTTTTATTGCCAATTTGTGGGCAGATTGTATGTAAACAAAGAGATGTTCCCAATCTTTCATGGTTGCCCATGACAGCTTTTTGGACTGATTTTTATGTAAATAGCTCAGGATGAATTTTTGATTATGTAGACTTAGTCCACTCTATGCTCACATGGAGAAGTTTGCAAAACTTTCTAATTTGAACTCATCTTAGAAATGGAGTCCTCTAAGATTGTATAACAATGGGTTTCTAGCACAACACAGACTCAAAGTTGCTTTTTGAGTTTATTTAACAGAAAAAAATAATGTACTCATAAATAGTGTATGATTAGCTGAGTAGGGCGGCATGGTGGATCAGTGGTTAGCACTGTGGGCTCACAGCAAGAAGATCCTGGGATCAAATCCGCTGTCTAGCCAAGGCTAGGAGTTTGCATGTTCTCCCCACATCTGTGTGTGGGTTTTCTTCCTTCCAAAGACAAGTAGTTAGTGGGGGTTAGGTTAACTGATGATTCAAAATTGCCCATGAGTGTGAATGGTTGTCCATCTCTCTGTGGTAGCCCTGCAACAGACTGATAACCTGGCCAAGGTGTATCTTACCTCATGACAAGAGAGATAGGCTTCAGCCCCCCATCTCCTGTATTACCTCTCCTGGTAGGACAGGAGATGCGCATCTGAGTTTGTTGGTTTAAATAGACTTCATTGCAAAAGTTGAACTGTTGGGTCACTTGAGGTTCATGTAACTTTACAATGTGTGAAAAGCTGAAGTGTCACATACAGAGGAGGAAGCTGATTAGTACTGTACAACGTCGTGCTGCATAAAAACAATGTGCTGCTGTCTTTGTCCAGACTTCAGTCCCTGCTGGGATGCAGTGCTGAAACAATTCCCACCAGCACATAGCTCTGCAGTGCAAAGTTCCCCTTTCATATTCTTCCAGGTTTTCATTTCCTTTGCTGGAAAACAAGTTCTCTCAGGAAGAGATACACACTGATGTACTGAGCATGTTTTTGCTTTGTTTATTCCACTGTGATAGCATAATATAAATCTTACTTAGGCAAGTGACAGAGGATTTATATGTGTGTGTGGCACGTCCCTTTCTTCACGATATCACAGGGACACCCAAAAGGCTCATTTGCAATACTGGCACAATCAAATCAATCAGCATTTTATCAGAAACACCAAATGCCTCTAAGGGCATTTTTTTTTTAAAGACTGAAGCACTGATTTCTTCTCAAGGGCTCATTTCATGGTCGGCAAGGCTTTGCAAACAACACACAGTGTTCATGTTTGCAGTCACTTAATGACTGCTTTTGTTGTCTGATCACCAGTGGCAGTACAGTGGGAAAACCCAACAGTGCAGCATGCAATCTGAGTTTAACAACATGTGACCAACTACAAGAGATTCCAGATGCCCTCTTTTCAATTAAGGCACTTGTGAACATGTATCAAATGTCTACAGTACTTCAGTTTTGGTGTTTTTCCTTATTTGATTGATCACTGTGATGGCGCAAACAAGGAAACAGCGTGATCATAATGTGACTTAGTGAGCAGCAGTTACTTTGATTGAAAAACAAAAATACTTCCATGGATCAAAATGTAAAGATGAAAGGTGACCTAAGGTAACCTAAATGACAAAGCCACCGGCACCCAATCATGTATCAGAGACTCTTTAGGTGTCTTCCAGTTCTTCAGGATGAGTTGTCATCCAATCAAAATAGCAGCTATTGTCCAAAGTCTCAATTGTTGTGGAAAATCAGTGCTTTACAGTCCCCCAATACATGAAGTGTGGGGCAGAAATGAAATAGGGCAAGACGAAAACAAATGGAACAGTGTGCTTTCATCCATTTCACATTTTCAGCAAAACCCTGAATCTTTTAACCTCAGTCTGAAAAGTCTAACAGGGGTCCAATAAAACTGATGTAAAATTTTAAACAGGATGAGTCTAACTCCTAAATCCCTTGACATTATGCTACAATTGTCAGAATTTCAGCCCATTCCTGGTCATTGTATAATACCTAAATCCTTTTCCCAGGAGCTGACATTCCTCCTTCTCCTCCGCCTCCATTGCTTTAACATACTATAATATTTAGCTGCTGCGTGACTACTGCTCTGTATCTTTAGAACAGTATTCAGTTTGTTCACTTGCTCTAGAGGATGTAAACTCAGCACAAGTAAAGTGAAATCTGAAATGTGAAATATTACATATCTATCTATCTATCTATCTATCTATCTATCTATCTATCTATCTATCTATCTATCTATCTATCTATCTATCTATCTATCTATATATATATATATATATATATATGTGTGTGTGTGTGTGTGTGTGTGTGTGTATGTCTGTATGTATATAAAGCATCTAATATTATCAACCCATTGTGTATCTGAATAAAAACGTAGTGCACTTGGCATTGCCCTCTCTAGCCTATTTGCAAGGACCATAGATAGAATCTGTGTATATAACGGAATAAGAGAGATCGGTCTATAATCGCATGGATCTTTATCCTTGTTAACAGTGAGTTTGATTAAGGCTTCTGACAATGCAGCTGGAAGCGCTCCCTTTTCAAATGCCTTATTGTACATGCAGAGTGGTAAAGGTGTTAGTTCAAAAGCACAGCATTAAAAGCTCTTGCCCTGGGGCCTTTCCATTTTGGTAGTTTTTTTTAATTACCCTCAAAATTTCTTCCTGGTTATTGCATGGTCAAGATCTGACTTATGAGATATGGGTAATTTAGGGAGATTCAATCCTTTAAAGTATGTTTCTAAATGCCCATCATCATACATAACAGAATCTGCTGCATATTATTTTGTATAATATTCTCTAAACAGGTCATTAATTTCAACACAGTAAACTTTTAGCACTCTTTCTATAGATCAGATGGCTGAAATAATATATGACTGCTCGACCACTTCAACCCTTACATTTTCATAAACCTTGAAATTTCCTGGTTTGCCTACATGTGATAGCATAGTGATAGCAAAACAGTAAGACTAGTCCTTTTTCGAGTGTCTAAACTAGAGCTGTTCAGCCATGCTGAACTCAAAAAGGATTTAGAAAATGATTACAGCCTAATTCAAACCCTTTATGGCGTAAGTAGAAAAAACATGTTTCTGACATTTTTGGTTACGCTGAACGTCGTGAAGAACAAGCCGGCTTGTGTTATTAATTATAATCAAGGCATACCTGTTCACTTCATACCTGTAAAAAAATCTCCTGAAAAAAAAAACAGCATCTCAGTGTATGAAAACCATCTCAACAAGAAATTAATAACAATTTTCAGATGAAAAAGCCAATGTTAAGTACACATTTACAAAGCCATTTTTAAGAAGTTAAGTAATTACCATCCAGTAACATGGAATGTTTTCCTAATCACCAGTTTTATTATAGACCTCTGAACCAATGTCCAAATATCAGGTTTTATGCCTCCATACTGGTAAAAGCCACGATGAGTCCATCCACAGTAAGGGCTTGAACCAAGAGTTTATATAGAAGCAGGAATCTGATAAAGCACGGCTCAGTAACTGCAGTTTTAATAAATCATTACGGGTTCATAGACAGACAAGCAAGAGTAAAAATCAGTCCAAAATCACAAAATAAAAAATGCAAAACTTAGATTGTTGTTGAGTGATTAGTCAAAATTTTCATGAGCTTGCAAGAGATTAAAAGAAAGCCTTTAAAATCCCTGGAATGCCTCAGAACAATTACAAAGATATTCTGGTTTGGAACGTGCACAGACGTAAATACACTGAGGAACTTAACCAACTCTGGCCTCAAAGATGATCTTTTTAAATTTTTGGTGTGTACCCTGACTGTAAACCATACATTTCATAGGTTAATTATTGCAAAAATCTCACAGAACTATCTAATCAAATAAAGTGACGATGTGATGAGATTTTATATCCTAAGAGTCAAAGATCAACTTCACTAAATGCAGGAAAGTGTGGCTAGGGTCACTATTGTTTTGAAGTCTGATATAGGAATGCATGATAACTTCTGACTCATGAACTATATATATATATATATATATATATATATATATATATATATATATATATATATATATATATATATATATATATATATATATATATATATATATATATATATATATATATATATATAATGTTGACTTCAGCAGAGATGATATTGTTAGAAATTAATGCAGTCTGGAAAACAACACACACACTCGTGTGACATAAAATACAGCTGTTGTGCACAGTTAAAATGACACTAAATGCCATTTTTGTCTAATTATCCTCTAACCCTTCTATACATTTTGTAGTGAGACAGAAATTCTTTCACCTACACTGAACAAATGGAGGAGCTTGTTGCACTCTGAGCCAGTACATTTATTGCCTGTAACCTGTATTGACTCATAACAAGCAATGCTATACAGCACACTTTAAAACATGCAGAGCATTCATCATTAGAGATTCTACAGTGATGTACTGTACACACATAAAATGTGTCTTCCAGCAGTGGTGCTTTGAATCGCACACGTTACAGGTCATGACTCTTTCGCCCTTTGATGTGAGTAATACATTTCTTTCCCTACACGCCTGCCTCCGTCTTAATTGATATGAGCTTTTTTCACCGCTCACTGCTCTGGGCCTTCCTCTGTTTGGGAAAAACTAGCAGGGGGTCGATTTAATGATGCTGACTTATGTGTATGCATGGCTGTGTATGTGTAGTCTGTCTGTACTTTGCAGAAGGACAAGCCTGGACACAAACTTTATTCTTCTGCCCCTGTCCCCCTTAGTCTCAGCTTGCCCTCTATATCCACTGGGCAGTTGGGTGGGGGTTTTCTACAACCTGGAGTTAAACACACTTTGCTATTTTAATGAGCTCACATTACATAAAATGTACTTGACTTTCCAATCAGCTTGACCTATGAAGTCCCTATAGGGTTCTTACTTTATATTCCAATATTCTTGCATTACCTGGGGCTACATTTTTTTCTCTGGTGATTTTTTTTGTATTTTAGTGAGAGCTTAAATCACTCAACACTGTAATTTCACACACTGCCACAGCAAGAATGCTACAGGAAAAGCCAACAGTATCACGGATGTTAGGTTTCTTTATCCCATATTTCTTGAAGTTGCAATTAATAATTGTCCCAAATATATGAGACTGTTGCTCATGTAAGAATTGTTATGACTTACCAACGAAGAACATAATTCTGTAAGAAACTTCAAAAGTACCTGAACTCTCACACAGGTATTTCCAATGTGTCTAATCAGACCACTGTTTGGGTTTAATGGGGTAGAGCATAGACTATATATGAAAGACGGACGTAGAGTCTGCAAAGTGAGCCAGTGTGGACTTGCCTCAAACCTACATTCTTTCAAATGGCCACGAGGGAGAGACTCATCTGGTTGCAAAAAGAAATCCAGTTGTATGTAAGTCCATCGTTAAACAGCACTTGACTCATTTGATCTATTACCTTAGTATGACCTTTCCCGGTGAGGCCCAAACTTGTGTCCAGAAGAGGGATAAAACGCCTCTGTGACTGACAAGTTACAAACTTATGAGAGTGCAGTGTCCATGTTTTCAACCAGATCTTAACAGTGAAAACACTAAGCTTAAGGCTAACCAATGGGAGACTTCATTCAGTGCAGTACAGTGGATTGCATGGAACTGTGCCGAGAGTTTTGTGATGGATACTGAGCATCACCATCCTAAAGAACAACATATCACCAGGCTGAAAAGCAACAGCAAAAAGTTTTAAATCATCTGTGCATCCAGCATTGCTGTGCTGTGGTTAGCGCTAAGACCAAAGTGACTGGACTCAGCTAATTATTAAACAGCAGCAGTTCTTGTATATCATGACTCTGTGTCAGGGTCAGTCACACAAAACACAAGAGCCGGCACGCAGGATTTCCAGCGTTTTCCTTTTTACTGCAGTTTTCAACAATTCCAGTTCCTTCTTTCACTTGTGTGAGGTCAGTCAGAGTTGATAATCTAAGCACTAATGGAGAAGTGTGAAAGAAGAAAGGGAGAAAGAGAGAGAGAGAGAGAAAGAGAAAGAGGAGGAGGAACTTAGCGAAGGCTAATGAGGCTTCATTAACTGTAGCTAATTGGTGCTTTAACCTCTGGCTGTGGCTGTCACGATGCTTCCCTTTGCCAGCAGGAAGACTCATGGGAATCAGAGCAAAGCAGATGTTCTCTCCTCTGACGTTCATCGTCACCTTGCCTTCTTTTCTGACACACACACACACACACACACACACACACACACACAAAAACACCCTGCCAGTTTGACAGACACCCGTCAAACCAACTTAGTTCCACCGAGTCGGTGTCAGAACTTAGGGAAAGGTCAACAGAGGTGAGGTGGAGACAAAGGAAGTGAGAAAGAAAGAGAAGAAAGGTGAAAGAGGGCAGAAAGAAAGAGAGAGTGGAGAATGTGGAGAAGGTTTGGGTTTGCATCAAAATGACAGCAGGCCTTTCTGCTCCCGGGCAAGGCAAACACTTTATCAAATGCAATTGAAGATTCTGCCTTCAATTTGATTTTTTTTCCTTTTTTTGGGGGGGGGTCTCTTTTCAGGCTGGCAGGCCAATCAGTGCAGCTGAATGGTTTGGTAGATAGTTTGTGGGACCAATAAATGAGCTGCTGAGCCACAGAAACATCCAACATGAAAGGATTTTTTTTCTAAGTGCCATACCTAATCTTCTTCCACTCTGTGCTGTAGCTAAATAAAGGTTGAATAGTCTATGCAAAATCATACGAAACAGAATATTTCCTTTTGCAAGGCCCAGTACCAGTCAAAACTTTTGACTGGTGCTGTATATAATCAGTCAAAGCAGTCTTTGTATGTTTGAAATATGAAATAGCATATTCATTCTCTTAGCTCATGAAACGCTGAACGCTAAATCAATTCAATACTCTCTTGCTGCTCCAGCCTAGTTTGGTCTGTATGGCTGGTAATCCCAGTGGTTGATGTTAGATATCACTGTGCTCACTGGCATCTTGATCATTTTGATTGTACCACAGTTACAACTTAAGCCCTACATCCCTGCTACTTTCCGACTCTTTTAAAAAGATAAATCCTCCCCCATTTGTTGAGTAAAGTGAATCAGCAGCTTTAAATGTGCTTGGGCAGACATTTGCTGTTGGTATAGTAGCTCAGTGTTCCACTAACTAAACAGAACTGCAACTCGTTAGCTGCCATTCACTTGAAAATCCATTTTGTCGGGTGACCACATTTGCTTAATTTAATTTGCAGTATTTAGACTGTAATGATGTCTGACTGTCTGCACTGTTGTAAACATCTTTGGCAAACAATGCATGATTACAAAGCTTTGCTTTCCTATTATGAATATGCAAATGTTATGAATGTGGCTGTGTGTTGCTGTGCGTGTGTGTGTGTGTGTGTGTAAATCAATTTCTGGTACTTACTGTGGGTAATGACTATAACAAAAAGTGGAAGACAAATGGGAGAGAGACTATTTTCACTGTAGTGGCTGTACAGTGTATATATATTGCATATTATACAACTGCCATATCCTCACCATAAACAATCACAACTATGTTTCAGACGGGTGTCAAACATACAGTGCTATGAAAAAGTATTTATCACAGACTGATTTCTTTCTATTTTTTCATAGTTTTCACACATTCATGTTTCAGATCATCAAAGGAATTTTAATATTAGGCAAATATAAGCTGAGTGAATACAAAATTTGTTTGTATTTGTTTGCAATAACTGGCAGGGAGTATTTCATATCTGACTTTTATAGACATTCCTTCTATTAAAATCAGATTATTAACCCATCAATGATAATTTTGAATTTTTATCAATGGGAAAATAATCACTTGTGAGTGGACACTTTTTATAATTTAAAGAATGAAAACAGAGTCTGTTCCTCATGTGTTTGTTGCAGTATATACTGGCACAAACAAATGAGATTTCTCAAGTCTTCCAAAAAATGATTTGTTTGTTCTCATGTTCTGGAAAAGGTTCAGAACACAAGTGAAAAATGGGTTTGACTTTTTTTTGTGGCTCCATGTCTGGCTGGAAAACATGGCTTGAAGGGACTGCTCTCATATTATGCTTCGCACATGATTGCTTTAATATAAATTTTTAAAATATCAAATGTGGCATATTTAAATGAAATTTGGAATGTCATACTTAAACTTGGTAATTTTATTTGCCAGAGTGCTATTATAGTTTCCTTAGAAATCTATTTGGTCCCTTAACCATATGGTGGAATCATTAGTGCCTAATATTCCTGTATTAACATTTCAAAGCTGTTTTCACCTGCCTTATAAATTTTGTTTTGTTCTTTCTGTTTTAATATGAATTTCCATTAACATCTAAATGTCTTTGAAAAATGTTAACACTTTGCTGAGGTAGAAAAGTTTTTGTAGTAGTATCAACAACCAAGTGCATCAAAGTGCATCAACTCTGACTGCATTCATAACAGCTTTTATAATTGAATTTTGCTATTAAACTTTAGGACAAAGTTAGAACCCTGATATAAAACTACATAACAGCACTTTTCAGACAAAGAAAAAAATCTGGGCTTGTATGCACAAACCTGAAAACTGAAACTGGTCAAACAGTTCCAGTGTTTCCAGACTGAAAGTAATCATAATATCATGTCCTGATATAAAGTTTAGCCCAGTTAGGGCTGAACTCTACTCCCGCAGAGGTCAATTATGTTGTCAGTAGTTCTAAATCCTTAGTGTGTGCAACTCTGGATACCGTGGCTCCTCTGAAAAAGAGAACCTCAAATCAGAAGTGCCTGCATCAGTGCCAGAGATGCCAGCACGATAAACAAACTGAGTCACAAGACTGGAAACATCATTGGTCAGAATTTGGTGGTGTTTGAGTTAGTGAGGGACAGGAGGTCACTGAACAAACTGCTCTCTATCATGGACGACCCATCTCACCTGCTCCACTCCACACTACTGAGGCAGAAGAACTCCTTCTCCCTCAGACTGATTCAACCCTGCTGCCGTATAGGACGCTTCAGGAAATCATTCCTACCATTCTCTATAAAACTGTGTAATAACTCTTCTTTCTGTGACAGGTGAACATACTTGTCAGGACATAAGACCCCACGCATGCAGCTGTCTTGAGATTTCTAGTGTACATATTCAGATTTCATAGTGTAGATATTTATCACTACTCTCTTGCACAGTGTCAGCCCTACTATTACTCTTTTTTCCCCTACATTTTTATATTTTATTTATTTTTCTTTTTATCACTTTTGCATGTGTGTAGTTTTGCACTTATAGTATAATGGCTCACTGTATGCCTATTGTTGCTCTGACTATGTTGTTTATTTATCTGTACTATTTTCTTGCTGCTGTAACACAATAATCTATCTATCTATCTATCTATCTATCTATCTATCTATCTATCTATCTATCTATCTATCTATCTATCTATCTATCTATCTATCTATCTATCTATCTATAAGAGAAATACTGGGGGGATTTGCCCTTTATGCTTATTAACGTGAAACATAAATTAGCCACAAAGCAGTATCTGTCCTCTTAATTAATTTCTTTGTTGAATCATGAGGCTGTAACTCAGTATCTTTCCCAGTTCAATAGGGGCCAGCTGCAACTCCTAGTGTGAATTTTACAGCTTGTGTGAACGTGTTTGTGTGTGTTTTCTCTGGTAGAAAAGGTCACTGCTTCCCAATTAAACCCAATCTACAGATGCACAGCCACATGCCTCAAGGCGCGTAGCAGCTTCTGAACCAAAGTGTATAACCTGAGTGTGAGTAGTCTGGAACTGCAGTAATGCCACTCTTCCTCTTTGTTCTTGGAAATTCACATCATTTTGTGATAATCTAATACAAGTTTGTGCCAGCAACAAGTGAGACACCAGACAAGATTGGGTGTGCTCAGGATGGTATGGCTGTAAGTGAGAAATCTGAAATTATTTCAATGTGAGAACTGGAATATAGCAGCGGTGAGTAGGTGCTCAGATCAGTTACTTTAGTAAAAACAATGAGATGACTCCTTTACTGATTAAATACTGCACTCAAACTGTAATTCAGAGCTGCAGCAATTAATATATTTTATTACTGGACCAATTAATTATGTGCAATGTCCCTCATGAGTCCCACAGAAAACTGTCAGCTATTTGTTTCTTTAGTAGGCTGCTATATTCAGGAAATAAACAAATAAGTAAAATAAACAAACAAAGAACAAAACTCGCAGCCCCTGTTTTATAATCTGTGCAAAATAGAGGAAAAATGAACATTCATATATATTTATAATACATTGAACTTAAGTATGAAGCAACTCATAATTCACATATTCCACTGAGTATTATATTAATTTTTATATAATTAAATAAAATGTATATAATCTATATAAGCTATATTATATCATTATAACAGAGTGTGTGAATAGTATGGTAAATTTTGCTTCCATGATACTGTTAATACAAATTAGTTGTTCAAACTAAGCAGCATATCACATCCTCATACTCATCCAGCCAGAGTTTTCAAGTAAATGTAATAAAAGTCCAATTATTATTGAAAAACGTTCTCTAACCAGACCAATAATTATTGAGGGAGAGAACACAGAGTGGATTAAGCTGTAACAGTACCTGGCTTTCTCACAATGCTTTACATGAAGGTTTACTATAACTGAACAACCAACACCAGCACAGTACTCACTGGAGTATCTTATCATATCTATATCTATATCTATATATATATATATATAGATATAGATATAGATATAGATAGATATAGATATAGATAGATATAGATATAGTCCACCTAAATGGTTCACAGAGGTCAAGTAGCACACACATCTAAACATTAACTGTTCACAGAAGACTACATGATTCTGGACTTTATGGTCAATTTGGTGCAAAGAAGCCACTTCTAAGGAAGAACAACAAGAGGAAGAGAATAGCTTGGGCCAAGGAACACAAGGAATGGACATTAGACCAGTGGAAATCTGTCCTTTGGTCTGATGAGTTCAAATTTGAGATTTTTGGTTCCAAACACCATGTCTTTGTAAGACGCAGAAGGGGTGACTGGATCGTATCTACATGTGTAGTTCCCACTGTGAAGTATGGAGGAGGAAGTGTGATGGTATGGGGGGTGCTTTGCTGGTGACACTGTTGGTGATTTATTTAAAACCCAAGGCACACTTAACCAGCATGGCTACCACAGCATTCTGCAGTGACCCATCTGGTTTTCACTTAGTGGGACCATCATTTGCTTTTCAACAGGACAGTGATCCCAAACACACCTCGAGGCTGTGTAAGGGCTATTTGACCAAGAAAGAGGGTGATGCAACAAATTGCAACAAATCTTTGTTCTTTTGTTAGAATCATGAGAGGACAGAAGAACTGAGATAATAAGCATATGAATTGCTTTATCACCAAGAACCATGTATACTAATTTCACAGTGCAGCTGTTTGATATTACCAGGCCTTACAAGTAACTCACAGGTTTGGATGCAACAATGTTTCTTCCATCCTTTGCTTTGTCCTCTGAAATCAGTTTTACTCCATCTCCATCATACCCAGAGATAAAAAGTAAAGGTATAACAAAAAAGCCATTTCTGAATAATTGATTGTTGACTTCAGAGGTGCTCAGCATGTTTTTGTGCAGGAGAGTTCAGATTCAGAGCTAGACATGTCACTGTCCTGACAAACTCAGCATGACCCTCCCAGTGCTTCACACAGCCCTACCTCCCTCTGCTCTTGCTTTCTAAGCCTCTTAAAACAAAAACACCAAGGTACAAGGTTGCAATTTCACAGTTACTGACCAACTGAGGGCTTAAATATTAATTTAAATACTTGTACAATTTAATATAAAATGAGGAGAAGACCAATTATCAGTCTGAACCCCTGCTTTGAAAATGTATAAATAAACTATGTAACACTCTTAGTGCTCTTTAAGCAGCTGTCCTGTTGCGCTTATGTGCAGCACTGAACTATTAACCTCTCTAAACAAGTGGATAAACAACAGACAACGGGCAGCCGACCCTGCCAGAGGCTGGTCATCCCAGCACAAGCTAAGGGAGGGCCCCAGACATCCTTGAACTGCCTGAGGCCAAGCAGAGCCCCCTCCCGAACACAGAAGTGGCCAGGGTGGAACCCGAACCACAACCCCCAATGGAGTGGGCCAGCAACCACGCCAAATCACAGTCTTGTGCTCCAGAACCACCAAGTGCCCAACTCCCGAATGGGCAGCAACGACCAGCTGGGATCACACATGTTCCACAGGGGCTGAGGAACATGTGTGAGGCCAGTTTGGAAACATCTCAATGAAGTTAATGAATGCAATGTTTAAACTCTTCTGCTGTGTTTACACTAAACAAGAAGTGAAATTTCACATTGCTTTAGTCACATGAATAAATTCATGGTGCAAACCCATGAATATTAACCCTTAACAGCCAAGAGAACTTAGTATGAACTCCTATGATTTTGTTTACATTTCTCTCCTTGTATCCTGTTTATATATAAAAATAAAACTGAATCATATGCTCCAATTTTGCTCATTTTCTCTAAACTCTCCTTTTGTCTTTTGCCTCTACATTTAAGCGAAGTTCAGGCAAATAGCTCAAATTGCTCTCATCAATTTCTGATTGTTTTTCATTACTGATGACATCAAAAAATGTGCAGTATATTGCCCATATACTCCAGCTGAGAGGTTTTCACCGTGCCACGTAAAGCTAAGTTTTCGCCCAAATTTGCCTCTTGTCATGTTACCTGGCATGAGTGCAGTACCACTTTTCATTTATTACAATCTATATGAGGGCATAGAGCTGCACATGAGGCTGAAAATCTTTTCCAGTGTTTACTACAGTTAATTTTTGAATAAATATTTACATTTCCTGTTGGCCCTCTGCCTTGTTCTTGCCACAGACCCCATCTTTGCGAGACAATTTAAAACAGTCCTGGAAACATTCCATTGTCATCAAAATCAAAAGTGCAGACTTCAAACTATGTACCAGTTTTTAAATTGCGTTGATAGGCAAAGTAAAACCAGAGTTATGATCAATAATTGCGTTTTCCTGCATAATGTCCTCACGTTTCATGCAGGAAGAAATGGCAAAAACTCACATAGGTTATATTGTAGGCCCCACAAAGACCCGACGCTAAAGCATAAATCAAGAAAAAGAGAATACTTTCAGAGTGTAATGTGACAAAATTATTTTAATAATGATCATTTTCTGTCGATCACACTGCTTTTGTGATTTTTTGGAGCAGATCATTTTCTCCCCTAAGCAACCACCAAGCTGGCCTAAAAACGGGCCTATCCAGAAAAACGGTAACACTCAACCAAATGTGCTGGTCATAGGATTGATAAATATTTTTCACTAAAGTTGTCTAAATTTCCCAGTTTACATTATAACAGAAGTTATTAAGACTGAGAATCTCTCCATACGTCTCATACGTGACATTTTTTTCCCCCACTAAACAACCTTCTTCTACTTTGGTTTGGTTTGTTTAAGAGCCATTTATTGAGTCTCATGGTTTAATTAATTTAATTTATTTTACTGTTATTCTGGCAGAGAGGCTTTCATAGTGGTAATTACCTTACAGTTGATTTGTGGGAGTTATATTTTGAAAGGAATATGGAATCCCCACAAACTTCTGTATTCCAGTGAAGGCTGTGACATCATCACACACTGTGTTCTAAGAGGGTAGACTTTCAGCCAAATTTAGTGAATCTCCAATGGCAGAAGCACAAAACCAGAGAGTTATCAAACTCAAAACAAGGCAGATGCTTCAATGCAGATGCAGAACCCAGAAGATAAAACCCCCAGGCATCTACTATGGCAGAAGTACAAGACAAGATGGTTGTCAGACCCAAAACACGAAGCATGGAGTTGCAGGAACACACAGGTGCAAACCCCAGAAGCCGAATCTGCAGATGCACAAAATGGTTGTTAGACTAAGACAAGAAATGTTCAGATGCAGGAAAATGCAGATGGAAACCCCACAAGACAAAATCCCAGGCCTAATGCAGGGACTCGGCATTATGGGGCCAATCCAATTTTACACATAGTCAGGGCAAAGTCTTCTATAATGTGAAGGAGGAGATTTCGGCTCTCGGACAACAAGCCAGCGAGCAACAGTGACACAGCAATTGTTATATACAAGAATCCCATAACTGAAAAACTGGAAGATATGGCACAAAAAAACCATGCAAGAACAAAGCAGCAACACTGCTGCAGAACTGTGTGTGGAGACTTCCACCCAAGCCACGGAGGTTTCACGCACAGATGCAACTGAAAATGAGGCTGACTTTAAGGTCCGTTACAGGAAACAACAACAGCCGATGGAGCAACTCCAGCAGCAGCTCCTAGAAGCTCAGAGACAACTGGAGGAACAGGCTACTCAGTGCAGACAGGAACAAGATAGATTCTGCGTTGAATTAAATTAGTTTAAAGCCCACATCTGTGCCATTAAAGCCCTTGATAGTATAAAGGTACTGAGACTGCACAAAAACCTGAAAAATGCCAAGCGCTTCCTAGCTTAAAATCATGCAGGAACAGAAAGAGGAAAATATCAACATTGCATATCAGTTGCAAAAAGCAGAGGCAGAGAAGGAATTACTGAAGCAGAGTGTGAGGTCTGTGCAGAAGTCTGTCCAAGAAAATCAAGACACAGAGCAAGGCAAGGAAGAGGACTTACTGCCCCAGACTTCGATGTCTCTGCAGGAGTCTGTTGAAGAAATACAAAATACAGAGGAAGACAAAGAAGAAAAAGAGGAGTTACTGCTGCAAACATGAAGTCTCTGCAGGAGTCTTTGCAAACAAACTGAGAAAAAGAGAACATCCGTATCACCAAGATGGACAAACTCAAGGCCCAAACTAAGATCATGCAGGAGAAAAAGTCCTAAAAGAAAAAGCGCCATTGGCTGCATCGACTATTCACGTAATTGGCTCTAACATACGCCAGCAGTGTGTCCTAAAGCTTACATTTATATACAGCAAAATATTTTTGCATCATCAGTGGTACCCCCAAAACCCCTTCCTGAGCTTGGTCCTGCTGGAGATCTCTTCCTGTTTAAAGTTTTTCCTTCCTGGCTCTTTAAACCAACTATTGATCACTTCACTGGCATCAAATTTGAGACTCAGCAAATTTGTAAATTGATGATTTGTCATAAAGTGAGGAATCATCCATTTACAACACAACTGCAATTTGCAAAAATTTCTTATCAGATTGTGGAACATCACTGAATTCTCAGTTACTGTTGCTACACATGTGCCTATCTAAATGCACATGGAAAACTACAAAAATAAACATATACATTTTAGTTTCTTAGAAGTCAGTTTTAAATGGATATACTGTTCTCATATGCTAAAAATAAGGTATCATGAAAACACCTTACCTCACACCATGCTGAAGTCATTGGTTTTAAAACTATACCATGTAATTAAATCCATTTACTTTGTTAGTCCTGAATTTCTTTAGCGCTTTTCAGAAACACTGTTGGCTCACTGCCTATTCTTATGTGACTTCATATATACTGTAGGTCTGAACCAACAAACCATTTTCCAGTACGAATCTATAAAACAGAGCGAGAGGACATTAATGTCTCAAACATTACTAGATGTTCCTCCAAACATCCAGTCCATGTTTAAAACAAAGAATCATATACTGTTCAAGCACTCGGCCACTTCATTAGGTAGAGCTGTTAAAATGTTCATTAATGCAAACATCCACTCAGCCATTCACATGGCAGCAACTCAGTGCAGGTGTAAAAGGTGAGGTGTGAAATAAAACCTGTAAAAATATAAAGTCGCTTTGGATGAGCAAAATTCTAGAGTTGTTTCATTTGTATGTATATGTGTGTGTGCGCGTGTGTGTATGCAATGTACCCTTATATTGTATTGACACATCTTGCTCACTAAGCAAGCTAGCATTAAGACTATTCTGGCATATGTAGAGGCCTGTGGTTATCTTGTAGCACGTCCTTTAATGTGGGAAAGGGGGCAGAACATCACACTGTAATGTGGCACTTGTAAAGTCAGATCATCGTACCACGGCTGCAGTAATATTTACTGAATTACCTGATGGCAAAGTCCCATTAAGTCATATTTGTATGCCAATTTAAATCCATTTGCTTGCACGTTAAACATTATTCAGTTAGTGCTGCACAGTGGCTCGGAGCATTTAGTTTGCTCTTAGTGATAAAATCAATAAAGTGGCAACAGATTGTATCGCCTCAATGTCTAAGACCTATTTTGCACCAAACAACTTCTCACTTTGTGCTGCCACATTTGCATGAACCTCCCACATGTTTGTACCTTTTCTCCCACCTGTGCACCATCTGTTACAGACTGGGCATAAAAATACCACACAGCCATGCAAAGTGAATTTCATGGTCAGGAAAATAACAAATTCCTAACAGATACTACCATTAGGTATGTAAAGCCTAAAAGGTGAAACCAGCAGTGACAGGGCATGCACACTAAATCTTATTTGTGACAAGAGTGGAAAGGCACTTTGTAGCTCACCATTAGAATGATGACCATAGCTGACTGCAGCACACGTGATTCATAATAACAAGATAATATCTGCCTTTTACAGTGGTATAGTATTCATAAATCTTCTTAACTGATATTGCTTATTAGCCACTATGCTCCATGTAATATTTTCCATGTGTAGTTTGTTAACAACTGTTACCCAAAGCAATGCTTGTGCAGGTTACACTGCAAAGCTTCCCTGTATGCAGATTGATGTTTCTCTCATGAATCAAAAAACTATTGATTTCTCCTGACAGATGACAGAATAGTAGCAGCTTGTGTTCAACATCGAGGCAATGAGGCAAAGCTACATGAAAGGCTGTCAGTGCAATCCTACAGTGTGCACAAGTGTGACACTCCATGTGTATGTGTGTCTAAGAGAAAGAAAGAGAAAGAAATATGATTGGGGAGGGGGTGATAAGTGCTCCTTCTCTGCCACCCTCACACACACACACACACACACACACACACACTCATGCAGGGATGGGACGGAGAAACCATTATGTTTCACCTGTTTGATATATGTGTACATGCATGAGAGAGATGGAGGGAGGATGGGAAGAGTATAGTGACTGTTTCCCAGTTATGAAAATGAGCGCAGACCGTTGTCAGGTGTTTCTTCTGGTGTACAGACTTCATCTTGTATTTACTGGGATTATCACAGAACTCAGCACCTGAGCACCATTTCGTAGTAAATACCAGACACATGGATGACTTAAAATCTGTTTAAAGGTGTCTGAATATCAGTGTGGGCGTTCATGTGGACAGGCGTGCACATATCTATAGAATCCACTCTGGAAATAAAGAATACAGCTGAACAATCAGTTGCCTCTGAGTTTTCCAGTCGGGTCAACTGACTGTGTGTCACTCTCCAAACATCAAGGATCATAATATCAAACATCCTCTTTTTCATTGCACATTATTTGGCTCTACTTTTGATGCAGTAACTCCTCAATATTAACATAAAGTTGAGTCTCAGCTTCAGTTCATAATCAGTGCTGCGGTATATGAGGCAGCAATTTAACAGCATTGCCCTGCTAGTTTATGATTCAAACTAACCGACTAAGTGATTGATTAGCTGTCTAAGTTGCTGGGAGCGCATCAGTTAATCTCCATGCTTTGACTGACTGACAAGTGGACACTCTTAAGCTAATTGGGTTTGGCAGTAGTGTTTAAAGATGATTGGCACAGGTGTTGCTAATAGCAACAGGCTTTTCAAAACTGCACTGGTTTAGTAGGAATCAAAGAGCTTATCGTGCCACTCAAAGACATGTGACCTCAGACTTACTATGGATCTGTATATTTACCAGAATAAACCTGATTCGCATCAAACTGAGAGGTTCAGTGTCAGTTTCATTTTGTTACAGCAAGAAGGAAGTGCCTTACAGCTGGTTGGCAGTCAGAGAGCAACATTAGCATTCATTTGAAGTCGTCTTTCTATCGATTTCTAAATAGGAATTAATATTCACTCTTCTACTAGATCTTTTTGTTCTATTTTGGTTTCAACCTATTTAACAACAAAGAAAAATGATGATGATCAATAATATCTGAGTAGCAAAAAACAAAAAAGAGAGAGAGAGAGCCCAAAAAGCTTTGTAAAGCTAAGTGAAAGTGCAGTAATGTGATAAGGTTACAATGAGTAGCTCATTCCTCATTGCACATTAGCTGTGTCTCAGATAGTTGCCGTATTCTATTACAATTGCTATTCAGAGTTTTGACTACATATATGTGTTCACACTGACAAGGCCAGTCTGCATGCTACAAATGCCAGGATGATGTAGCCTAGTCATAATTTTCAAAAAGTCATGTGAAACCCAAGACATTATTAAAAAATGGACGTAGCTTTGGGATTGAAATGTGCCTTAAACCTTCTGTTTAATAGTCACTAGTGGGCAACCCTTGTGGGTGCAAAATGACTCTTGTTTGCACAGAAGTCTCAGCCCTCAGCTGCCTTTTCTCTGTGACCTCTGTAAAACTTTTCTGATCTATATATTTGCTCTGACATGTTTCAGGTCAAATTGAGTAAAACTTTAAACTTATTTTGTAAATTCTGGACGTTCAAAAAGAGTCAGAAAGGAAGATTATACAGGGTGGGCTCAGTGGATAGCATCCTGTCACTCATAACTCATTAACCAATGAGCCTGCTGCTGATTTACCTCTAGCTCATCACATCCGGTTTCAAAACACCAAGAAAATGTGAAGAAAATGATCTGCTCACAGCTTAATAATGGGAATGAGACTTCACGACCCAATGACTAATGTTATGGTAGTTATAATGATCTTTTAGTCTATCTGGAACACATTACACTTAACTAGCTGTAGGAAATATATATACATTTATATAATAATATGTACATTTAGCCACAGCCCAGCCTGTGATGTTGACGTAGCCATCAAATAAAAGCACCTGCTGTGGTGTGGTCAGAGTCTTTGAAAGTTTCAAACCCATATTAGACACCAGTGAAAAATGGTTTTCAAATTCATTCAGCACTAATCACACTCTTCAAAGTCTTCATTATCTGGAGTTCACTCTGACTCCTAGCTTGGCGAATAAGTCATCAGCAGCACTGAATATGTTTTCCAACCCAGCATCAGTGTCTTAATGACCACACAGATGATAGAAAATGCTTTGATGCCCTTCATGTGAAACAGGTCAAACTAATACTAAGTTATAAACAAGCAGCACAAATAGGCTTTTACTGCTCTATCCTCAGTTGGTACCACATTTAGTAAATGAACATGATGTTATTTTGTATCATCCGGCACCTGATGCATCAGTCTTTATTGCTCTATAACGCTGATTACACTCATCATAACATTCTCCACCTCATTTGCACATTCTGACTCTTGCAATGAAACACTCTTTTCAAGGTGTTTGATTAGTGGACATGATTGAAAATATCTCATCACAAACTGATGAAGCTTTTATTTCACTTCTGTAGCTAAATTATTCTCTGCCTTTCCTTCAGATCAACTTTGTGCATGTTGGATTTGGTTTAAGAGCAGTATGTTCATTATTTTGGCCCTCTTTTGCATATTGTTTGAAGACAACCTGGACTTAATGATAGGTTTAAAGACAGGTGTAGGTATGTTGCTTTGAAGTTTTTATTTGTGACTGTCACAAAGCAGGTCTCCTTAGCATTATGTAAACGTGGCAGCTAACTGCCTACCTCCTCCTTTTGACCTCTTTTTTTTTTACACATTTATGCAACATTCTTTTGAAATAGAGAACTGATGAGCATAATTTTCTTTGTGCATGCTTGCATTCCAGCCATTTACTTTTAAAACTAAGATTCTGAAACAGTTTATCTTATTGCCGTATCACCAGAGGAAATACACCTGCCTTTAGTTGATGGCAAGCTTTGCCTTTCTTAGTTTTTTTTTTTTTTTTAAAGCTGCAAATCATCTTGCTTTGCTGTGGGTACCAGGTGATAAAACTAGAAAGAAAAATGAATAGCAGAGTCTGAGCAGGCAATAATAGTGTTTGTTTGATCAATTTCACATTTCTTTCCCTATGGGCTCACTGAGGGAGACACATTCCCTCCATGCATTTTTCTTTGTTTTTTTGATAGGAGAGATCCAGCTGAATTTTATCTGCAGCTTGCTATATTGATATTTCAGATCCATTCATAGGTTGTTAGGAGGCTTTCTAGGGCAAAAATGTATTGTTTGGCCCTTATAGTAGTACAGTTGCACAGTGCACACATTACATATGCACTAAGTAGGTGATTTTGTTTCTGTTGAAATTGCTGTCATTTGGTAATTTCACATTATTAGTCATCCAATTTTACCTTACATGACAATTACTAAACAGTACATGACTGCAGCTGCTCTGATCTCATTGAAACTTTTAGTACTCCAGCCCAGTATTCCTTAGTGGATGATCCTACACACACAGAAATTAATGTTCAGTGCTGATGCAAAAGTCATTGTGACCTATACAGTTCCAAGCCAGAGGAGATACACAGGCATGGAAAGTCAGGTTAATGGATGGGCATTGTGGCATGCAGAATGGTGATGCTTGAAGCCAGAGTTTGGATTAGTCTTTTACAATCCTTTATCAACCGTAAGCAAAGTGTTTCTGTAACTGGTATTACCTTTTTGTTGATTAACCTCATCCATAAGATACTGCAGATAATTTTAAAATTCATGTTATTGTTTGGAGCTTTATTTAGGAATATCCAATAAACGCATTCCTTTTAATTACCCAAACCAACAATTAATTAATTCTACTATCAAGCATTGTGTATCTAAAGCTCGAGATAGCTTATTCCTCTATGTCGTAGTGGATGGTTGTCCAAAAACATATTAGAAAGCCATGGTGTTAAAGCGGCCACAAATGTGTGGACATTTGACAGGACAAGGAGGCCATCCATGTCCACTAGTGAACCCTACCTCTCACTTTTTGGCAGCTGGGATAGGCTCCAACCCTCCCCCATAACTCTGAATTGAATAAGTGTGAGAAAATGGATGGATGACATTTCAGATCTTTTTGCTCTACCTTTACCCCACCCAGAGGTAAGAGATTAAGAATCATCAGATTAAACTCAATTTTTCACTATTCACACTGACTCAGTGGCTCAGAGCACTGATCGCTCACCTTTGTCAATGGAAAATTGATCAATTGATTCTGACCCGTTCTGGGGTCAATGGAAGATTTGCCCCAGATTGGCCCTTTGTTGGGATAGAATGGTCTGGAGGGATGGATTTGTATATGTTACACAATGTGACTAGCATTTATGATGAAGTATACTGGTGCCTTAAGTGCCACGAATGGTAGGGTAAAATGGAAACTATGTAGAGACAGGCTGAGATGTTACAGTTTTTTTTATTTTTAATGAAATTTGATGACAGTGAAAAATCTATTGAGATAACACAGGCTTTAGCCTTTAAAATCTAAAGTGCTTTTCCACAAAGAGGGGCCATAGCATTAAGTAATAATGCAAGGTTAGTCTGAGTTAATATTTTACTTAAGCGGTGGAAATTACCTAACAAATTTTCATTTACAAAAATTATGTACATATAACTACCATTCAGTAATACTGAGGCTTTTTAGGCCTCCCAGAGAGCTGTCTCCTTTGGAATCCAGCATTGGGCATTAAAGTCAGATACAGTTGGGGAAATAATTATTTGATCAACTGCTGAATTTGTATCTTTTCTCACAATCTCTAATTTTTATAAGAGTTTTGTTTTAATGGAAAGAAACAAGATATCAACCAAAAATCCAGGCACATTACATAAAAGTTATAAATTGATTTGCTTATCATTGAGTGAAATAAGTATTTGGTTCCCAAGGAAAACATGACTTAGTACTTGGTGGAGAAACCCTTGTTGGCAAGAACAACGGTAAGGTGTTTTTTGTAGTTGGTCACCAGGTTTTTACTCATCTCAGGAGGGATTTTGGTTTCACTCCTCTTTACAGAAACTCTCAAAATCTTTTAGGTTTGTTGGTTGCAGCTTGGCAACTCAAAGCCACAGATTTTCTATTGGATTGAAGTCTGGAAACTGGCTATGCCACTCCTTAATGTTATTCTTCTATAGCTGCTTCTTTGCTCCCTTGGCAGTATATTTTGTGTCAGTTGCTGGAAATACCACCCACAATGTAGATGTTCACTGCCAAACTTAAGATGGGTCTGTACACATGCTTTCATGAGCAGGGGGACCTTGCAGGTCCTGCAAGACTTCAATCCATTACAGAGTAATGTGTTACCAATGGAGTTCTTGGTGACTGTGGTCCCAACTGCCTTCAGGTCAGTGACAAGCTTCTCCCGTGTATGTTTTAGGCTGCTCCACCACTCCATGAGGCAAGATCTTGTATGGAGCTCCAGATAGTCTCCCCCTGTGTATACAGTGAGACAATTTTGGGAAAACCCAAAGAAATTACTGTTTTGGATAATAAAAATCTCCATTACCATGATTTAGTTTATGCAAACTGCTAAACTGAAAGATACAATTGCACATATGCAGATATAATAATTGCAAGCCTCGTTGTGACAAATGGGCTAGAAGTAAACAAGTCTTGTTGGGTTATCGATGGTGGTTGAGAAGCCAACTACTGCGTGCAGAATTATTAGCCATTAGTACTCGCTGAGGTGCCCATTAATCTGGCAAAGTCAGCTCAGCTTTATGCTAGACAGGGCCATAGCTCATTAAATCAACATGAATTCATTAGCTGCGGTTTCATGGGGCCCACTGGGAACATTAGAGGTGGTTTCTATCTAATTTATAGCCATCGTCTTACACCTGGGTACGGTGATCTTCTATATTGTCTTTTAATGTTTCCTGTAAAAGCTTCTTTCTTCTGGATTTTATTTTTATTAAAATGTTTGTTAAAATTAGGCAAAAAGTACAAATTAAATTGTAACTCTCAAACCCCTTGAACATACAGTACACTCTGCTAGACTGAATCACCTGCCTAAAGAAATATTTGTGTTGATGATGCTTTAATCAAAGCAGAACAGCCTACAAGATGCTGATTCAGGCCAAGTAAGCAACATCAAGAGTTGCCTATCAATTGCTATTGCTATTGCTTTAGTGTTATTACATTAAGGTCATGTCTGCACTATTTAATGAATGCATTAAATGCAAAGATATCAAATAGGAGTGGTTAAAATTTGGAGAAAATCCATGTAAGGAGGTCTGGAGGGTAGTGGAGCAACAAGTCACACACCTTTCAGCCAGGAAACTGTTTTGAATTATTTATTTATAAAATAAAAATTTACTAGAAAAGATTACAGTTTGGGATAAAATACACCATTTCACAACATTAACCAGTTTTACAAAGCTCCCTTTTCTAGCTTGTCAGACTGTTGAGTCCAACTAGACAATTTATACACACTTATTTACAAGGCACCCAGTTTGAATAGGTGGAACTGTAGGATAGAGTTTGGATAAAACACACGTTATAGTTTTTTTAGTATAGAAAGTCTCAAAAAGTAACACTTACTCTTTAACTTTGCTTTCAGATACCTGCTTTCATAGTCTTTTGCTGATACAGCAGCATCCTTTGTATTATTTTTTTTCAATATTCCCAGGAGGTCATCTGGAAAGACTCATTGTCGTGAGTCAGAGTCTGTACACTGAAAACAAATTCCTTTGAATTTACTTGATTGTATTGTGTACATTGGTCCCACACAATTGGAATGTGATGAGGTAACATAATTTTCATTTTTCCCCTCACTTAATTTTTTTAATAATAAATCTAAAGTATTTATTTCACATAAGATTTCATTTAAAAAATCATTTTGAATTTAACATGATCTTTGCAATTTACTGTAACACAAATTTATTATCTAGTGTTCAAGTTTTTCATCAGGGTCAGAGTAATAGATTTTCACCTGCAAGTGCAACTCGACTTAATGTCAAAATTATTCAAAGGTATTGCATACCAAGTACAGATGATTTCTTTTACTTTAGGTATTTTAAGTATATTTTCATCCCTAAGTTTCATTCTTAACTACTGCTTAAGTAAAAAGCTACTACTGCTAAAATGCAAAGCGTACTACTTCTATATTACACTTATAAATTCCTGTTATACTATATGCTGACAATAATAAATACATTTTGTACACTGCTCAACTTTTATTTATTCCACCTACAATATTAATTCTACACATTTTTTAAAGCAGTAAAGCAATAAACAAAACATACTTCAAGACCCACGCATCTGTATTTCTAAATAGTACATGATTACAAAACTGGACTTCAAATTAGCACAATATTCGTGTGACATGCATAACTTATCTGTTTGAAATGTAATATAGTATAGAACTCATAAAATATGCTGCTAGACCTCTACTGCTACAGTGACCATAATCTACAAGGCATCTTTCCTCAGTTTCCAAGATGTGCATCTGTGCCAAATCTCCCTGCTTTGGAGGTTAGTGCGAGAGTTGAACGTCACAACTGCGGGACCCTGGTGCTAGTTTTCACACACTGCACGGCAGACTGGTGTACCTAAAAAAGCGGCGAAGGAGCATCATGGTTAAAGGACAGTTTCTGAGGACTGGGTGTGCGTTCATGAAGCCAAACCACATCCTTTGTCTACCCTGTCCCATACCTGTTACAGACTCTGTGCCTTCATTGTGAGACTTTATTAAAGACGGTTCTTTACACGCCTGGCTTTGCTGCAGTCACTTTTGAATGTTGGTGGTGCTTTCACACTCGTGGTAGCATGAGACGGACTCTACAACCCACACAAGTGGCTCAGGTAGTGCAGCTCATCCAGGATGGCACATCAATGCGAGCTGTGGCAAGAAGGTTTGCTGTGTCTGTCAGCGTAGTGTCCAGAGGCTGGAGGCGCTACCAGGAGACAGGCCAGTACACCAGGAGACGTCGAGGAGGCCGTAGGAGGGCAACAACCCAGCAGCAGGACTGCTACCTCTGCCTTTGTGCAAGGAGGAACAGGAGGAGCACTGCCAGAGCCCTGCTAAATGACCAAATGTGCATGTGTCTGCACAAACGGTTAGAAACCGACTCCATGAGGATGGTATGAGGGCCCGACGTCCACAGATGGGGGTTGTGCTCACAGCCCAACACCGTGCAGGACGCTTGGTATTTGCCACAGAACACCAGGATTGGCAAATTCGCCACTGGCGCCCTGTGCTCTTCACAGATGAAAGCAGGTTCACACTGAGCACATGTGACAGACGTGACAGAGTCTGGAGATGCCGTGGAGAGCGATCTGCTGCCTGCAACATCCTTCAGCATGACCGGTTTGGCAGTGGGTCAGTAATGGTGTGGGGTGGCATTTCTTTGGAGGGCCGCACAGCCCTCCATGTGCTCGCCAGAGGTAGCATGACTGCCATTAGGTACCGAGATGAGATCCTCAGACCCCTTGTGAGACCATATGCTGGTGCGGTTGGCCCTGGGTTCCTCCTAATGCAGGACAATGCTAGACTTCATGTGGCTGGAGTGTATCAGCAGTTCCTGCAAGATGAAGGCATTGAAGCTATGGACTGGCCCGCCCGTTCCCCAGACCTGAATCCGATTGAGCACATCTGGGACATCATGTCTCGCTCCATCCACCAACGTCAGGTTGCACCACAGACTGTCCAGGAGTTGGCGGATGCTTTAGTCCAGGTCTGGGAGGACATCCCTCAGGAGACCATCCGCCACCTCATCAGGAGCATGCCCAGGCATTGTAGGGAGGTCATACAGGCACGTGGAGGCCACACACAATACTGAGCCTCATTTTGACTTGTTTTAAGGACATTACATCAAAGTTGGATCAGCCTGTAGTGTGTTTTTCCACTTTAATTTTGTGTGTGACTCTAAATCCAGGCCTCCATTGGTTAATAAATTTGATTTCCATTGATGATTTTTGTGTGATTTTGTTGCCAGCACATTCAATTTTGTAGAAAACAAAGTATTCAGTGAGAATATTTCATTTATTCAGATCTAGGATGTGTTATTTGAGTGTTCCCTTTATTTTTTTGAGCAGTGTATTTCAGACACTACAAATCTAGACAGTTTAAATTTAAAGATTAAAGGTTTACATATAATTTCCTTTTTTACCAAACACTAAAGAAATAATTTTATTTCAGGTGTACATGTATCTAAGGCAGCTCATCAAAGAGCTCAGTAAATTTTGTTTTTCTCTGCAGAACGCCTTCCCGGGAGAAAACATAACTACTTTGATTCATTCCAACAGTATTCATACTAATATACTGAATATCCCTAAAGAATATGTGAAAAGTAGAAGAGCAAATTATGTTTGCATGAGAAACCTAAATTAGTCATGTAGGATACACATGAAGTGAATGTGCAAATTCAACAACCCCCCCAAATTCCTTTTTTTTCCAGTGTACATGAGCTGGAAGAGAGGAAGCAGCTACTTAGGACTGCAAGTGTGGTCCAAGAACTTGGTGCAAAAGACTGTCTTGTTTGCTTGCTTTCAATCAATCTGGTTTCTGTTTGAATCAGCGGAAGCTTTGGAGCAAAGATGCATATTCAATGAAGACACAGGGAAAAAAATGCCTCACGCATGGTGTGTGTTTGTGTTGACAGGCAGCATTTTAGGATACCTCATATGAGAGCAGTTTATTTGCCCTCATGGCTGGCAGGCCAGAGATTAATGAGCTGTTTGTTGGGTACATACTCCAAGCGTGTGTACGCCCCAAGCACATTTTCAAGCAGTGTTATTGGGTTTTCTCACTTAGTACAAAGGCAGAGTGTGGGAGAAATGATCAGGTGAAATATTGCGCCTTCATGTTCAGGTTTCCTCTACGTCATTTTGAAGAGAATGTGCTCATGCTACAGGTTGCATTAATGTTTTTGTCTGCATGGTTACAACTTTTAACATAAACCAGATGATAACAAGATCTGAAAAGTTTTGGTTGGGCTCTTGTTTGATGGTACTGTATATGAATGACTTGTAGCATTTCTGGGAACACCCCAGACAAAGTAGACAGTTCAAATAATTGCCACGAATGCGACAAAATGATTGTGTTCTTAGATGGTATTTAGAGCTATTAGATAAGGCAGAACCTCAGAAGGACATGGTATATTTTTTTTCATTTTCAGCTTCAGAAAACAGACTTGACATATGTGTCACACAACAACTTCTGTTGTTAATATTTCAGGAATGATGAGGCTGTTGGTGAGAGGTTATGTGACTGGGGAAATGGAGTGGTAGTAGGAATGATGGAAGCAGATGACAGCAATGAAGGAAGGTGACTGCTGCTGCTGATGAACTTTGATTGAACTTTTAGTGAATAACTGTGGATTGAAGATGATTTATTGCCTTCATGAGCCATATCTACAAGCACTGTATTATGAGTGATTTAATAGAAGAAATAAAGTGTTTCCTTTCCAAAACTGGAAAAAAATAAGATTCTGTGCTCAATCATAAACGTCATTGCACACGAGAATGGATTCTTTTAAGCTTCCAACATTCAATTCAGTTCAATTCAATTCAATTCAATTCAATTCAATTCAATTCAATTCAATTCAATTCAATTCAATTCAATTCAATTCAATTCAATTCAATTAGCACCAAATCACAACAGTCGCCTCAAGGTGCATTATATTGTAAAGCAAAGACCCTACAATAATTACAGAGAAAACCCAACAGTCAAAACAACCCCCTATGAGCAAGCACTGGGGGACAGTGGGAAGGAAAAAATCCCTTTTAACAGGAAGAAACCTCCGGCAGAACCAGGTACAGGGAGGGGCAGCCATCTGCCGTGACCGGCTGGGGCTGAGGGGAGAGAGACAGGACAAAAGACATGCTGTGGAAAAAACATGCTGTGGAAGACAGCTACAGATTAATAATAAATCATGAATAAATGTGGAGTGGTATATAACCAGAGTGAAAAGTGGTGAATAAAAAAATAAATACTTATCCATCATTGGAATACCCTAGCAGCCTAACTGAGGGATAGTTCAAGTTCACCTTATCCAGCCCCAACTATAAGCTTGATCAAAAAGGTAGCTTTTAAGTTTAATCTTAAAAATAGAGAGGGTGTCTATCTCCCAAATCCAAACTGGGAGCTGGTTCAACAGAAGAGGGGCCTGAAAGCTAACAGCCTTACCTCCCATTCTACTCTTAAGTATCCTAGGAACGACAAATAAGCCAGCAGTCTGAGAGTGAAGTGCTCTAGTCGGGTGGTATGGTAGTATGAGGTATTTAAGATAAGATGGGGCCTGTTTATTCAAGACATTGTATGTGAGGAGAAGGATTTTAAATTAAATTCTTGGTTTAACAGGGAGCCAATGAAGAGAAGTCAATATGGGAGAAATATGCACTTTCTTTCTAGTCCCTGTCAGTACTCTAGGTGACAGGGAACAGTCATACATTTCTATTTATGTATGACTGGTATGACTCACTACTGAGGCCTTGAGTCGACTGTTTGTTGTGATTTGGTGCTATATGAATAAAATTGAATTGAATTTAATTGAATTCAATACTGTCACTTGAATCATTTCCTTTGTTTGATGCACCAAGCTCTTATTACTCCCATATTATCATATACTAATGCTTGGTTAGGAATAAAGTATTACAGTAGACACCATAGTAGTGAACTTTCCAGGCAACCCGATAGAGTCAATGTCTGAAATACGTATATGCCATGACACCGAGCTAAAGAGTCCTCTGCTGATGTCTCAGGATGTGTAACCATGGCAACCAATGAACTGTCAGACAAGTTGGCTGCAGGTGGCAGAATTTGAGTTGGAGCCTTTGAATGCATTTAATTTGAAATAATATGATTTCTATTTCTTTTACCTAGCACTTGAGTTTAGTTGTTAATGTAACAGTGACAGAATTTCCAAAAACAATAAATGATAAATTAAATATATTACAAAGATTTTAATTTCTAATAATAAAAGTTGTCTCAAAGAAGAATGTGAACACACTACTTTTGATTAGAACTCATTTGATTGTGCCATCTGACACCCCACCTACCTCCTAACTTCTAAAATGAGGGGGTACTCCTTACTCCTACTCTACTCTACTCTACTCTACTCTACATTAAAATATGATGAAACCTCTGTCCGCAACAGATGCCAGGCAAAAAAGTAAAAGATTCTCATATAAAAAAAGATAAACAGAATAAATGATAATTTAGAAAACACACAAAAATAATAAAACCCCATATGAGATACAATAATAAATATATACATGTATATGTAACTATGCAACTATACAAATATACAAATAAGAGTCTGAGCTGCAATAGCCTATGTATATGTTTGTGTAACATATGCTACATCAGTTGACATCAGTTGTATAGTGCAGTAAACAGCAGTGTGTGCAATTGTGCATGTGAAAATTCTAAAATTTAGATAGTCAACTATAGTTGCAAGCTGAGGTAGACCAAGGTTGTAAACTCCTATCAGGCATTTAGGAGTCTAATGGCTTTTGGGAAGAAGGAGTTCTTCAGTCTCGAGGTCTTGGATTTCACATTTCTAAACCTCTGGCCTGAGGGTAGAAGTGTGAGCAGTCCATGTTGGGGGTGGGTAGAGTTTTTAAAGATGGAGGCAGCTGTCCTGTGGATGCTCTGCAGAGAGGGCAGTGGAGTCATAATGATCTTTTCAGCAGTCTTCTGCAGGCGTTTTCGGTCTGTATCATTAGAATTGCTGTACCAAATGGTGATGCAAATGGTCAAGATGCTTTCAACCATGCAGCTGTAGAAATTGTAGAAGTTGATATACCAAACTTTCTAACCAGCTGTGTGGTGTTAAAAGTGTGAGGTCCTCACTGATGTAGACACCCAGGTATTTAAAGCAGCTCACCCTCTCCACTTCAAGCTCCTGAATGAACAGTGGCCAGTGGTGTCTCCTCTCTTTTCTCATTTCCACTATCATTTTGTCTTGTCACTGTTGAGGGTGAGGTTGTTGCCCTCACACCATGACACCAGACTGGCAACCTCCCTCCTTTAGGCAGCTTCGTTCCCGCCAGTGATACGCCCTATCACTGCGGTATCATCTGCAAACCTTAGGATAGTGTTATCCTTGTGGTAGGAATATCATTTGAATATCAAGAGTTTCCAGTCAAGGCATAATATTTTTTGCATCTGAAAACTTTAACCATCGTAATCCATGGGTAGTCTGAGTAGTATTGATCAGTCATGCTTCAATATGGTGAATACTGCCATACTGCATCAATATGGCATTTAGAAATAGTGATGCAGTGGCAAAACTCAAACATATGGACCAAAACTTGGTTACTAATTTATTTTATGACCACACGAGGAATGTTCACAGTAGCAATTTGATCTTTAATATTGTCTTCTTTTTCATATACACATATCTTCAAGAGAATGACTTAAAAAAGCCACTGAAGACATTTCTGAATAGTAGACACAGATCTTCTACCAATCCATCTGTTACTCTCCCATACCACTTTTCCTCTGTTTAGGAACAAGATCCAGAGATATATGAACTCTTCCTTTTGAGGTAGCAACTCATTCCCAACCTTTTTCCAACTGATACCCATGACCTCGGACTTTGAGGTGCTAATTTGTGTCCGAGCCACTTCACATTTTGCTGCAAACCACCCCACATTTAAGTCCAGCACTGAATATGTAACTTTTTAAAAGCACAGAAGTAGTGGAAACAAAATGCACTTTTTCATTTTACACAAAGGTGACTGGTGCCAAATGTCAAATATTTTGAAAATAAATATGAATGCAAATGCATTCTCTGCTTCGATAGTAATTCTGATTTCATCATCCTTTTTTGTGACACCAGCATTTTGTTTACGTTTACACTGTAATTACATCAGTGTAAAACCCTTGATTTGCCAGGGAGGAAGGTTTTGTTTTTTGAGTCACAGTCTGTATCTGCAAAATGTATCATGTGACACAACTTTTAAATACTTAAATAAATGTAATTTAAAGTATTCTACATTTAACTTTAGTTGAACCGAAATGATGTTTTTCCATGTTCCATCCATCCATTCATCCATCTATTTTCTTCCACTTGTCTGGGGACGAGCTGTGGGAGCAGCAGCAGTGTGTAAGGCGCTAGTGTGTAAGGTTGAGAGAAGTCCAATAACGAAACACCACTCTGGTTCAGATCAGGCTAGTCTGTAACTACTACTAACTGGAGATTTGATTCTCTAGAAGAACGTCATGACATTTCCACTTCATTTTCCATGCGGAAGAATTGTTAGTTGATGTGTATTATGCCTGCCTGAGTAAGCACTAGTAATTCTCTTTTTGCCTAGATAGAAGATTCCAGAAAGTCCTATGGCTTTCTTTTCTTTTTTTTATTGAATAATATCCCTCTTTTGGCAAATCTTCCTTTCCCGTATGTCTTTGTTTGACACACACCTCTTTAGGAGTCTATCCTCTCAATCCTGCCTTGTCATATCATCCCTCTGTGGCAGAGAAGCTGTCAGAAAAAAAAAAAAAAAAAAAAAAAAAACAGAGGAATCTAAACAGAAATGGTTTGACTGCACAGAGAAAAAAGCGATTCATAGGGAGATACACATACATCTCAGTAATTCATACCCTGCCTCTCATTTCATCTCATCTCATCTTATGAGTGTTCAGCACTTACACTGATGAATAGAGTTTATACTCCACTCTTTGGCTTATGGCTGCTTCTAACCACGGGCTGTGTGAATTATGAGGGAGGAAAAAAATGCAGAGGAAATCCTTGTGCAAGTTTCAATGCTTCTATACGCTCGTCACTTATGCTGTTAGCTTAAATACACAGTGAAATTTTGGGCTCTATCAAGTATAGCTGCTTGTGAAGGACTTGTAGCATAATACAGAAGGTGTGATGGATGGATTGCTGCTTCATTGACCTTTCACAAATGGGAGTAGTGGCTAATGACTAAGGCGGGCTGACTCGTGATGCAAGGCTCATTGGGCTCAAGTGAGGCCCTTCAGCATCTGTGTGTCCAGCTACTAAATGCTATTCATTCTGACTGGGGTGACAGGTGCTGTGTTAAAGTCAAAGGGAGGCTTCCAAATGGAAGATTTCATCTCCTGTGGTGATTTCATACACAGTTTGACCTTTGACTAATAATTTTCTCTCCCTTCTCTCTGCTTTCTTGCATGCCTTGCCTTTTTTCCTTTGGTGACATGGTTAAATTTAAATCGTTACTACAAAGATGGCCTCTTCTACTCAGAAATGCAGAATCTGGAGGGTTTGAATAAGCATTTGAAATGAGTGCATGAATGGCTTAGTTTCATCAGTCTCATCAGCAGTCTGATATATACAGTATATAAAACTAAAAATATGGTTTAGCAGCGATTACTGATGTGCCATCTGAATTATGTAGGTTAAGGCTATCACAATATCTAATTTTTACTATACTATTAACAATATCACCAATACTGCAAATATAGGAATATTAATAATTTTTTTTAAACATGAATTCAGAACCCTTATCTTTCTTGATCTGTGTTTCATGTGTTAGAGGTTTAGTGTGAGGGCACTGTGAACTAGTTGAGTGCAGGGGGTTGTTACAATTGGCATACCAAATGGGAGTAAATATGATTACAAACAAAACTACTTGGTTTAACCAGAACTAACACAAGTCTCTGATAAACAGTGATATGTGCAGTAGTCAGTTTTTACACAAATGATCATGAAGGCATTTTTGTCACCTATAAAGTGTGTAAATAACTTGAAGCTGCAGCTGTGATAAACTGGAAAGTGTATTTGAACTACTGTATAATATGTATGCTTTTGATGTGATATCAGTTTATTATGTGTGTTTCTTGTGTTACAAAGGTGTAACATCTAAAGAGGCAGCCAATGCAACGCCTCATTTCCCAGACAAAATGATTATATTGGATACTTGTATTCACAGTGGTACGCTAAAGTGGACACATTATAAGAATGCAACTTTATTTTTAAGTCATGGTTTTATCTTGTGAACCAAAGTCTAACTTTTTTTATGCAATATACATTTTTCTTATGATTAAATTTTAACTCTGTAAATATGTACTCAATCGTTTTACACTCCACTGATTAAAATGGGCACCTTTTTTGAAGGGTTTTGATGGTGGAGGGGCATGCTGTGAAATATATTACTTGTTCTTGCTACCCTTGCTCTTTCATTTGTGCAGAATGCTGTAAGCATGTTGACATCAACTACACAAAAATTGTATTTTATTTTTTTCAGCAAGTGTCTTGTAGAGTAGTTAGTTGGTGCACTGGGATTTTAAATTATGATTAGCAAGCCAAAGCAAAAAAAGTGAAGGAAGGAGAGCAGAGAGCAGGATGAGTATACTGCCAGGACTTTAGTCTTCTCAACAACTTTGGTGAGCACAAGACCTGAAAGATGAAGTTTTGAAGAGTGAGTGTTTTTGTAAAGGACTGAAACACTGCTTCCACTTACATGTTGAAAATATGTATTCATACTCTAATGTGTGTGTGTGTGATAAATCTAGAAGCTGGTCCACTGGACATGAATGTTGAATGAGGAATTCTAAAAATGAGTGTACCTGTTTGGTACGCTGCCCTCTGCAGTCAGTATGTGAAGACCTGTGGTTAATAGGGCTTCTGTGTCCCATGCTTATAGACATTAGAGTCTTTTACTATATTAAGGATAAAGCTGCTTTGGGCTTGTGGCAGCCTGGCTGAAGAAAATGATTTGAGTTTATAGCATAAACTAAATGAATCTATTTCCCCAACCACTGACTGCAGTTGTTGTCCACAGTGATATTGATATTATTAATTGTTCCTATATGCTGTTATTTTCATGCTTACAGTGTGTTTGTGTGTGTGTGTGTGTGTGTGTGTGTGAGTGAGAGAGCGAGAGAGCGAGAGAGAGCGAGAGAGAGAGATGCTGCGTTTGCTCCAAAAAATCTCCCTCAGGGCTGATCCCAGAGTTGTTCTGCCTGTGTTTTTAAATATAACAGTTATGTTGGTGGTAGTATGTTGCAAAACTCATAATGTAGGTATTTGTGTCCAGGTGTTCATCAGTGAATGCAATTAATGATCATCAGAATCCAGTATAAAAAAAAAAAAGTATGTTGATATATTTATCATAATCCAAGACTATTTTCAACTGAAGTACACCCATGTCCTTTGCAATAGCGCTATAGGTGTAAGACAAAAATGAATAACATCTGGGCATATATGATACTTCTGTCCATCCCTTTTACTATCCTAGAGTCTAATTAAGAAAAAAGTTTGCCTGTGTATCATCTCATCCTGTGTTGGATGTTTCAGAAAATTGTCCCAGTCGATTGCTGGTTACTGTGCATTTTGTTGCCAGTTTCAGGGCATCTCCCTGGTGTAAAGAAGCAGATAAAGTCTGGCTTTCAGGCTGCACCTCTTTGCCAGCTATTTTTGAGGGTGAACCTTTTAAGCAGCGCTGCCACAGATGGATTCTGAATATTCAAAGAGCCATTTGTTTTCCCAGATGTGTGTCTGGCCACACACCCCGGTAAGAGGGACCAGTCTTTGACCGAATATTTATATTGTCTACAAGGCAGGAGGAAAGGAATTAATGGTTATAATTGTCACTTCAGTTCCCCTCTACCAACCTCCAGTATTTTCTTTGTGGATTAGATGAGGAAACATTTCCTCTCAGCTTTTCAGTAAGAATGATAAATTTCATTATTACACTGAGGCAGTAATCACTGACTCCAGAATTGTGTGCTTTCATCATTCCTAATTGGCTAATAAATTACCTCCACTGATGAAAGATGGCGTGTGGGAAAACTTGTGATCAGATACACTTTGTCTTACAAAGTAGCTCAAGTTGAGAGCATAGGTGCAAGAAGGAGAAGAGAGCTTTTTGAAAATTCACAAGAAGGAAGTATTATTTAAGGGGGGGCTTTTCATCAGTGATTGATAAAATGCAATGGAGAGTGAGGAAGGATTATGGGATTTATGAGATTTGAAGATAAACCGCTGCGTGTTTAATTTAGGGGACAATTAAAGCGACATATCACTGGTGCTACACCACTGCACATTAGGCTAATCCCCATGGAGACAGTTGTAATGTTTATTTAGGCACCAACCCCTCCTGGGACAGAAATGTGCAGGGAGATTTGTCAGATGATACGTCCTGCTCGGTGTGTGCAATAGAGAATGCTAATACTCACCAAGCAGGGCATCAAATAATGCTGTGTTTGTTTAGCTGCAATAAACCTGTGTGATTGTGTGCATGTGCATAATTATATTTTACTTTTTGAAGGATTTCTTGCCCTGCACGGTAGGTGGAAGTCTATGAATTTTCTCCCAGGTGTAGAGACATAATAGTTTTTCAGATATAGCCATAATACCCGCTCCTACAATAGACAAGCATAGCTTTCCTCTTCTTCTTTCAGCTTTAGGAGTCACCACACCAGATCATCTGTCTCCATCTCATCCTATCTCTAGTATCCTCTTCTGTCACACCATCCCTCTGTCCTCCTTCAGTACATCCATGAACTTCCTCTGAGGTCTTCCTCTTTTCCTCCTGCCTGGCAGCTCCACCTTTGCCTAATATATCCACTATCCCTCCCTCATCTCAACTTTACCTCTTTAACTTTGTCTCCAAACTGCTCAACCTGAGCTGTCCCTCTGATATACTGATTTCTAATCTTGTACATCCTGGTCAGTCCCAATCACAACCTTAACATCTTAAACTCTGCGACCCCTAGCTCAATCTCTGTCCATAGGGAGGGTTTTTGATAGTAGTAATAATCATAATCCTACTCGTAATAATAATAAAGATGACAAATTTTACATCAAACTCATGTCAGAAATAACAAGGGAAAAACTTTTGCAATTTAGGTTAATTTAGGGTCACACTGTAAGACGCAGCAGCTCACGATAGACCAATTGTACATGAGGAAAATGGCAGTCAAAATGATTTCAGCTTTTCAGAAGAAGAAAACCTTTCAAATATCACCAGATATTTCATCATGTGCTCTGGTATTTCCTGAAGGCTAAAATAAACAAATACAGGAGACACTGCTTCAACGTTGGTAAAGGTAAATTTTAAGCACTGCCTGTTATTTCAGTGCAGTTTGAGATCAATGTGTCTGGCCCCAACTGAGAAACCCATAAACCCCCCAGAGGACAGGTCTGATGAGAGTGCACAGCAGTGGAAACAAAGTGGAGATAGACTTGAAGGAGGCAAAGGGCTGTGCTTTTTCCTCCCCACCAATTACATACTCAGCAGGTGTTTGAACGCTTAGCTGGTAATCCTTCATTTGTTCCTTCATTCCATCCCTCCTTCCATCTAACTGTCCAACTGCTCATCCATCCTCCACTACTCTCTTGCTGTTTAAAATTGTGTTCCCTGCTGTAAGACCAAAAGGACATTCTGAGGTCGACAATTCCCATCTACTGTCTTCAAAAGACAAATGCACCTGAACCACATATAACAGAGAATAAAGACTGATTACAAATACAATACAACCCAGCTCATTCTAGTTTAGTACAATATTTGAGATGCACTGCTGTATAGCAATTTTACGTTGTTCGTGTACATTTTTGAAAGAAGACTTGGAACAGAACAGGGTTCTGGTGGGCTGCAGGTTTGATCCAAGTTTGCCCTGTTGAGAAATACCCACAGAGTGAGCACGTTCTACCAAATCAAGAAATTCTACAGGGATGCCCCAAGCATTCAGAGCATGCACCAAGTTTCTGGCCATACTAAAGCAGCCCACAAGTTCCTGCCTTGTAAAACAGTCCCATAAAGTGAAAAGGAATGGCAGTTCAGTCTCATTATTAGGCAATTACTTATTTTGGACCCCTTTTATACAGGAAAAAAGATGGATGTACCTCAAATTAAAAGGGCATCACTGAATGAAATTTAAATTATAGGTGTATCAGATCTATTAGCTCTCACTAAAATGTTTTTACTTGATAGAAATGTGATAAAACAGAATTATCCATTAATCATAGTCTAATTATACTCTTAGTTTAAAATTTATTATGTGCACTGACATAAAATAAGTGCAGTTTAATAAGGCAGTACTGCATCAATTCAGTCCCTGATGACAGTCAATTTGTAGAACACAATTTATAGTCCTGTTGGGTTGTACTATTATTATACTGGCTGGTATTTCTATCATTTTGTCCATGCCTGTCACTGTTGTGAAAGAGAAGAGGACTGCAATGAGGGTGGCCTGGGGATCCAATGTCTTCTAGTGGGCCCTGTGCTCACTGCCTGGCACTGTGGGCCTATTAACTTCGCATTAGTTACCATGATTGACTATGACTAGTGCCAGCATAAAAAGGATTTGTTTGACAGCACCCATTGGATTGACAACACTCAATACTCAGAACAATGGGAAAGTCCAAGGAACTATGTGACAACCTAAGAAGGAGAATTATAGATTTATACAAGTTGGGAGGTTCTCTTGGTGCCATTTCTAAACAAATACAGATTCCAAGATCATCACATCAAACAACTTTACATAAATAAGAGTTATTCACATCTGTCAGCATTTTGCCTAGATCTGGAGGAAGATGCAAACTGTCATACTCAAATTAGAGGAAATTGGTTAGGATGATCAGGAACAACCCAGAAACCACCAAGGCCCAAGCCTGCGATGAACTGGAAACTGCTGAACACCAGCATCACTGCCAACAGTGAAGGAAGTTTTATATCACCAAGGACTGAGAGGGTGTTGGCCCCTGCTCCAAAATCAGCATCTTCAAGCTCAATTGAAATTTGCAACTGCCCACATGGATAAGCCTTCTGGATAAAAGTTTTATGGTCAGATAAGACAAATTTGACCACAAAAACAAGTGGTATGTTTGGAGGAATAACCATGAGGCTTTCAAACCTAAGAACACTGTACCAGCTGTCAAGCATGGTGCATCATCATTATGTATCATGCTCAAATGGCTGGAATAATGAATAAGGAGGACTATCACCAAATTCTTCAATTTCACCTCAAATCAACACCTAAACAGTTAAAACTTGGACACAATTGAGTGTTACAACAGCACAATGATCCCAAGCAAAGAGAGTTAAGGCAAAGTCACCCATCTCAAAATTAGCCAACCAAAGCTTGTGATATTTTTTTAAATTCCGTTTTTTTGTCTACTTGCATTCTACATAACAGATGTTCAAGATGTAAAGAAACCTGGGATTGCTTTACAGAAGGCCTTTACTTATGGAACAACAACCTCTTTTTCCAGGCTAAATTAGCAAGATGCCATTTCCTCTCCAACTTATGTGTTATCTGGTTTAAGCTGTGTGTTTGTGAATTATACCAAGAAGTCAAGCACTTCTGATTTGAGGCTTTCTTTTTCAGAGGAGCCACAGTGTCCAGAGTTGTATGCAGTGAGGATGTAAAAACCACTGACGAGATAATCGACCTCTGTGGGAGTAGAGTTTAGGTAGTTGCTCTGCACTGTGTTGGCACATGGCACTGAAGAAGATAACAGAGGAACAATTATATCCTTAAACTTAATTACAGCACTTTCAGAAAGACTTTATGGTAATAAAAATCCCAACTGCTGTGTAATTCATTAATGTAAATGGAAATTTATTAAGAAATGATTAGACAAAAGAGGGTTTTAAGGGAATATTATTAAATGCTCAGTTTCTATGCCATATGTCAAAATATGATCCAGAATGTGATAAAAGTGGTAGGTGGGCTAATTTACATTTTGGGAAAAGCAAATTCAGTCTAATAATAGATTAAATTCAGTGTTGAGGCTGTTATCCACTGTAATTATTTTATCTGAACTGAGCACTAAATCGGATTAAAAAAAAGTCTGAGAAGCCAGAAACTCAGAGTAAGGGCCAGGTGGGTGATAGATAACAACAAATAAGTTTTTTTGAGTTTACCAGTTAGGGTGGACAAGGCTAAGAGTCAGGCTTTCAAATGAATTAAAACTTTGTCTGGGTCTTTGGTTGATTAATAAACTGGAGTGGCAGATTGCTGCTGCTCCTCCTCCTCCTTGGCCTGTACTTTGAGCATTCTGACATTTAGTGTGACTTGGGGGTGTTGATTCATTTAAACTAACATATTCATCCTGCTGTAGCCAGGTTTCTGTAAGGCAGAATAAATCAATGTGCTGATGATTTGTTTTTAAATCATTTACCAACAGGGTCTTAGAAGAGAGAGACCTAATGTTTAATAGTCCAGATTTAAGTGTTTTACTCTTTGGTGCAGCTGAGGATGCTATATTATTCTTTCTTTGTGAAGCTTTATGCTTAAATCTGATGGCTGGATGCCGTCTCTCCTAACAAGACCAGACTTGCCCCAGAAACTAAAGCCCTCATTGTTTTCTGGACACCACTCAAACAGCAAACAATTTAATGAGAACACGTCACTAAACATTCAACAATCTGACCACAAAAACAAGTGGTATCCGATATTGTTTTGGCAAAGTTACACACTCAATTCAATATTAACTTTTGTGGCATTCAACTGGCGTAACTGGGTGTCATTAGTGACAATGTGAATTATTATTTTACCAAATCTACATTAAAAATGCCCTCCAAAGAGATAATGTTTACTTGTATATTTTCAGTACATTTCAGAACCTGTACTTTTTCCACTTTTACTTCAGTAAGGAAGTTGAATCACTACTACAGCTTTTACCAGAGTACTTTTTAACACATTTCTACTTAAGTGACAAATTTGTGTAGTTTTGAAATGCATGACCCCAAAAGGGGAAAATATGGAACAAAGGAAGGAAGGAGAACTAAGCAAATTGTATGACAAACAGACTTCAAAATAAAAGAGGAAATAGCTAAAAAGAAAACTGAAACCATAACAATGCCATTCATACAAGTGGCAGTAACAGATAGACATTTCTGTATATTGTGGTACAGTTCAACAACAACACAAAATGCATCTTCCAAAATGCCTAGTAGTTCACCTCTCCGATGCACTTACATCATATCTAACCTTATAGTGTACCTTAAGGCACGGTTAGAGTTGCTGAATTACCCTGCATTGGTTTTAGCTAATTGTACCTAATAAACTGCCAGTAAGATGTAAATTGCATGTGCTTTCCAGTCATTTTGACTAATGTGGCTCGAGGAGTTTTTGGTGGTTTCACCATAAACTAAACACGGAAATGAGTAATCGTCCATCGATTTCCCATATTTTATTCTGATGTTGCTCACAGTAAGACATAAACACAGTTCTCCTTAGATGCTCTTTTTGTTTCATAGATTTAATTAATTTATCTGTTTTTGTCAGCTCAAAACCAACATTAAATTTTTTTTTCAATTGTCATTCTTCACAAACACATCTGTTGAAACCTCCATTTCCTTTTGTTCTGTGTTGTTCTGCTGGGGGCGGCTACAGAAAACTTCTGCAGCATTCATACAGAACAGTGGTTGGCCCAAATTCTGAGAGGTCCTGTTTGGTCCTCAGCCTGAGTTCTTTGCTTTAAAACAGAGGAATCAGATCAGTCAAGGAGAAAGCCCCTATCTCCACCACTGCTGCCCTTCTCTTTGAGCTTTGTCCTTTATCTGATGTCTCTCTGTTCTTACCACATCTCAACTAGAGCAGAACAGGAGGGTGAATCAGCCATCATCGTCCTTGAACACTCTGTTGCACTCCAAAAGAGACAACAGAAAGGGAGAGTTGTTATATTAAAGCCTTGCTGAGCCAAGTGGTTGTCACTATTCCCTTATTAACCCAGAGTGTGGTTTGTTTCTACTGAGGAGTAGTGTTTTGCTACACTTTTCCCACCAAAGGAGGATATCATTCTCTCAGCTCCACTCCTAAATTGTTACCTTCACATTTCTGAAAGGAAGTTGGGCTTACAAATAGCTGTCCTGTTCATTGTGGTTTATTTTAACTGCGGTTTTCCACAACAAAGTATGTTTTATTGTATAAACCTTAACCTTGTAAAGCATTAACAAATGACTCATTTAGCGATTTAACTACACTTGGTTATTATTACTGTTTTAGAAGTCCCGCATGAAAACAGATTTATTTTTAAGAATTACTGGTTATGAAATCTAAAATTAATATAACTTCTTCTGCTTTCTGTTTGTTTTCTTGTCAAAGTTTTGTTAGACCATCATGTGAGTAAAAGCAGATAAACTCTAATAGCTCCTTGTTCTTGACAGCGCTGCTGTTGAGCCCCTGATCGATGTTTGTTTTTTTGTTTTATCCAATCTCAAACACTCACCTTTGCTGTGACCGGTGACCACAGTAATCAATTGCTGACATTTTGCATCAGCACTGAAGATGCACCAGCGAATTAGGGCAATTATAGTAGAGGGGAAAAGAGGAGCAGAACAAAGTAGGATGTGAAAAGAAGTATCACACTGGAATGCATATAAGAAATGCTGAGTCACTGTAGAGTTTCTTTTATCAGAGACACAATAATCATTCTATGCAACAATTAATTATATAAAGTCAAAAGTAAATGCAGTGTTCTAAATAATTATTGAAGATACACTAAGTGTATTATGTAGATATGCATTAATGAATGTTTCATAACATTCATTAATGCACCTGTCTCAGGTTGACCTGTCTCAGTGTTGGTAAAATGGTAGCACCACGAATAAACATGCATGATTCTGGGGTATATGTCAACACTCCACTAATGTGTTGCTTTACATTAAAAACAGTATGTTCATAACAAGAGAGTGCGAAATTAAGTTTTTTAGTATATTCTTAGAGCATGTTGTCAGTTCTCATTTTTGGGTGTATATAAAATGTTTTGGGTTTTTTTTGTTGTTGTTTTTTTTTCTAATCTTTTGGCATGATAATAAAGGGTTATTGGGGTGAAAGGGTGTATTTTAACACCAAACACAATCCTTAATTATTGCAAGTACTTTTTAGTGTCTCAACCAACTAGGTACAGTACTATCTTTTCAGTACTATCATTCCTTTATATTTTGCTAGGAATTACCACTGGCCGAAATGCAGCCCCAGACCCTGACAGAGCCTCCACTGTGTTTCACAGATAACTGCAGGCGCTTACTATTTTAGCTCTCTCAAAAAATGTAGGATATATCAGGACACACTGCACACCATGCCCAAATGTGCCATAGCTCCTTTGGGATCACCTTGTTGGTGCAAAAATACCATTTTATACCTGTCTAACTGTGTTATCTTTGACATTTTTCACAGATTCAATTTATGAAATGGGAACCAATTATGTATTTTTGTGACAGACTGCTTGTAATGAAGTGCACAAAGATACAGTTTAAATTATTTGTCTGTTATGTGTAGACACAACACTGGTTCATCCCTTACTTTTTTATGCTTGAATGATTCATAGGTCAGTGTTAAGTGGCTTAAAAATCAATAGTCATTCCTCTGAAAATAGTCAGGTACAAGGACTGGACTGAATATGAATGAAAAAGCAGCCAATGTCCAAAGAGAAAAGAAAGAACACTATAAAGCCAAGAGAACGACTGCTAAAGATGACTTTAATAAATTATAAGAAAGTCAGGCTCTTTGGAAGCAAAATATAAAGAAATGAGGGGTGACTCAAAACTTTTTGCTTAGTACTGTAGTTTTCGTGTCTAAATCTAATCAGCAGATGAAAGCAGAAGTCAGAGAAAACAAAATGAGTTAAAGCATAGTGCAAAAAACAAATGGGATGCAATCCACTGTAGCCTGGCTGAAAAACCTGCATTTTATGCCATCACCACCCTTCAAAGACTCTGAGTTTTTGTAATGTAAAAACACGTGTAATGATGAGATACAGGCAGCACGTGGATTCAGAACATATACATATATATATGTTATAACATATATAGTTCCTCAAGTCAAGCTCAGCTACAATCTCCTGCTGTGTGGCAGTCTTGGTTGTCTTTACAAAAGAGCAAAAAGTCAAACTGTGAAAAAGAGTGCTGGTTGTGTTCCAGTTATTGTTTTGATATAACAATAACAACACAGGTGCAGCAAAAATGATATGAAAACAGAATCATGGGTTGTAGTATAATCATGTTTGTGCACTTATGTTTGTGTTTTTGTGTATGAGTGCAGCTGGTGATCTCTGTGTGTTTGTGTGTGCGTATTTGTGTGCGTGTTAAAACCTGTGATACATTCACACACGTGTCGACTTTGATTGTATTCCTCACAGCGGGCAGGCTGAGGATAATTTGAATTAGCATATCAGCACACAAACCGTGTCATTTTGTTCACATCTGCCTGTAAAATATATAAACATCTTATTCTCTGCTGATGTCTGCCTTAATCTCTGCAAATCCCTTTAAATGAAGTGATGCATGATGTTTCAAGCATGCAGAATGTGATATATGCGTCCTGCTTACTTTAGTTCAGCAACCAGGAACTCATAATCTATCTGTTTATGAGCCTAAACCTGAAAATGTCATCAATAGCGTGACATTTATTTATACTGTAGAGTAGGTTTGAACTATGCAAATGCTTTATTGCTTTATTGAAATATTTCTGTTGCGATAGCTCATGCTATCTCACTAAGTAAATAAAAAGTGGGGCAACTTGCTATCTGTCATTAATAAAAAAAAATTAAACAAAACTATATATTATAATTTACAAAGGAGGAGGGAAGGACTGCATGGCTCTGATGGCTAATCCAACTGATGTTCAACAGATAGACAAATTTAAGTGTTAAAAAATAACAATGATGAAGACTGCCAGTACCTGTTGGGCTCTTTTTTTTTGCATCCTGGGAAGTCGCATACTGGTATTTTGCAGAATGTCAGTATGTTTCAGTAACTCTAAGCATGCAAGTCTCAAAACCCAAAGAATGGAAATGTTCTGATATGAGGGCAATCTTTCCAACTGGAAACTGATGATTTTATTTTGTCTTGTAGGCTGACGAAACTCTTCTTTGGATCTAACTATGACAGGTGGCGCAAAGGATTTCTCTAAAGAAAGGCTGCTTTATTACAAATAATCTGTAGTATCAAACATTATTAGCTTTATTTTAACAGGCATTGCAATATTTTAAGTAATACATCGAATACTGATACTACTAAGCTAAAAATACAAGTCAGTTTATGATCTTACAGAAGTCTCTGCGTGTGAACTGTTGAGACGCACCAAGGGTTTTGTGCAGTCTGATTTCTGCTTAGAAACCTACCTAAACATGAAGTGCTGAAAACCACTCTGCTCCCTTTGAAAAGTAACTTTGTTGCCTATAATACATCCATATTATAAAGCTAAGCTCTGCTCTGCTATATCAATATTATTGAGGTTTACAAGCATGATGGGCTCAACTCGATAAGGAGTTGCAGGGGAGAATCAAAGCTTTGACAGTGCATTCAGTATTGAGCTATCCACCTGCATCAGTTATACATTTGCACCAGTTATCCTCCGGCATTCCAAATAAATAAAGACACAAATCAGAGACACAAAACGAGACATGCTTTTGTTGACAATATAATGGCACAGATTGCAATCAAAAGGCTAGTGAAAAATGTAGATACTTAAATACTCTTTTCTCCATTTGCCTTCATTTCAAGCATTCAAAATTATAACAATACTGTTCGCACAGCGCTGCATTACATAGAAATGTAACATAAATAAAATTGTAATGCTAAAGTAATGGTGCTGAATGTGTTGCAACAACCTGTTTTATGTGATAGACCATGTTTGAGGATTACTAATGACAGTCAAATATTTGCCTTTTGAGGTTGCATAATTATACTTAGACTCATTATGAACAGGAAAACACATCATACCAGTTTAGATTCAGCCATTCCTCCAATGTAGATAGCCCTGAGTTAATCTTGTCATTGGCTTACTTACCTGTTTTTGTAGGGTTCCATATTTGTAGCAGTTCTTCATACTGCACACAGAACCTGTAACACCGATGCAGTTCATTAATGTTTCAGCTTGACATAACTATCAGCAGTGATGGATTTGCAGCTATTCTGCCAACAGTTTGCTGACATATCTGTAGTTCTTTTATAAAGTGGGACTTCAATAGTGTTGGAAATTCCAGCTGACAGACACCCATTTCTCCAACTCAACAGAGAACATTCATTTAAAAAGCATTATGTTGCAGTAGTGGACATGAAGTACAGTAGTAATATTTAATATATTTTGTTTTAAAAGGGAACTAAACTCCTTTGGGGTGTCTTCATTGGCCAGATTCTTCATTATACTCAGAGGATCAAGCCCAAAACAAATCCATTTCAAGTCCTTATAGCTTTAGCTAAGCATGATAGATCTGTGTTGCTTTATCTTCTCCTCGGTTAGGAGACGTGGCGTAATGACTGTCAGTGTTCAAAGATAAACATCCCAGCTTAAATGACTGCTAGGCCCTCGACACCAAGGTTTCACTAAACCACTGAAAAGACGTTTCTGTTTTTTTATTATCCTGGGTTTGGATCTATATATCTGACAGACATACTTCTATTCATAAATCATATTAATGTAGCCAGTAGTGAACAGGCTGAAGTGATATACAGCAGCATTTACAGTTGTTTTTGTAATTTATAGTTTTAAATTCATAGTTTATTTATATTTAATTTCACTGTAGTTAGAGGACGTCTGCAGAATCCACTTGGATAGTGTGGATTTTTTTTCCTGTTAATACAGATGGACATCTATTCCACCAGAAGATGCTAACAGCTTATCTTTATTTCATCTTGTCATCATCGCTTATGGAAATATGAGCAGTTTTTTCTCTTTCTGTACTTCTCTTGATCTTTATTCATCCTAAGCGTTATATAATACATTCTCACTCTGCAGGAGCAGGAGTGCTGTAATAGAGCTGTCACCTACTGCTATACTCGCTACTCTTGGTAAGAGAGTGACAGCCAAATACCTGTGAAATAAACATAAAGTTTGACATCAGTTTTGATTGTATTAAAGGTTTCTGCCTAGCGTGTAAGTATCTATGCATGATGCCTGGAGGGCAACAATGCCTTTGGTGTTCGGTGTAAATTAATGTGTCATGGAAAAGAAAAATTTGAAGATGTCTTTAGATTATTTTTCTCAATGTTTTATGTTAACGTTAATAAGTTTCACATTATGAAGAAGTGATAGTTTTTGGTTCCGCCCAAAAAAGGAAAGTCAAAAATGTAATAACAAAAATATATCCAGTTTAAGTAATTGAAAACATTTTTGTATTTGAAGCAGTCAAATATTGTTTTTTGATGATTTGATTTTCATTTAAAAAAGAATGTTAAAAACAGTGAAGGGGTTCTCTCACACACAGCCCCTTCCTGTGCATTCCTCCCAGTCACTGTCCCTCCTGTGCTCACATAAGTGCGTGTATGTCCTCCTCTGGATTTTTTATTAGCTGAAGATGCCTGCTTCTCTTTCTCACCCACACTGTGCATTATTTAAAACATCAGTCCCCAAATATAACCACAGGAGATTTGCCTCACAGATGCAATATTCTGACCCCTAAAGCCCCTCACCATTATCCTCACACACCCTAGTTTTGAACACAAGTTTAAATCTTTAACAGTCTAGTAATAGGGTCGGGGTGATAGAGTGAAGTTGACTGGGATTTAAAACATTGGATGGGATGACAGAGCGGGTATGCCATTAAGGAGCTCATTGCATTTGGAGGAGGGAGGAGCTGACTGCCATCTTGATGCACATTTTGGAGCAATCTTCATGGGATGCTTGCTTTGATCACTATCATTTCCCCACTGTGTTCGTGAGCACTGCATAAGCATGTATGTGTAGTTTTGTTCTGTTCTGGCAGCCAATGGTTAATACATGTGTCTGTCTATGCAAATATACTTGTGTCCTCTGAGTTTTTAAGGATTTATCAAGGTGTCTACTGTTTCCTGTTCATCTGTAAACAGGCAGTGTCACTGACAGCAGGTTGTGAGTGCAGAGAGATTGTGTGGTGGTGGTGGGGTGATCAGTCCTTTCAGAAATAAGGGTGACTTAATGATATGTTCATATTGTTTTGACTGTGGGATCAACACAGATGTCTATTGAAATTCCTACTTATGGAGTGTAATCTTTGGTTGAAGGACAATTAAAGAGACCAGGAGGCGGCACTGGGCAGAAGGTTGCTGCAGGTTTTTTCAGACAGGAAATAAGTAAGTGATCCGTTTTTGTTTTGTTTTTTAACCCTTAGGTCAAGGTGAAAAAATGCCAAATCTGTTATTAATTTGAGAATTTGTTATTACCAGGCTGCTTCTTTTCAAACTCATTCCTATCCCCAACTACTCACATACAGATGCTGTGGTGACCTGAATGGAGACAAGCTGTCTCTAAACAATTGCAGTCCACCTTGGACTGACTGGAATCTTTCTCTGAGAGATTTGTGAAGGTTTACAAATAATTGCCGTATAATTTATGAACTGATAAGTGCAGGTGGTCTGCAACACATCTCTTTGAAATTGGGGACTGGTTGTATTCTCGTAATATTACTATAAAAGCATGGGTGCTGAGCATCTGTGCCATTTTGCCGTTAAATCACTATCAAATTTGTGAACTTCTGTTTCGTATCGAGGTTCTGGCTGGACTCTGAATGTAAATGCTTAATGTGAATTTCTTTATATAGAGACTGCATCAGATTTGTGATTTTGACTGGTACTGTATTACAGTTAATTGCCATATTATCAAAAACACATTGCATGTAATTGCCAACTTAACCCAATTAAACTGATAGCAGCCTGACAACATGATGACTTTGTCTTTGTTGTTTTATCACCATCTTGATGCACTAAAATCACTTTAAATATGACAGCTGACTGTGAGAGTTAACAGGCCTGTCCTTTGAAGTAACCATTTCAGAGACAACAACATTGATAGCAACCTATTTTGCCTCTGACCCCTCCAATACCATGATTGATGGGCTTGTTGACCATTATAACTATGTCCTATCATGTAGCTTTAACTCCCTTGCCCCCATCAAAACCCAGACTGTCTCTTACACCTGCTGTGCCCCGTGGTTCACAATGGAACTCCATGTTCGAAAGACGCCTGCCACTGATTTGAGAGGCTTTAGAAAAGATCTGGTCTCACAGTGCATCTAGAGGCTTATAAAGACCAGGTGAGGTCCTACAAAGATGCTCTTTCTCAGGCCAAGACTCATTATTACTCCTCTCTCATCCACCAACAGCAAAGACATCCCAGATTGCTGTTCTCCACCATCAACTGGTTACTCCACTCCATTGATCACCTACATCTTTCAAGTCCCCCTGACATCAGTCAGAGGTTCGTGGACTTTTTCCATGAAAAAGTTAACACTATTCATCGATACCTCCTGGCAACTGTACAACCGCTGTTGGATCTCATCCCTCCTGCTCCACAGTTATCTTATTGCTTTTTTTCCTCCTTCTCCTCTGTAAATTCCTCCCAGGTTATGAAGTGGCTCAATCCTCCACCTGCACTCTCGACCCCATGCAGACAGCGTTGGTGAAGACATGTGTACCTACTCTATGCCCCCTTATAGTAGATATCATCAACTCTTCTCTGGAGTAAGGAGTGGTACCCTCTAGCTTTAAAACTGCCTCAGTGACTCCAATTCTCAAGAAACCAGGTCTTGACCCTGATGACCTTAACAATTATCGGCCTATCTCTAACCTTCCTATTCTTAGTAAAATCTTGGAAAGAGCAGTAGCCACCCAACTGCAGCAACACATGCTAACCATACCCTTTTTGAATCTTTACAATCCGGCTTCAGAGCACACCATAGCACTGAGACTGCACTCATTAGAATAACTAATGATCTTCTTCTTGCTGCTGACTCTGGCCTTATCAGCATCCTCATCCTCCTGGACCTCTCTGCAGCTTTTGACACTATTTCTCATACCATCCTTCTTACCCTATCTTGGTCTCACTGGCACTGCTCTCTCCTAGTTTCAGTCCTACCTCTTCAACCGTACACAGTTTGTCACAGTGGGAGGCTCCACCTCTGCTCCAGTTCACCACGGTGTGCCTCAAGGTTCAGTGCTTGGACCCCTTCTCTTCACCATCTATATGCTTCCCCTTGGTTAGATCATCCATCGCCATGGTCTCTGTTTTCATTCTTACGCTGATGACACTCAACTTTATCTTGGTACCAAACCCTCCTCTCAGCTCCCCCCTCAATCTCTTGTCAGTTGTCTGCGTGAAATCAAAACCTGGATGTCTTTTATTCTACTTAAGCTAAACAGTAATAAAACGGAGCTCTTGGTTGTGGCCCCCAAAGCCCTACTTTAGAATTTTGGAGACCTACTCATCGATATAGATGGTTCCTCCATCTCATCTTCACCATATGTTTACGACTTGGGTGTCATCTTCGACTCCACACTTTCATTCAAGAATCATATTAAATCAGTCACTAAGACAGCCTTTTTCCACCTTATGAACATCTCTAGACTCCGGCCTCTACTTACTGATTCTATAGCAGAGACCCTTATCAATGCCTTTGTCACCAGTCGGCTGGACTACTGCAATGGGGTCTTGTTCGGGATCTCTGGCAAAGCCCTGGACAGGCTCCAGTATGTCCAGAACTCAGCTGCCAGACTTCTAACCCGCTCTAAGGTTTGGCATCACATCACCCCCACCCTTATTAACCTACACTGGCTCCCAGTAAAGTCTCGCATTGTGTACAAGATCTCTTCACTTACAAATCCCTCAATGCTTTGGCCCCTCAGTATTTGTCTGACCTTTTGCAGCCATACAAACAGCCTCGGACACTACGGTCCTCAGCCTTGGGTCTGCTCGCTGTCCCTCGCACCAAATGCCATACCTTTGGGGACAGAGCTTTCAGTGTGGCAGCCCCTGCTCTCTGGAACTCTCTCCCTGCTCAGCTTTGCAAGGACCCATCACTGGACACTTTTAAGAAACTGTTAAAAAATCATCTGTTCATAAAGGCCTTCAATTCCTAATTCCTTGTTTGTTTGTTTTTCTCTCATTGTTCAGCCTCCTTGGGTATCGTGAAAGGTGCTATATAAATCCAAGTTATTATTATTATTATTATTATTATTGTTATTATTATTATTATTATTATTATTATTATTATTAACATTGTAAATTCATGGCACACAGTTGCAAATAATTTTGATTGTGCCATGGTCTACAACCAATTTTTTCCCTAGTGTGACTGTAGCATTAAACAGCCATACTTACCTGCATAGCCCCCCCCCCCAACAGCTGTTTTGGGGTCAGGTAAAACACTGATTATTGTTTTGTCTTTTCTTAATTTTTTTTTTGTTTTAGTTATAATTGCTTTTAGACACTTGTTAATTGGGGTTAAGAAAACACCATGTCATAACCATATTAAGGCAAATTTCTCTATCATTTAACAAGCTTGCCCGCCATTGTTGTGGTTTCCATGCTGATGTCTTGTGGCCTCTGTTGCAGATTTTGAAGGATTCCCATGCACACTGAATGCTAAGGATGAAAACTGAGACTAAAAGACTATAACTATGTCAAGTTGTGCAGTTATTTGTATTATTTGATGCCCACCATTGATCATATCAAAACTAACTCCTCTTCAAACATCCATCCATCCATCCATCGATCTTCTTCTGCTTATCCATCCATCCATCCATCCATCCATCCATCCATCCATCCATCCATCCATTTTCTTCTGCTTATCCTTAAAGAGGACATTTGAAAGATGCTAAAGTCCAAAAATATGTAATGAATAACTGTTGCGTTTGTTCACAACATTTTACTTTGAATGTAGACCAAGAAAATCAGAAGTGAGATCTTTCGTGGCTCACATGTAAATCTATGATGAATTTATAGACTCAGTCAAAAATACCCTGCACTGAGCTTCCATGCTAATTCGATCCAAGATCTATGTGACACAGCTTGCCAAGAGACAATAACAATTAACTTAATTATAGAAGCAAATCTTGTAATAGTTTAAGTTGTGGACATTCTACATAAAAAAATACTACCAGCTTCACAGTGCATTGGAGAATAATGTCATAATCAATAACCCTGTTAAATATGCCATGCTCTGTCCTTATTCATCACTGATAGCAGATTTTTGGCAATCGGTCTAAGTGATCACTTGATGCTGTGCAGTTAGTAAGTCTAAACTTTTTTAGATTGCGTCTTTTATGGTCCAGTGTGGGTTAAATGTCTCTGGGGCATATGTATAAGATTAAAAAGGATTATTTTAAACTGTGAATCACACTAAGCCACTTTAGTAGAGTCCAGAAATTATAAAAAAAAAAAGATCCTAACAGGGGTAAGGCATAATAGGTGATTTCAGATTACTTAATTTGTGACATGGTGCATTATCCCGCTGGAAGTAATCAGTAGAAGATGGTGAACTGTAGGGATATACATGATAAACAATAAAGAAAGAGGCTGTGCAATGAAAAAACTATAAGTGTTTGATATTAAGGACCAACTGTGTGCCAATACAACATTCCCCACATGTTACACCACTACCACCAGCAATCTGGGCTGATTACACAAGGTATGTTGGCTCAGTGGGTACATGCTGTTTAAACCAGAGTCTGAGCTTACATCAGGAACCTTAGCAGAAACTGAGATTCATCAGTTTAGTTTTTGTTTTTGTTTTTTGTCTTCAGCTAGTTCATTTTGCTGAAATTGTCCTTATGCTGTAAACTATCAGCCTCAAGGCTGGAATGGGTAAGGTGATTTCCTGGTCTGTAAAGGGCACCCGCCCTCTATCATTGACATTCTTATGAATAAATCATAATTTCATGGTGAAATCCCAGCAAATTCAGAAACAGCTGTTTAGGTATATTTTGATCATCTTTGTAAATTCTGGACTTGTTACAGTCTTTCTCCATACTTTATTAACATCTTTATTAGTTATTAACACCACTGACTCTGGGGCCTGCATTTATTGGCTTGCTTCTGGTGCAGTTTTGTGAGAAAGCTATGGGAGCAGTATAGTCAGATGAGGAGGAAATAAGAGGAGAGATTGTGATCTAGATCACTTATTGGAAATCATTTGTTTACTAATGACAGTAAAGAATGGAGCCTACTGAAATTTGATATTGTGGGATCATGTAAGGTTTGTGTATATAATAAGGTTGCTTTTTTAAAATAGATAATACACTGTTCTCTCTCCTCATAATTCCCACCACCACTTCTGCAATAACAATCTGATTTCATTATTGCAGATGTCAAGGAGATACTCCCTGATTCACTGACACACACACATGGTCAGAACTTGCCATCTTATGGTCAGCACTGTAATTAGAACTGACCCTGGCAAAGATACAGTGTCAAACCTGCATATTGCACACCACATCCTGCTCTCCCTGTCTGTGTCTGTCTGCCCTCCCTCCCCTTCCAGGCAGGATTATGCAGCCGTCATAATCCTTCCAGATGACAATGACACCCCCACACCACCACCACCCTTCTCTTTTCAAATCTTGTCTTATGTTCTCTCACCTTCCCATTTTCACTTCTCCAATAACCCTTGAGGTCCAGCACAGAGGAGGGAGCTGATAGGAGGTCATGGCTAACTTTATTAAAACACTAGTGTCTATTAATCTGCAGTTCAAATCATACTGAGGGAGAGCAGGAGGAGAGAAAAATAATAAAAGAAAGTAAAGGGCAAGGAGGGGCTGAGGTGGAATACAAGGAAGTGAGGTCTGAGAAGGGAAAGGAGTAAAGCTTAACAGAATAGTGGATAAAGAATGGTTATGGCAATGGCATTCCATTAGGGCAAGCAAGGACAGCAGTGCTTGCCTAGTGAAATTTAAAAATAGACATCAGTGAAAATGTACCAAAATAAAATTACTACTTTTTATCTCAAACCGCATTCTGTCATAAAGCTTTTGTCATGCCTGTTTGTATCTATCCTTTTCATCTATACCATCTTGTGGCTGCAGTTGGCCATTGTCCCTGGAAGCAGAATTAACACTACTTTTAGTAACTGGTTTACCATGTCAGTAATGAAAGTGTTAATGATGGCGAGGGCAACTCCTGTCATGTCTGGTTTGATAAAACAGAAAACTTGAACCAGTGCAGGTTTCACCAACACTTTCAGATGAATATGAACTGACCAAATGTACAAAGTTTGACCAGCTGTTTTGCTAAACACTACCTTAAATTTTCATTAATATTTACTCCTGCTGTTGATATTGGCAGTTAACCACTTCACACATTGCTCAAGCCCTTTAATTCAGTTGTGATTTTTTTCTTTTTTTTATAAATACAGCATTCAAAAAGAATTAAAGGAAAACTCTAAAACACATCAGATCTCAGTGGGAAAAAATCATCCTGGATATCTATACTGATATGGACTGGGTAATGTGTTAGGAATGAAATGATGCCACATCATTTAATGGAAATTAAAACAAATCTACGGAGAGCTGAATACAGAGCTCCTGGACAATCTCAGGTGCAACCTGGCGGCATCCAATGGACAGAAATATAATGTCCCAGAGGTGTTCTATTGGATTTAGGTCAGGCGAGCATGGGGGCCAGTCAGTGGTATCAATCCCTTCATCCTCCAGGAACTGCCTGTATGCTCTTAAGACTGTGCTGAGAGACACAGCAAACCTTACAGCAATGGTACACACTGATGTTCCATTACCTGTGCAACCTCTGTAGGATCCAAGTATCGCCTCATGCTACCAGTAGCGACACTGACCCTAGCCAAATATAAAACTAGTGAAAAAGCAGTAAAAAAAAAAAAGATGAGGGAAAAATGTCAGTGGCCTCCACCTGTAAAACCATTTCAATTCAATTTTATTTATGTAGCGCCAAATCACAACAAGCAGTCGCCTTATACGGTAATAGTTTTGGATTTTACATTATGGTTTAGTTTTATTTTGTTTACATTTTTTTCCTCTCTGATTTTGTTAGTTTTATTTAGTTTTTAGAGTGGTTTTGCCTGTTTTTATTCTTTGTTTAATGCTTAGTTTGAGTTTAGTTTGAGTTTAGTTTTCGTTAGTTTTCGTTTTTCATACTTTATTTGTCAGGTGAAAGATTCAAGGTGCAAGAGTAACTAAGTAATAAGACCTCAACAAATTATTACCATTAAAAAATTGTATTAAAAAAAAGCCTTATTTCACAAATTTAAAAAAAATTATAAAAATATTTATCTCAAAAATAAATTAGGAATAAAATAGACTGCCCAGCTCCAGATGCAGGTCCAGCTTCAGTGCAGTAGATTAACATTACCTCCCATGTGGTGCATAACATCAGAATACAGCAAAACTTTATAAACAAGAACAAACTGAACTCTGAGCATCTGAATGAAGCAAAGCTCAAATACAGCTTTTCAAGCTGATGTGTGTGTTTGTATTTGTGTGTGTCACACAAATACATCCCAGTCTCAATAAACACATTTATCGGTGCATCCTCCTGCTTGCACTGTTCCTGGGTTTAACTGTCCAGCAGTTATTTTTTTCACTGAAAATGGTTCATTATGGTTGTCGCCTTGCTGCATGGTCACTATGCTGGTTCTCTTGGAGAAAGAGACGTGAGTTTGGTTAGATACTCAGTATTAGGCCTGATTTAGTCTTCTGCTCTGTGTCTTTGTTGGGGTTACATACGCAAGTGGCTGACTCGTCGTATTGTGTGTGTTAATTACCTTGTGGTCATGTCCCAGTGTTTAATCTGGGGTGCCGGCCGACAGAAACAAAAAATGCTGGGACTTTTTTCGCTCCTGGGTCCTTGCCCTTTGTGGTCAGTTTTTTGTTTTTTTGCTTGTTTGTTTGTTTTTTTTAAGCAGTAAACATAAATGTCCCTCTAGTTTTTTGTTGTTGTTTTTTTTTTCAATTTCTTCATTCTGACAGTTTCAGCAATCTCCCTCAAGGAATTTGTCTTTATATTAATGTTATGATAATTATTCCTGATTGTTATTCTCTTACTGATGAATTCAAAAACTGCAGTGAAAAGTAGCTGGAAATGCACAGGAGGACTCGGCTGAACAGGTCAACCACAGTAGTTACGGGTTGTGTCGACCTGGCGTGTAGTTACATTTCTCCGGAGGTCAGGTCAAGTCGTAGGTTACTGTGTAGGTTCAGAGGGGTTTCCATAGTCGCACTGTGTGGTGGACTTTGAGATTGGAGTGGTTCTTCCCATTGAGAAGAGTTCCGCATATTTTGCCATCATCCACAACAAGACACTCGCTTCCATCTGTTTCGCCATCGTACGCAAAGAAATCCCATATGGGACTCTGCCGCTTTTTCCCAGCTTTTGCTGTTGCCATTATTTTGCAGACTGGCGCAGTGAGCAGACACACACACACACGCACACACCATATGGTGCTCTCAGCTAAAACTGAAAAATTATTTCATATCAGTCCACAAGGCTTTTAAATAAACTGACCAACACAAAAACGAAGGGCATTTTTTGTATCATTTCAGTACGCTTTAGTTAGTTTTGTAAATGTAACAAAGTTCAGTTTTTTTAAAATTTTAATTACTGTTTTTATTTCTTTCAGTTAATGAAAATGTTTTTTCAATTTCAATTTTCGTTATTTTGTTTGTTTTGTTAACATAATAACCTTGTAGCGCACCTGTTGTTAATTTCATTAACACTAAAACAGCTGAAACAGTTTAACAACCTACTCTGCAACTTAACTGACCAATTTCCCAGAAGCTTAATTGTCTCTGATTAAAAGTGTTCCTTTAATTTTTTTAGAGCCGTATATATTTAATATACTTTTAAAATCAAGATATAGGCCTGTATTTCTGAGCTGATTAAAAGCTGTTGTGGTCCTCACAGGACAGCCACAGCAACGCTGTGATTTTATAGAAGGTGATGCATTACTATAGATTAAATAGAAAACAAAGAGTTTAAAACAAGCTCAGCTTTAAACATCTGCAGCAGTAATATTGATCCTTATAATGCTGATGAGGAAAATATTTCTGCAGAAATAAATCCTTTATGTAAAACTTGCTTGTAATACAATTTTATGAGTAGTGAATTGTTTTTGTAGTATTTTATGGCTACTTTTGCTACAGGAATAGTAAATACTGAGATAACTATAATAGTAATAAAATTGATGGAGTGCAGACACGAAGAGTGCGGCAAGATGCTGGCAGAGCCGTATGTTTTAATCTGGTTCAGTTTGTCTTGTTAAAGACTAAAGGAAGCTGTAATTTGATTTCATTTCATTTATTTATTTCAGGTGGGTGGGTGGTGCAGGGATTAGACTCTGCCTGTCTTTCTGTGAAATTCACAAAACCACTGGGTTATGGGATGATATTCCATGCAAATGCAGTTAAATCTATGCTTTCACTTTGCCTTGTTTTCTTATATTTCCATTGTTCCCACTCCTGTTTTCAGAACTTTCATACTCTGCACATAATTCTATAATTCATGAAAACAAATTAATTAACTCACTGCCACTGCTTTGCCTGGAGTTTAATAAAAATAAAAGCATTGTTAAATTTAACTTCCTCAGCAGCTTCCACCCTGTATTTTTTTGTTTTTAGCTAATTGAATCGACTTGATTGCACAGATTTATTTGGTATAATTGCTTTGATATTTTACAGCATGCGGGTTCATCTGAGTTAGCTGAACAACTAAAGAGGCAGAACAAGGCCACTGGGAGCACTGGGATTTTTTTTCTTTTATCAACGCTGCTTTCTAACACCATGACTTTTGCATTTAAAAAGCAGATCTTATGAATTTACTTTTAATTTCTGCCATTTTCGCCAAATTCCAAAATCTCTCCTTGATGCACTGACACTGTAATTTATTACCCAAAATGGGTTTGGCTTCCTAATGCTGTTCTTCAAAAAGGTGTCGTGACATTTGCAAATGAGATGCAATGCACATTCTAAATTCTTTAATGTAACTCATCTCCAAAGAAAGCAGGGTATTTAATTTATACACACTTTTAGATTACAATTTAAGAGTGATTCACCATTTTACCATTAAGAGCTTCACTTTTTTTGCTAACTGGCTTCCATTTCAGTGTGCTGTTTATTTGTTGTTGTTTACTATTAAACTCAAAACTTCCATGTGAGCCTGATGATTCTTGATAAGTCTTGACAATTTTACTATAAATTACATTTCCACCTGAATTATTAATTATTATTTTATATTATTATATTATATTATATTATAATATATAATATATTATATTATATTATTTTATTATTAATTCAGTGTCCTTTGATATAGTACATTGATAAGTCATTCATAATTTTTGTATGTTGTGTATTATCCACACACCAGCAAGTCTACAATGGAAGATTGTAAAAAGAAAAGAATCAAGGTGTTGCAGTTTGGCCACAGTCCAGACTTCAGTCTGGCAGGTCTGCAAGCGTCAGTGCACTGAAGCAACACTGTAAAGTAGAGTGGGCCAAAATTCCTCCGAAATGATATCAGACTGATGAAGTCATACAGAAAACAATTACGTCAAGACAATATTTTACAGTTTTTCTTAATTGCCAAGACACATTTCTTGAAAATATCCCTCCATGTCTCTAAACTGTGAACACAAAACTCAATTTTCAAACTACTTTCAGGAAACCTCTGACTCTTCCTGCAAAACCAAACTATTGCCTCAAAACAGTTCAAATAGTGTTCAAAAGCAAACAATGTTGTCAGATCAGACCCCGAGTTAATCAAAACGAAAAATACTACTGAACAGTCATTATGCACAATATAGAAAAAAGGAAAACACAACAATAAGATCATAAAGTCTTTAGAGATAATCTTTACTGTTCACAAGAATGCTTTTTTCAAAACAAAACTCCTGTTTAGCAATTGTAGTATATATATATATATATATATATATATATATATATATATATACATATACATATACATAGATATATACACACTGCTCAAATAAATAAAGGGAACACTCAAATAACACATCCTAGATCTGAATGAATGAAATATTCTTATAAAATACTTTCATCATCAATGGAAATCAAATTTATTAACCAATGGAGGCCTGGATTTGGAGTCACACACAAAATTAAAGTGGAAAAACACAATACAGGCTGATCCAACTTTGATGTAATGTCCTTAAAACAAGTCAAAATGAGGCTCAGTATTGTGTGTGGCCTCCATATGCCTGTGTGACCTCCCTACAACGCCTGGGCATGCTCCTGATGAGGTGGCGGGATCTCCTCCCAGACCTGGACTAAAGCATCTACCAACTTCTGGACAGTCTGTGGTGCAACTGTTGGTGGATGGAGCAAGACACGATGTCCCAGATGTGCTCAATCAGATTCAGGTCTGGGAAACGGGTGGGCCAGTCCATAGCTTCAATGCCTTCATCTTGCAGGAACTGCTGACACACTCCAGCCACATGAGGTCTAGCATTGTCCTGCATTAGGAGGAACCCAGGGCCAACCGCACCAGCATATGGTCTCACAAGGGGTCTGACGATCTCATCTCGGTACCTAATGGCAGTCATGCTACCTCTGGCGAGCACATGGAGGGCTGTGTGGCCCTCCAAAGAAATGCCACCCCACACCATTACTGACCCACTGCCAAACCGGTCATGCTGAAGGATGTTGCAGGCAGCAGATCGCTCTCCACTGCGTCTCCAGACTTTGTCACGTCTGTTACCTGTGCTCAGTGTGAACCTGCTTTCATCTGTGAAGAGCACAGGGCGCCAGTGGCGAATTTGCCAATCCTGGTGTTCTCTGGCAAATGCCAAGCGTCCTGCACGGTGTTGGGCTGTGAGCACAACCCCCATCTGTGGACATCAGGCCCTCACACCATCCTCATGGAGTCGGTTTCTAACTGTTTGTGCAGACACATGCACATTTGTGGCCTGCTGGAGGTCATTTTGCAGGGCTCTGGCAGTGCTCCTCCTGTTCCTCCTTGCACAAAGGCGGAGGTAGTGGTCCTGCTGCTGGGTTGTTGCCCTCCTACGGCCTCCTCCACGTCTCCTGGTCTACTGGCCTGTCTCCAGGTAGCGCCTCCAGCCTCTGGACACTACGCTGACAGACACAGCAAACCTTCTTGCCACAGCTCGCATTGATGTGCCATCCTGGATGAGCTGCACTACCTGAGAGACTTGTGTGGGTTGTAGAGTCCGCCTCATGCTACCACGAGTGTGAAAGCACCACCAACATTCAAAAGTGACCAAAACATCAGCCAGAAAGCATAGGTACTGAGAAGGGGTCTGTGGTCCCCACCTGCAGAACCACTCCTTTATTGAGTGTGTCTTGCTAATTGCCAATAATTTCCACCTGTTGTCTATTCGTTTTGCACAACAGCATGTGAAATTGATTGTCAATCAGTGTTGCTTCCTAAGTGGACAGTTTGATTTCACAGAAGTTTGACTTACTTGGAGTTATATTGTGTTGTGTAAGTGTTCCCTTTATTTTTTGAGCAGTGTATTTCCTATCATTCAACCCATATATATATATATATATATATATATATATATATATATATATATATATATATATATATATAAAATAGACATTAAAAGCTGTTTATCAGTTGAGCTGGATGTGTCCTACCAGGGAACTAAGCAAACATAAGGAAAGAAAGGAAAGACACATAAGGGGATATGCATATTTCTGGAGCTTGGGTTTATAAATCAGTTTATTGATTAAACAGAAAGATATGCCAACAATTACTTTCAGATTTGTGATATATAAAAATATATCATAAATATCTATATCTATATCTATATCTTGTTCTGGCTTACAGTGGTGTGAAAAAGTGTTTGCCCCCTTCCTCATTTCCTGTTTTTTTGCATGTTTGTCACACTTAAGTGTTTCGGAACATCAAACCAATTTAAACAATAGTCAAGGACAACACAAGTAAGCACAAAATGCAATTTGTAAATGAAGGTGTTTATTATTAAAGGTGAAAAAAAATCCAAACCATCATGGCCCTGTGTGAAAAAGTGATTGCCCCCCTTGTTAAAACATACTATAACTGTGGTTTTTCACACCTGAGTTCAATTTCTCTAGCCACACCCAGGCCTGATTATTGCCACACCTGTTCTCAATCAAGACATCACTTAAATAGGAGCTGCCTGACACAGTAAGGTCCACCAGAAGATCCTTAAAAGCTACACATCATGCCGAGATCCAAAGAAATTCAGGAACAATTGAGAAAGAAAGTAATTGAGATATATCAGTCTGGAAAGGGTTATAAAGCCATTTCCAAAGCTTTGGGAATCCAGCAAACCACAGTGAGAGCCATTATCCACAAATGGCGAAGACATGGAACAGTGGTGAACCTTCCCAGGAGTGGCCAGCCACCCAAAATTACCCCAAGAGCGCAGCGACGACTCATCCAAGAGGTCACAAAAGACCCCACAACAACGTCCAAAGAACTGCAGGCCTCACTTGTCTCAGTTAAGGTCAGCGTTCATGCCTCCACCATCAGAAAAAGACTGGGCAAAAATGGCCTGCATGGCAGAGTTCCAAGGAGAAAACCACTGCTGAGCAAAAAGAACATTAAAGCTCGTCTCAATTTTTCCAAAACACATCTTGATGATCCCCAAGACTTTTGGGAAAACATTCTGTGGACCGATGAGACAAAAGTGGAACTCTTTGGAAGGTGTGTGTCCCATTACATCTGGCGTAAAAGGAACACTGCATTTCAGAAAAAGAACATTATACCAACAGTAAAATATGGTGGTGGTAGTGTGATGGTCTGGGGCTGTTTTGCTGCGTCAGGACCTGGAAGACTTGCTGTGATAAATGGAACTATGAATTCTGCTGTCTACCAAGAGATCCTGAAGGAGAATGTCCGACCATCTGTTCGTGTACTCAAGCTGAAACGAACTTGGGTTCTGCAGCAGGACAATGATCCTAAACACACCAGCAAGTCCACCACTGAATGGCTGAAGAAAAACAAAATGAAGACTTTGGAGTGGCCTAGCCAAAGTCCTGACCTGAATCCTATTGAGATGTTGTGGTATGACCTTAAAAAGGCCATTCATGCTCGAAAACCCTCTAATGTAACTGAATTAGGTCAATTCTGCAAAGATGAGTGGGCCAAAATTCCTCCAGAACGCTGTAAAAGCCTCATTGCAAGTTATCGCAAACACTTGGTTGCAGTTGTTGCTGCTAAGGGTGGCCCAACCAGTTATTAGGTTTAGGGGGCAATCACTTTTTCACACAGGGCCATGATGGTTTGGATTTTTTTTCACCTTTAATAATAAACACCTTCATTTACAAATTGCATTTTGTGTTTACTTGTGTTGTCCTTGACTATTGTTTAAATTGGTTTGATGTTCCGAAACACTTAAGTGTGACAAACATGCAAAAAAACAGGAAATGAGGAAGGGGGCAAACACTTTTTCACACCACTGTATATTGGTTTCTTTACATCATTAGCCACATGTGTGATCAATATTAAGTTGCTGTGTTTAAGTTAAGACACCTGTGCTTTCACTGAGTTTCACGCTTGCTACCTGTGCTTACCATTATGCAACCCAAGTGCATCACAGTGCAAAATGTGTTTTAGCGAGTGAAAATATGTTTGCAAGTTGTGTCTAACAAGGTGAAAAGTGCTTAAGGTTTTGCCAAAAATGCGACCATTTCAATAAATGAGTTCAGGACACTGAGCATTTGGTTCAGACAACAGGGTTTACTGTTTTGGCAATTGAGAAAAACTGTAATCAGCAATATGAATTTGAATGGCCAGAGTACAGCAACTTTTTCCTCAACACATTAAATAATATAAAAAATTGTATTTATTCAAAAATAACAGGGAAAGTGAGAACATTTCAAGTTGATAAAAATTCGCTCATTTTTCCGATAAAAACTGATGTGATATCAGCAAAAATTCCAGAAACAAGAAACAACAAGTTTTCTGACTTATTCCATTTCTTACTTTCTATGAACTGATAAATTTCCCCAGGCAGCCCATCACCTGTGTGACGGCTTAAGCTCCGATGTCAGCGAACAGGTCCTCTGCCTCCCACCTGTTTTCAAAGTCCACTTTTTGTTTTGGCCATTTTTTTTGGCGGGGGGGGGGGTCAGGCTAGCTTAAACATTACTGTAGAAAGTGCTAACTGATGTTTTTAAAGTAAAGTGTGTTTGTGTGTCATGAAAGGTGCTTACAAATAAAATGTATTATTATTATTATTATTTATTCACTGATCAGTGTGTCACTGGCAACACAGGAAAACAGGTTAGTGCACAGGTCTAGACCTGCGCGGCTGCTGTTGCAGTGCATAATGGCATTTTTAGTGTAAGTGGTGGGAGCGCTATTTACCAGCAGACCATTAATCGTAGCCATATTAAAGTATATCTTGTGGGCCGAATATAATTATATCACAGGCCAGATCTGGCCCACGGGCATTGAGTTTGACACATGTCAGTAATATAATAATATAATATGTAATATGTCAATTAAGCAGTACAGCCTGTTCCAAAACAAGTCTGAGAATCAGGAATTTGGCTCCCTGGCGGCCTTGGACTGCCGCTTATCTCATCCTTTCTCCTGGATGTTTTGTAAACAAATGCTCTACGCCCCCACTGTCCTGTCTTTTCCTGATCTGTGTTGGACTGATCTCCCTTGACCTAGCTGCTGAAGAACAAGAAGGGGAGTTTGACTCAGCCCCACAGTAGCCCGACCCCCCCCCCGCCTCCGCTGGCTCCCTTCCACCCCTGCCCCTCCTCACCCTACTGCTCCCATGCTATGCCATGTGCCTCTTGCACTATTGCAGAGGTTTTTGTAACCTTATACTGTGTATGTCTATGTGTGTATGTATACAAAGTATGAGATGATTTTTTCCTCACTCGTCCTTATATGTGTTCGCTATTGTTTCCGTCTTTTTAATGGCAGCGCCTCCAGAAGGGGCAGCATGGCCTCAGCTCACCTATCTCCCCATGTTTGTTTGTGTGTCTTCTTGGATGGGTGTTCTGTTAACTGTAATTTCCCCATTGTGGGATTAATAAAGTATCATCATCATGATGTGTTGTTGTTCATGATGTGGCATTGAAATATTTTTAGTACACAGTAAGGATCAGATTTTTTCCCTGTGTGTCAGCCTTTGAATTGAAAGAGAGCATACTTTCATTTTCACATGTATGTAGTATCTGGCATATTTTTTATTCTAACCAGTTATAGTGTATATAACATGTAAGCCTTTGTGGTCCTCAATATTACAAACTTCATTTTATAGAATTTTATAGAATATGATGCATTACTGTAGATTAAACAAAATATAAAGTTTTTAAAATGAGCTCAACTTTAAACATCTGCTGCAGTAATATTGAGCCATATAACACTGATGGGGAAAATGTTTCTTTTCCTTCTGCCTGGCAGCTCCATCTTCAACATCATTTGTCCAATACATCCACTATCTGTCCTCTGCACATGTCTATACCAATGTCAGTGCTTCTGTCTCCAATACATCATAGTAGGTCTCACTAGCACCTTGTAAACTTTCCTTTCACTATAGTTATTTAGTTAGTCTTATGCACTGTCCATTGCTTTGAATGGGTCACCCCAGGTATTAAAACTCCTCTTCTTTCATTACTCCTTGAATAGTCACCGTTCTCATTCACAGATATGTATTCTATCTTGCTTTTGCTGACTTTCATGCCTCTTCTCTCCAGTGCACACCTCCATCTTTCCAGGTTCTCTTCTACAGTACCTGCTCCCTACTCTCACTACAGATCACAATGCTGTCTGCAAACATAATGGTCCATGGAGACTCTTGCCTGATCTGTCAGCCTGTCCATCACTGTTGCAAACAAGATGGGGCTCAGAGCAGATCCCTGATGTAATCCTACCCCCACCTTGAACCCATCTCTCACTCCTACCACACACTGTCCCATTGTCTCACTGCTGAAATACATGTCCTGCACCAGCCTCCCATACTTCTCTTCCGCTCCTGACTTCATTGTGCATTACCACAGTTTCTCTACTGACACCCTGTCATATGCTTTCTCCAGGTCCACAAAGAGACACTGAAGCTCCTTCTGACCTCTATTGTTCTGCATCAACACTCTCAAAGCTAACATCCTATCTGGAGTGCTCTTTCTCAGTATCAAACAATACTGCTGCTGTCTGATAGTCACCTCTCTTCTTAACTTAGCATCCATAGCTTCATGGTATGGCTCATCAACGTTATCCCTGTATACAGTAGTAGCGCTGCACATCACCCTTTTCTTGAAAATAGCTACCAGTGTATCCCCTTTAATGGAAAGAAACCTTGGGGAGAACTAGGCTCAGGAGGGGCAGTCATCTTGCTACAACCAGTTGGGGTTGAGGGGAGGGAGAAGGACAAAAGATATGCTGTGGAAGAGAGCCAGAGATTAATAATAACTAATGATTAAATGCAGAGAGGTCTATAAATATGGAGTGAAAAGAGGTGAGGGAAATTCACCCTAGGCCTATTGCAGCATAACTAAGGGATGGTTCAGGGTCACCTGATCCAGCCCTAACTATAAGCTTGATCAAAGGTTTTAAGCTTAATCTTAAAAATAGAGAGGCTGTCTGTCTCCAAAATCCAAACTGGGAGCTGGTTCCACAGAAGAGGGGTCTGAAAGCCAGAGGCTCTGCCTCCTAAGAGTAGAAACTATTAAAAGCAGAGTTGCCCAATACATCGATCGCGATCTACTGGTCGATCGTAAGAGGAGTGCAGGTAGATTGAAGTAGAAGATGATAAACTATCATCCATCCATTTTGTTACCACCCTACGCATGCGCCTTTAACCACGCTAGTTTTGCTTTAACCACTTTAGCAAGCTACTGTGTCGCAAAGCTAGCCTCCAGTAGCTCGCAAGCTGAAAAAGTGTGGGCACCCCTGCTCTCAAGTATCTTAGGAACCACAAGTAAACCAGCAGTCTGAGAGTGAAGTGATAAAGTCAAACAGTTTGTACTAATACTAGTTTGTGATAAACAGTTTAGATGGTCAAACAGTTTAATAATTAATAATTAAATTAATTATTAAATAATCCGGTAAAAAGTCCATTGCCCTCTCTCCCGTACATCTTCATACCTCTGCAGGTATGTCATCTGGACTAACTTTCTTTCCACCCTTCATCCTGCCCTCACTTCCTCCTTACTAATTCTCTGCACTTACTGATCCACTAACTGTCCTCCTTTCTGTCTCATTTTCTTCATTCATGAGCCCCTCAAAGTGCTCCTTCTATCTTCTGAAGACCCTTCCTTCACTCGTTAGTACATTTCCGTCTCATTCATTAATTACCCTAACCTGATGCACATCCTTTCAAGCTCAACCTCTTTCCCTAGCCAATTGATACAAGTCCTTTTCTACATCCTTAGTGTCCAGGTTCACATGAATTTACTATAAACCTTTGCCTTTGCTACCTCTCTCTTTGTGGAATGCCTAGCCTCCCAGTACTCCTACTTTCTTCATACCTCCCTATTCCACTTTCTCTTTGCAAACCTCTTCCTTTGAATACATTCCTGGACTTCCTCATTCCACCACCAAGTCTCCTTGTCCTCTTTCCTCTCTCAAGAGAATACACCAAATGTCTTCTTGGCAGTTTCTCTCACCACTTCAGGTGTACCTTACTAAGTCAACTCTTTCCTACCACCCAGAGTCTGTCGCAATTCCTTCCTGAACTCTATGCAGCATTCTTCCTTCCTCAGCTTCCACCATTTAATTCTTGCCTCTGCCTTCACTCGCTTCTTCTTCATGATTTCCAAAGTCATCCTACAGATTACCATCTGATGCTGCCAACTGTCTTATCTCTTTCGGAGTGCATGTTCTGCATAAGATGTAGTCCACCTCTGTGCACCTTCCTCCTCTCTTACACACAAACCTATGTTCCTTAAAGTATGTGTTCACCACACCCATTTCCATCTTTTATCAACTGTATTTCCATATTTCTCTTTTTAACGCCATACCTACCCATCACCTCATCATTGTTGAAGTCTGCTCTGGTCACCACTCTCTCCCCCCTGGGAACACTCTCTACCGCTTCATCCAGCTTATTCCAGAATTCCTCTTTCTTTGCTAAGTGACATCCAGCCTGTGGGACATACATACTGACAACATTAAACATCACACCTTCGATTTCCAGCTTCAAACTCATGATTCTGTCCGACACTCTCTTTACATCCACAATACTATTTAATTCAATTCAATTCAATTCAATTCAATTTTATTTATATAGCGCCAAATCACAACGAACAGTCGCCTCAAGACGCTTTGTATTGTGGGTAAAGACCCTACAATAATACAGAGAAAACCCAACAGTCAAATCGACCCCCTATGAGCAAGCACTTGGCGACGGTGGGATGGAAAAACTCCCTTTTAACAGGAAGAAACCGGCTCAGGGAGGGGCAGTCATCTGCTGCGACCGGTTGGGGCTGAGGGGAGAGAGACAGGACAAAAGACATGCTGTGGAAGAGAGGCAGAGATTAATAATAATTATTAAATACAGAGTGAAGTATAAACAAGTAAATAAAGGTGAATGAGAAGAAACAGTGCAGGCTGCCATTTACACATTCTGCTTTCAAGATTAGCCCTACTCCTTTTCTCTTCCTATCTATACCATGGTAGAACAGTGTGGATCCATCTTCAATGCCCTGGCCTTGTTACACTTCCACCTGGTCTCCTGCACACCCTCAGAGTGAGAGGTATCGAATCTCTACTTGCCTTTCTCTAAAAATCACTGCACACCATTCAGCCAATCCACTGCAGTTTCATAGGCAAAATAAAACAGATTTGCAAGATGAAAGAGAGCTCCGTTGTTAAAATCTGCAACAGACGGTTGGTGTCAAGCAGTCAGCTGCCATTTGAAGTGAGGGCGAGGAGGCCAAGCTGCCATAATGAGTGTTTGATGATGAGTCTATTAAATTATCATTAGCTTGAGCAGACATCCCCATTTCTTTTATGGATCCCATAGAGGTAATCAGACAGGTTTCCACAGGAAGTGATGGGAGGTGTTAGAAAGAGAGGGGAGGAGAGAAACATGAGAGGAAGGAAGCCAATGAGATAGCAGAGGAGAAGGAATAAAAAGAAGACAAATGAGAATAAAGAGGAAGAAAGGAAAGGGGGGAAATGAGATAATGATTAGAAAAGAGAAGATAAAAGACAGTGGAGGCAGGATGAAAGAGGGGAAATTTTTAGGAAGAAGAAAGGGAGGAGGGAAAGAAGGAGATGACAGGAGCAGCGGGACAAGAAAACACAAGGGGAGAACATAGGCTAGGAAAGAAAACAAGATGGGGAAAAAAGCCAATGGGATATGAGCGCAGGAGCTCAGAAGATGAGACCGAGCAAAAGAAGCAGATAGATGAAAAGAAAAGCCCATGAAGACAAACAAACAAACAAACAGGTTTAAAGAAAGGACAAAAGATGACAAGAAGTGACAAAAACTGATTGTAACATTAGACTGTTGAAAGAAGTGGCACAGTGTAACTGTTCACCCCCATCATTCACCTAATTTACTGCACTCTGCTCAGCTTAATAACATGCCTAGGAGACAAAAGAGACTTCCAGCAGCAAGAACCCTGCAACACACACAAAGACACACACACACACATTAGTGTTTTGTCACATGTGAAGATGCCCACTTAACCTCACATCCGTCACCTGATGTGGGCCAGAGCTAAGATGTTGTGGGTTTTTTCAGTAGAGGTGGTGGCTGATATCTGGAGTCCTGTCTTGCCTAAGAGACAGAGGAGTGAGAGCGTAGTAGTATATCTTTTATATACTTGCAGAAGGCAGTTCCCCATGCTTGTATACAGTGACTAAACTGTCAAAGTCCGGATGAGAAACGTACTGTACAAGTATTGGCTGTAGCTACGAGCAACTTGCACTATCTTTATTGGATTGGACATAAAAAGAGACAGAGCTGACATTGGGAAAACACATCCAAGCACTCCACTCTTATGAACTGTCTGGATGCCGGGAGCTTCACCCTGACTTTGAAATAAATTCAAGAAAATGGGATTGCTTTTTGTGACCTGAGGTAAGTGGAGCACTATCAACAAAACAAGCCCTCCAGGGAACATGCAAGGTGCAAGTAAAAGACAAAAAGACGCGATTGCCATAAAGCGCTGGCAGCCTGTCACAAACATTTCCTGTGACAAGCTGCTTCTGTTTCATTCTGTTATGCTTTACCAGCACACTATTCACACAATTCACACCTCACGTATAAGGCCTTGTTAGTCTAGCATGCATGTGTAACAGTATTTGAGTTTGTACTAATACTAGTTTGTGATAATCTAGTTTGTAATAATCCACTGGTGATTCCTAAATTAAAGATTAATGACTGAGCCTTATGCTTCTTTCCAAACCATGTTCAAACAAGTAGACAAACTCATTATCAGAGTTCCTGACAATATAGCGGCTAGAGTTGCACAGCAAATCTCAAGAAAATGTGCACATGAAATTATATAATGGAACTTGGGGCACGGAGTTTAATGATGTTACTTTTCCAATTTGGGGCCACAGAACCACTGCAGCAGTCGAACTTTGACCAACAGAGAATGTTAATTATCTGTTGTCCTTACACTTTGTTTTGTTAACACATCAAAAAAGCATATTCATCCATTTTCTTTCTTTCACCTATCTGAGGCCAGTTTATGGTGGCATCAGGTTAGGAAGGGTATTCAGGGCATCCCTCTCCTGGGGAAAGATTTTCCAGTTCCTCTGATGCATTCCTTGGCCAGATCAGCTATGTAATCACCACAGCAAAATCTTGGGTCTCCTGCCAGCTGGGTGTCCCTGGAAGTTCTCCAAAGGATAGGGCCTTTTTGATGCAACAGGGCAGCAGCTTTCCTCCAGGGTCCTCACCTGAGATGGTGTGAGATGCACCAACAGCCTTTTCAACAAATTAAACAAATGGCCCATTACTTAGAATACTGAGGGCTTTTTCTCTTGTTTATCGTATGCTGCCATTTATAATGCTAGTGGGGGTAGATGCAGTGCTGCAGGTTTTCCTCTCATATATGTACTGTTTCTTTTTTTTGTTCGTTTTGTTTTGTTTTTACCGCTACTTGCCATTGATTCTCAGTAATCCACTAACAACTGTTTACTGTAGCAGAGTGCTGGAGGCTTTACATTGTGTCTGCCCCCGCTTGAATGTGCTGCACTGAACACAGGACCATTTATCTTTCCTTTAATACAGGAAGTCAGCCAGTATTGCCGTTTTATTTATTTCTTTTTTTTCTTTATTCTAGAGCTCTACTAGCATAGTGTTACATAACTTATCATTCCCAAAACCTCCCATTTTCGTCTTCTCTCCTGGCCCTTTATGCAGCCCATTAGTTGAGGTTCTCTACCTCCAGACCTTTTAAGGCTCCCCTCTCTATGAGTTTCTACTGATAGGTCATTTTTTGGACACTGCCCCTTGTTAAATTTCCACTGGAAATGGAGGCTAAGAAGGCAAACTGCTTAACTACATCCGTACATGTTTGAACTCAAATGCCCGAATCATCCAGAACCACATTTGAAATGCTGATGTCCATAAGTTGTGGTTGCGGTACATCAGCATCTAGCTAGTGCTACAGAACAGCAAAAAAAAGAATAACATGTTGTGGCAGGTAATTTCAGATGCAACATTTCTAAAAGCTGAACAAATATCAGCAAACACATATGTTTGTCTGCAGTTTCTTACACAGTGTGCAGCTGCTGTATTTCCCAGGGAGAGAAAAGAATGAGGGATAACTTCACTCAGATATGGAGAAAGATGTCAGAAAGAAAGGACAGGATAGGAAGAAGCGAGGCTGTAGTGACTAGTGACGGGTCCGTCGTGAACGAGCCGGCTCTAAGAGTCGGCTCTTTGAAGTGACCGACGGGAGCCGGCTCCTGATTGTGAGCCATTTTTTGATTTTTGTTTTTTGTGGAAGCCGCACGCGATTGGTTAAGATGTTCTACAACCAGTTGTATTCCCCTTTACTAATATTGTTTTATTTTTATTTTAATATAGCACAAGGTTCAGTTAGGTTTGCATAAAAATAGCTGGTAGAAATGGCCTCCAAAGAGCTTTTAGTTTGTTACTTTCATTACATTTCAGTAGGAAGTTGAATCAATACTTTAACTTTCACCAGAGTATTTTTTTAATACAAGTATCTGTACTTCTACTTAGGTAAAGATATGTTCTTTTGCCACCTCTGGGATTATTCAACTGAAAATCATAAGACATATAACCATAAGTACACATCCAGTACAATGCATTCTTCATAGTTGTATACTGTGATAAAAATGTGTGGTTGCCACAAAATCACACCAATGTACCTCAACATAATATTTGGGAACCACTGTGGAAGGTAGAGGAAAACATCCTCTTAATTATTAGTAGCATATTGAATAGAATTTTGATTTTGAAATCCTTAAATTGCCTTATATTGTTCCGCTTGTATCTTTGCATAGAACAGAAGGAAAAGAGCATGACCTTGTTGCTCTCAGTTTATAATGCATATACAGGTGCAGATAACCATCCACCTGCTTCTTGAATATCAGGGCATGGAATATCATGATTAATATTACTAATACAAAAAGCTGTATTTGTTACTATTTTTCATATGTTGTATTTTCTTTTATTCAAGCTTCATGTTGGCCATACAAATGCACAGTTATTGCATTATAGTTGCTATTTTTGTTTCTTTGGTTGGCAACAATAAGTAACCCCAATGAAACCTGTGAAAATAACTATATAATGTATTAAAACAGATTTCTAAAGGTGAAAAGGGCAGACCAGAGTATTCACCCTCCAGTCAATGTCAGAAGCTTTGGTCTGGGGTTAATGGAGTGTGTGGATCATGCCATTTAAATCTATTACCCAGCCTGAGAGAAAAGCATTTCTACAAAAGCCAGATAAGAGGTCTGCGAACCACAGCTTCGAGGCAGACAGATGAATCTGCCTTGAATCCAATCCAGACACAAAGGTTTCACGCTAATAATAAATAGAATTATGTCAACAAAAATCTTTGATCTGCTGCATGTTTTAAGCATTGAAACTACACTATAAAAAAAATATGGCTTTCAATAAGATATGGGGTTGCCTTTTCCATTCAATACACTTTCAGTGAGTGCAAAAGTCTACTCTACATTTGTGCAGAAGGTGCCTATTGTGCATACCATAACACTAATGTGTACTAAAATCATGACGTTCAAAACCATTTTCTGTCCTTGCAAAGCTTTAAATGTGAACGCACCTTGTATATCTGAGACATCAGCAGCATCTGAAGAAGCAGCAGTTTGCAACACCCTAAGATAAGAACATGTATGATATCTCTTACATAAAACTCAGTGTTGGACAATCCACCTATCAGTTGTGTAACTTAACATTCGGACCAGGATTTGTTTTCCGTGGTAACTGTGATGTCACAAGTCCTGCTTCCCTTCCACAAAATTTGAATTTTGGTGACTCTGTTAGATATGAAAACAACCCTGCTGTGTCCAGTTCTGCATAGACAGCATATTATGCATGTTCAATCAGACAAAGAATGTATAGACAAAAAAAAAAAGAATATGCAGACAGAAGTGCCCATAGTGTTACCTCTCCTAGATCCGCGGCTCCTAACTGTTACAAAGAGACCTCTGATATACACTTCGCTTGTCTCATAGCTGATAACTAGCTTTCCCGTCTTCGTCAACTCAGCAAATATGAGAGATGCAGAGAGACATTAGCAGGTTGCAGCAGCAGAACTTTATTCTTTTGTGGGTGACGAACACAGTGTGCAGCTGAATACCACTCGTATTCACTCATAACTGGGCTAGTGAAACACTCTTTTGGCTGCAGTAGCTAATACTCTCTGCTTTTTGACCCCGACTGAAAAGCAGACGTTGCTCTCTCGCCGTCACACACGTACACAGATGGAAAAAAAGGTGGGTGGTCCCTCACTAACCCACAACACGCAACCTGTGTCTCAAAATACATCACCCATTGATACATAACACACTGTCTTAAAGGAAAGGCTCTGCCTGTAACAATAGCATGCTTCGGTAAAGAAACTGTAACTGATAGAAATTTTTGGTCTTTGAATACACTGCCCCTTTAAAGTATAAAGAAGCCCCTAACTATCTCATTTGGAAGACAAATTTCTTGCCGTGTGATCTTGAATTGTTTGGCTTGTGCAGCTGTAGTGTGCTGATCTGTTTTGGTTTAAATCCATTCATTTTTCACAGACTTTTTTTTATGGCACCCACTGAGGACAGTGGTCTCCTCTACATTTTCTTCCTTTTATTTAACTGCAGTGTTCATTAAACCTAATTACACCCTGGACTTTGAGGTGGAAACATAAATTAGTCCCTGCTCAGTCACTACCTTTTAGCTTTCAGCTTTGATGCCACTGTGAGCCCGGGACACAAACAGATTATTAATGGAAGAGTCAAAGTAAGATACAGATATTTTTCCTCCCATGGGGCAACTTGTGGATGAATAAAATCAACGTCACTCTTTGCTCACATTGGGGGTCTTGCGCGTCTGCTGTCTGAACTTGCATATTGTCACTGTTACCGCATTATTCCATGTGTCAGGAAAGAGGGCAACAGATGAACGGTAGCTGGAGCTTGGAAGGAGAGGAGAGATTAACCCTTGATTTATCAAAGACCAAGATGAATGGTCAATAAAAACAGGAGGCGCTAAAAAAAACAACACTTTTAAAAGTTTGCACTGGTGAGCTTAGAAAAGAGAGCAGAGAGGTTCATTTTACCTTAACCAAATCTTGTGCAGCCTGTGTTTACAAATCAGATTCATGACTACCGTAGTCAAATATTTGCAGTTTTCTTTAAATAACATTTATGAAACAACAAAAAACTTTTTGTTTTTGTTTCTGTTTGTACCATGGCACAAATACTTATAATGAATGTTTGTTTGGCCAGGCATGAACCCTTAACAGGGCAGGGCTTGTAGTCCATCTTCAATGTGCAGTACAAACTGGAATCACAAGCTCTCCCCAGCCAGTCTGTCCACATAGAACGATAATCATTTAAATAGGAGACTGGATTTATGGGCATAGGTTTTGGTCGGCGTTCCTCCGCAAGGAAAGTCTCAGTGTCAGACATTTCATTTATTGCATTTTGTACCTTCTCTGCATGGTCTAATTGTCTATTTATCCAAAGGAAAACACAACACAGAGGGACCTACTGACAGTTAAACATATGAAAGGATAGAATGTAGTGTAGCTGTAAGACATTATGTGTTATGATCAACAAAGTAGTCTTAACGTTTTTTTCATTTACTTTTCATTTGCATAGTCCACAAATTTTCATTAGGATTGAGGTCGAGGCTTTGGGAAGCCTATTCCAGAAGCTTAATCTTAGCATGCTTTATCCATTTCAAAACCAGTTTTAATATATGAACACCCAGTTGACTTCAAGCTTCAGCTGTCCAGCTGTTGATTTGAGGAGGTCCTCCTTCTTCATTACTCCATCCACTTCGTACAATGTACAAGTACCACTGGCAGCAAAATAGCTCCAGAGCATGATGCTACCATCATCATGTTTGACAGTTGGTCTGAAAGCCTGTGCCAAACATACAGTAGCTCTTGTCATTGTAGCCAAATAGCTCAAGATTTGTCTCATCTGACCATAAAACGTTGGCTGAGCATACAGTAAAACTTTGGCTCAGATGGCATTTGGCTTGCCCATGTAGGTACTGTAGCTGCAAATTTTCAGTCAAGCTTGAAGATCTTGATATTGGAAGAGGGGTGCTTTTTTTTTTTTTTGGTTGGCACCCTTTCAATCCATAGCAGTGTAAAACTCCACCGTGTACGCTGCAGTTGGTGTTCCAGCAGTTTCCAGTTTATCGCAGGCTTGAGCCTTGGTGGTCCCTGGGTTGTTCCTGAACATCCTTAACAATTTCCTCTCATCTGAGGATGACAGTTTCTTCCAGACCTTGGTGGTGGTGACACATCCAAATAACTTGTATTTTTGTACAACTGTTGTATGCAGTTTTTTTTTTCATTAATGATGCATGCTGTAAAATCATTCCACCTTGTAAAAAAAGCAGTTGAAAAAAATCATTCAAAGCCCCAAAATTACTATGAGATTCATGCCCATGATGAGTAAACCTCTGACCACTGTTTATTTACAGTTGGACTACAGTTAGATTAAATGAAAGGTGTGTTTGTTTTATGCAACTCCACAATAATACTGTGCTTTTGTAAAAAAAAAAAAAAAAAAAATCAGCAAAGTTTCAGCATCTTTGATCAACCTATTTGATGAACTTTTCTGAGTTAAAGCCCCTGAATTTTTTTCACTCTTATATTTTAGAGGTTATAATTTCAACATGCTAACTTGCAGTGATGTCATACACTGCTCCTAGATGCCTGAATACAAACACAGTATTCTTGCAAATATCAGGGTACTTTATGGCAGATCAGATACTGATACTGCAGCCTACAGACTTAGAACAACTTATACTGAAACAGAAATGTAATGGCAACAAAACATATCACAAATATAAAGCACAAATTTATCGCAGAACTGGATGGCAATGCAGTAGCATTAAGATGACACATCACACAAAAAGAAAGAGAATTATTCTTTGCTTCATAACATACAATCGTGACCAAAGGTTTTGGCCATAAGTTTTGTGTTTCGTACACTTTGGCACTTCAGTTTTTATTCGGATTGACTTTTTTTGTTTGTTTTGGGGCCGTTTTTGTTGTTTTTTACACCAGTCAATAAAGCAGGAAGGCCTTTTTCACAGAGGATATTCTTCATGCTATATAAATAGACACTTATCTACTTTTGCATGCAGTAACAGCGATCAATATCTGTGTTAATTCAGCCTAGGTCAGTGTATGAATTCTAATTAGGTCTGACATCCTCATTATAAAGCATTACCAGTCAGTCTCTGTTGCTCTCCCTTTCCTACCCTGCCCCTCTAACTATGTAATAAACTCACTGTATGGTTGGGTTTCATTAAGTCAACCGAGCTCCAGTCAGAGCCAACACAAAAATACCCAGACTAAATACCACTTCATTGACTCCCACTTGCTCTCTTCTCCCCTTTGTTTGTCTGCCTCATAGTGAGTCACAGTGACCAGCAGCTGTGTGCGGGCTGAATGAGAGGCTTTTGTCTAATGCTGGATAAGACCTGGTCAGGCATAGGGAGACAAAATGGAGCATTTCATTAGAGTGTGAAGGTCTTTCATCCACACATGATCCTGCAGTAAAGTTGTACCTGTGGAGGGAAAAAAAATGGAATCTTACTGTAAGGATTCAACAGTGTCCTTACTAGAAACACAGTTTCAGTAGATATTTCTAATATGCCTCTGATCTTTTAAGCCTTGACTTATTGCTGTATGGAATCACTTCAGCATCCAGTTTTGAGCTTTAAGGCAAAGAAGCATTGTTCTTTTATGACACACACTCAGTTGCCCCTTGTACTCAGCTAGGTGTCAGAGTGTGGAAGGCAGGGCTGGACCCAAATGCAGGACGTGTGAGACAGAGCTGAACTCAAAACAGCTTCAGTGCTGAGTCTTTAATCAAGTCCAAAACATTTCAGTCCTAAGGAAGGAATGAAGCTCAAAACACAAAACCTCAGAGTTCAAAAGGGCAACCTAAAACAAGGACGCACACCACCTGCAGGAGACTCAGGCAACAACACAGCAAGGAACACAGAAGAACTGAGGGTTTAAATACACACAAGGTAATTAGGGAGAACGGAGGCAGCAGGGAAGAACGGGTGAATCAAATTAGACTAATGACACAAGGGAAGCCAAACTGAACACAAGGCAAGTGGGACAAGGGACTGTCAAAATACAACAGGAAGTGACCAGCCATGACACACATGTGGACTTGACAAAAGATGGAGAAGTACAAACACAAAGAATACAAATATACAGCCAAAACACAAAATACCAGGTCAAACCCCAGTTCCTTATAACTTTAATCCATTAAACAATAACTGTTTATAAGTCAAATGAGCAAATGCGTAACATCCCAAGATGGTGCTGGGGAAATGCCCTGGAGCTCAGAAGGTAGCAGGGCCCTTCCCTCAAAACTAGCCAAAGGTCCTGTACTGACAGCATGCAGTTAAAGTGCACAAATTATAAGAATCCCACTATTCTGGTCAATGTTTAAGTCATGGTTCTACCTTAGTAACCAAATATTAATGCAGTATACATATTCCTTATGAACTAAATTTTAGCTACAAATATTTACTAATATAGATTTACACTCCATCAATTAAAAACCACCTTTTCTGAAATGTTTTGATAGACAGAGGGGTATGCTGGGAAAACTTTATTTCCTGACCTCGCTTTCTGTCATTTGTACAAAATGCCTGCCAACCTGTTGGCAATAGCTTTGTACCAATTTGTTTTTCTTCAAGTGTCGTATAGTAGTTTGTCAGTGTAGCAGCATTATTATTAAATTATGTTGAGCAAGCCAAAGCAAAAAGAAAAAAAAATGGTGCCCAACAGAGAGAGAGAGCAGCATGAGTATACCACTCTCTTTAACTTTGGATTTGAGTAGTGTGGTCAGTGGCTTTGCTGAGCAAGTTCTGATGTGTGAGTACTTTGAATTTTTGCAAAGGATTGAAACATTGTTACTACTTATATGTTGAGTGTGTGTGTGTGTGTGTGTGTGTGTGTGTGAGTGTCAGAGTTGTTACAGCTGCACCAATGACACATAGACAAGTAAGTAAGTAATTCAACATACTTAAACACTGTAAACAAATATGGGAATATTTGTTTACAGTGTGTGCAAAAAATGTTGCAGGCTATAGTGAAACTCACTTGGTGGGTGAATCTATCGCAATATTTTTTAAAGTGAAGATAATTGAAGTAAAACTTTAATTATTGGAAATGAAATAATATAACAGTGCTTGTAAGGAAAAAAATGTGGTCATTTAATATGAACACAGTCATAAGGCACATACTCAGGGGAGATGTTTAACTATGATGGACAAACTGATAATGAGTGATCATACCTTGGCTAAAATTCCAAGCTTCCGACAGGTATATTTTCTGGAAAACCAGGAATAATTTGGAAATACACTGCTCAAAAAAATAAAGGGAACACTCAAATAACACATCCTAGATCTGAATGAATGAAATATTCTTATTGAATACTTTGTTCTGTACAAAGTTGAATGTGCTGACAACAAAATCACACAAAAGTCATCAATGGAAATCAAATTTATTAACCAATGGAGGCCTGGATTTGGAGTCACACACAAAATTAAAGTGGAAAAACACACTACAGGCTGATCCAACTTTGATGTAATGTCCATAAAACAAGTCAAAATGAGGCTCAGTATTGTGTGTGGCCTCCACGTGCCTGTATGACCTCCCTACAATGCCTGGGCATGCTCCTGATGAGGTGGCGGATGGTCTCCTGAGGGATCTCCTCCCAGACCTGGACTAAAGCATCCACCAACTCCTGGACAGTCTCTGGTGCAACCTGACGTTGGTGGATGGAGCGAGACATGATGTCCCAGATGTGCTCAATCAGATTCAGGTCTGGGGAACGGGCGGGCCAGTCCATAGCTTCAATGCCTTCATCTTGCAGGAACTGCTGACACACTCCAGCCACATGAGGTCTAGCATTGTCCTGCATTAGGAGGAACCCAGGGCCAACCGCACCAGCATATGGTCTCACAGGGGGTCTGAAGATCTCATCTCGGTACCTAATGGCAGTCATGCTACCTCTGGCGAGCACATGGAGGGCTGTGCGGCCCTCCAAAGAAATGCCACCCCACACCATTACTGACCCACTGCCAAACCGGTCATGCTGAAGGATGTTGCAGGCAGCAGATCACTCTCCACGGCGTCTCCAGACTCTGTCACGTCTGTTACATGTGCTCAGTGTGAACCTGCTTTCATCTGTGAAGAGCACAGGGCGCCAGTGGCGGATTTGCCAATCCTGGTGTTCTCTGGCAAATGCCAGGCGTCCTGCACGGTGTTGGGCTGTGAGCACAACCCCCATCTGTGGACGTCGGGCCCTCATACCATCCTCATGGAGTCGGTTTCTAACTGTTTGTGCAGACACATGCACATTTGTGGCCTGCTGGAGGTCATTTTGCAGGGCTCTGGCAGTGCTCCTCCTGTTCCTTCTTGCACAAAGGCGGAGGTAGTGGTCCTGCTGCTGGGTTGTTGCCCTCCTACGGCCTGCTCCAGCCTGTCTCCTGGTAGCGCCTCCAGCCTCTGGACACTACGCTGACAGACACAGCAAACCTTCTTGCCACAGCTCGCATTGATGTGCCATCCTGGATGAGCTGCACTACCTGAGCCACTTGTGTGGGTTGTAGAGTCCGTCTCATGCTACCACGAGTGTGAAAGCACCACCAACATTCAAAAGTGACCAAAACATCAGCCAGAAAGCATAGGTACTGAGAAGTGGTCTGTGGTCCCCACCTGCAGAACCACTCCTTTATTGAGTGTGTCTTGCTAATTGCCAATAATTTCCACCTATTGTCTATTCTATTTGCACAACAGCATGTGAAATTGATTGTCAATCAGTGTTGCTTCCTACGTGGACAGTTTGATTTCACAGAAGTTTGACTTACTTGGATTTATATTGTGTTGTTTAAGTGTTCCCCTTACTTTTTTGAGCAGTGCATTTCCTATCATTCAACCCAAGTGAAAATTAGTCACAAAACACTTATTGAGCCAACCAAATCAATGCTTACTAAAAAGTAATGCTTTGTAATCAGGAAAACCTGCGAAAAAGTGCTGACCAATGTTTTTAAACTAAAGTGTGTTTGCGTGAAAGGTGCTTAAAATTATTGCATTATTATTGCATTATTATTATTATTTATCCACTGATCAATGTGTCATTGGCAACACAGGAAAATGGGCTAGCGCACAGATCTAGACCTGCCTGGCAGCTGTTGCAGTGGATAATGGAATTTGTAGTATAAGTGGCAGAGCACTATTTACTGGCGGACCATTAATCTTAACCATATTAAGTTATTGACACATGTGATGTAAGCCGATTGTGGGTGGAAATGAAACATTGTCGCTTCACTGTGACTGCCCATCCAAATTGCCATATAATTAGTGTGCATGTGTAAAACAGCTGTCTTTAAACTGTATTATGTAAAGGCTTCTGGTGAAAATCCAAATGGTAATGGTTTGGTATGGATTTATGCTCTGCCTGAAATTATTCGGCTCATATTCATACAGATCTGGTTGTTGCAGAAACTGAAATATTACTGTAGTAGAACAACTACTAAAAAACGATCTTTTGGTCTCCTAAGTATTATGTTTCTATAGCCTGCATTAACATAGTTTTTCAAAATGCAGAGCAGCACATTTATTAACTGCATCAAAGTCTACACTTGACAGGTTTCAGATGTATTTCTTCCCTGATCTATCTCTTGTATAGCTTAATGAAGTCTGAATCAATACCTTTGTCTACAGTACAGTTTGGTAACAGCTTGTGCTGAGTGTTCAGCAGTTTTTTGGATGCTTCAGATGTCTCTTTTTTCCCTTTTTTGTACATGTAGGCATGCAAATACACTGACTCAGATTAAACCTGTGTGCTCTGCATCAAACCAATGCAGATTAGTTACCAGCAACCAAAAGTATTTTTTGACTTTTCTGTCACCAACCATAGAGACAGAGCATGAGTCATCCTCTAAGAAACACATCCACTGGAGGGGAAAACATTCAACTGAGGTCTGAAATGCTAAGAAAATGCCGTTAGGTGTCTAAATATATTAGATTTTGACAGCAATATCAAAGATTATTTTACCGCTCTGTTTTGAGTTAGCTGTAAGAAAGGTCATGTAAGCAGTGTTAGCAGCCCGCTGTACTGTAAGGCACTTCCAGAACATGTTAATGTTAGTTTCTGCATTGTACAGGTGCAGAAACAAGTTGTACAGTGTCAAAATGCTCTAGCAGAAATATATCAGCCCAAATTAACAGTTAACAGACAAACTTCATGCAAACAATATGAACAACCATGTATACATAGAAAAACGACAATCTTAAAATGGTAAAAATGTAGATGTTTGAAAAATGCTTCCTAGATAGTATAACCCACAGTAATAAATGGCTTGGTTGCAGGAAGTCCGTGACTTTTACAGCATGAAGTTTTTTCTGTATTTGTTATACAATGTACCCTACCAGAGAGTGAGAGCAAAACCTTTCAAATCTAAGGTTCTATCTTATTTTATTTGATAACTGAGGTATCTGCAAACATCCCCCATAAAGTATAAACCTTTTAGAAATTTAATGATAAAGTAAGCTGCTCTGTACAGTTATATGTCCAAGCTGGGATAGACCTAAGCATCTCTGCCTGTTAAATTTACTCTCCTACTGCTTATTCACAAAACTTTAGTTCCAGTCTGTTCAAGATATTAGACATATCTATAAGCTGAGGTGACGAGTATGTGAAACTATTTCCAGAAATAGTCCTGTCCAGGGGTATAATAGCAGAATATTAATTGGAAAGCATTGTAACAGAAACATATATGCATGCAGTCTGATGGGCTACAAACAGTCCAGTGATCCAATATCTACTTTACATCTTATTATATGAAATATATGAAAAAGGCTGGGGGGGGGGGCAAAACCTCTGAACCAGTAACCAGCAGCTGGTTCATTTGTGCTGTCAGGCGATCATAGAATGCAGCTAGCTTCTTTAGCCAGTAGTTGTGAGTCATGTCAGGGCGTAGTGCTGTTCAGCTCTTCATATTTGAGATTCTTTCTTGGATGTCTGCTGCTGTGGTTACTGGACCCTGTTCAGGGAGGTTGCTGTGGTCTGCTCTTAGAGCCACTAGCCCCTGAGCATTGCTGTTATGCGCTACATCCTTCTTCCATATGCTCTTCCAGGACTGCTCCATCCCAAGCCTTGCTGGGGATGCTATTATCATACTGTTCCCCTGCCACTGAAGGTACACCCGGGATGATTCTGTGGAGAACATCTGGTTTATTCTCCCCTTCTTATCTTTTCTCTTATTTTCTCCCCCTTTTTTTATTTTTTCTTTCTGGCTCTTTTTTTCCTGCCTGTCAGCTCTGGCATTGCCACATTACATGTGCTCTTGTGTGAACAATAGAAATTAATAAATAAATAAATAAAAAGAAAAGCGCCTATAGTGAATTTATGGTTCTCATCTTGGAAAAGCAAATGTTTGGCACATCAGCGCATTCAGATTATGATTCTGATTGCAAAAGCAAGACAAAAAATAAACAAAAAAAAGAGCAGACTGACACTATATGCTCACTACAGATGAACGGTTGTTAGAGCTATCTTACAGCGGCCACCATAAATAGGATTATGCACTTGAATTGGGAGCTGCAAGAAAACATAATTCAGTTGACTGCAGACTGCAATCTACTGACATCTAGTGGTGAGATTTTGCACACTGTACCTTTAAGAACCATAGCTTGGGACTCAACATTGATGGCGGTGGAGTGATGCAATATGAAGTGACAGCCAGCAGTGACGGCTGAAAGACCAAATAAAGACACTTGTCACTGTATATTATTTTGGCTACAATCAGAAGGGTGGACCCCAGAGTGACTGAATTATGCTAAAATCTTTAGAAAGCCATAGGAAGACCACCCGACATAAATTTTCTGGAGACTTGATTCAATTTTTGTTTAATGAAAATATTTAATATTAGTCATAAGAAATTGTACTATTTTAAATGCATGTTTAGTTAGGCGCTTATAATGGAAAAAATAAATTTCAAAGGAAAGAAATAGGACAGCATAAATAAATTCATTTTGAGAGAGCTGGTAGTCAAATATCTGTGGCATGAAGTCAGGTTCCTGGAAAGAAGTGCTCAGTGTGTGAATTGGCAGCTTCCACTTCATAGTCCACTGTTCCCCTTGTATTTCAGCTGCCTTAAGGTGTTAAAAAAAAAAGTAGATCTACATCCCACAAAATCCCTTTATACGGCTATTAAATCTCTTATTTTCTCTATGACAAAACCCACTTTTTGTCAAATTTCCCAAAACACAGTCAACCAGCCAATTAAATACTCCATATCTGTTCAAATCAATTATCTCCACCACGCAAGTGCCCTGCAACACTGTTGTGAAATAATTGAGCTAATGGGTTTTTCTTCCCACGCATGTGGTATCAAACCTCTCTGGAGCAATTAAGATCATTATCCACCCTTGTGTTCTTGTTTAAGCACATTTTGGGTCCATTTTTTCTAACTTACAGGTTGAGATCAGATTGAATTTAAAGCTCAGAGCATACTGTGTACTTTCAACCCTGTTAAAACACATGATGACCACAAGTATACTTCACTTATGCAGAGCTGTGGTCATTTCATCCTGAGAGCTATTTATAGCACAGATAATTGACCCTGTGGTGGGGAAGAGCAATTAGTACTTTAAGTAGCTGAGATATTCTTGAGGTTCTTATAAAATTAACTGCTGAATGGCCACCTTTGGACAACCTTCAGTATAGCCAGCCACTACAATTTAAATGTTTAGCAAAACCAGGAATTTATTACAAAATGCACACACCTGCTTGCTGAGTTTTTTTAAGTTTCAAATTTGTACAGAGAACACAGCAGACTGAACTTCTGCTTCATCATAGAATGTATGAGAGCAATGGAGAAATGAATGATTGATGATAATAGAAATATGATGTAAATATGGATAATTCACCATCCTCAGTAGGGAATTTGCATATTTACTGGTTTACCAAAAAACAAATAAATAAAGTGGTGTGTAATTTCACTTAAAAAATTTAATTTAATTTAATAATAAATAAGCAATAAAATACTATGAATATACCTGATTATTTATAGAACTGTATTATGTCAAGTTTATCTATGTGGAATTCCCTAGTAGATCTACTATAGTGGATCATAAGAATACAGTAAAAGCAGTACGTTACCATAAAAAAATCACAGACTCTCTATAACTCTAAATTGCGTAAATTTGAGTTATATCAAAACAGGAAGTTCAATATTTTGGATAGCCACATAGTTTTCTGCAAAACATAAAACCATTGATTTAGTGAGGTCAGTTATCTTGGGAGGAAAGTTCCCCCTTGCAATAAAATAAAATAAAACAAAATAAAATAAAATAATCTTTTAAACTTAGTACTTTTTTCACTCCCTTGAGATCCAGAAGGTCTTTTCTGCCCAACATTGGAGACTGACCTCCAAACAATTGTAACACTGGTTTCTCATAAATTCAGGTTAATGTGGTATCAAGTGCATGATGTTCGCAGAAGATGCTTTTAAGTGCTGTATGTCATAAGGTAGGACTGCCACAGATAAAATGTGTTCAAACACATCCTGTTACCAGTTCATTTTTATTGCCTAATCCCAACCGGGCTATGAGAGTGAAAGTAAAAACCAAGTGAGAGAAACATGGGCATGCAAAAACAAGCATCCTTTTCCTGAGAAACCTGCAACAAATTGATTTCATTTGAAATCTGAATTTCTGTCTTCCCAGTGGGAATTCCCAACTGGAATGACTCCTCAAGTCAGATTTCCAACTTTGAAAATCAGAGCAGCCCAACTAAACTCATCCTTAACAATCCAAGATGGCAGCAGTGCACGTAAACATTAACTCTAAAGTTTGCAATGTGTATCACACCAGACACAGTGCAATAACCAGTGTCTGTCCATAAACATACTGCAGTGGTACTGTATTGTAGTGATGCAAAACAACCAAAACAACCCACCCACTTAAAGTTTCTGTTTAAAAAACACTGGTGTAAGAGACACTCTCCTTACTGGAGTGTTCACCAGTGGCTGCAATAACGTGGCTCCTGTCACAGTCTCTCAGGGTTTTAACTAGCCCATTTCTCATGTACAGTGTCTTGCGAAAGTATTCGGCCCCCTTGAACTTTTCAACCTTTTGCCACATTTCAGGCTTCAAACATAAAGATATAAAATTTGAATTTTTTGTGAAGAATCAACAACAAGTGGGACACAATCGTGAAGTGGAATGAAATTTATTGGATGTGTCAAACTTTTTTAACAAATAAAAAACTGAAAAGTGGGGCGTGCAATATTATTCGGCCCCCTTGCGTTAATACTTTGTAGCGCCACCTTTTGCTGCAATTACAGCTGCAAGTCTCTTGGGGTATGTCTCTATCAGTTTTGCACATCGAGAGACTGAAATTCTCGCCCATTCTTCCTTGCAAAACAGCTCGAGCTCAGTGAGGTTGGATGGAGAGCGTTTGTGAACAGCAGTCTTCAGCTCTTTCCACAGTTTCTCGATTGGATTCAGGTCTGGACTTTGACTTGGCCATTCCAACACCTGGATACGTTTATTTGTGAACCGTTCCATTGTAGATTTGGCTTTATGTTTTGGATCATTGTCTTGTTGGAAGATAAATCTCCGTCCCAGTCTCAGGTCTCTTGCAGACTCCAACAGGTTTTCTTCCAGAATGGTCCTGTATTTGGCCCCATCCATCTTCCCATCAATTTTGACCATCTTCCCTGTCCCTGCTGATGAAAAGCAGGCCCAAACCATGATGCTGCCACCACCATGTTTGACAGTGGGGATGGTGTGTTCAGGGTGATGAGCTGTGTTGCTTTTACGCCAAACATATCGTTTTGCATTGTGGCCAAACAGTTCGATTTTGGTTTCATCTGACCAGAGCACCTTCTTCCACATGTTTGGTGTGTCTCCCAGGTGGCTTGTGGCAAACTTTAAACGAGACTTTTTATGGATATCTTTGAGAAATGGCTTTCTTCTTGCCACTCTTCCATAAAGGCCAGATTTGTGCAGTGTACGACTGATTGTTGTCCTATGGACAGACTCTCCCACCTCAGCTGTAGATCTCTGCAGTTCATCCAGAGTGATCATGGGCCTCTTGGCTGCATCTCTGATCAGTCTTCTCCTTGTTTGAGATGAAAGTTTAGAGGGACGGCCGGGTCTTGGTAGATTTGCAGTGGTCTGATACTCCTTCCATTTCAATATGATTGCTTGCACAGTGCTCCTTGAGATGTTTAAAGCTTGGGAAATCTTTTTGTATCCAAATCCGGCTTTAAACTTCTCCACAACAGTATCTCGGACCTGCCTGGTGTGTTCCTTGGTCTTCATGATGCTCTCTGCACTTGGAACAGAACCCTGAGACTATCACAGAGCAGGTGCATTTATACGGAGACTTGATTACACACAGGTGGATTCTATTTATCATCATCAGTCATTTGGGACAACATTGGATCATTCAGAGATCCTCACTGAACTTCTGGAGTCAGTTTGCTGCACTAAAAGTAAAGGGGCCGAATAACATTGCACGCCCCACTTTTCAGTTTTTTATTTGTTAAAAAAGTTTGACACATCAAATAAATTTCATTCCACTTCATGATTGTGTCCCACTTGTTGTTGATTCTTCAGAAAAAATTAAAATTTTATATCTTTATGTTTGAAGCCTGAAATGTGGCAAAAGGTTGAAAAGTTCAAGGGGGCCGAATACTTTCACAAGGCACTGTATTTAACAGTCATTAAAAAGTGCCACACCTTAATACGTGCCTAAACCTGACCATAATTGTTATCTAATTATGAATAAGGTTATTAAAGTTTTCAGTTTCATGCAGAGGAAGTAATTGTTGGGTTGCTTCATTTAACACTGTGTTGACACTGACACTATGATATACTCTGATATATTGTGATTTATTGTATAGCTGACCCTGCTTTCATCAAGCTAGGCTCTTGTGTGCATGCTGGTGAGTGCATGTGTGTGTCCAGCAGCAGGGATATATGTATGCCAGTCAGAGCGATGCTCGCTGTCACTGCTGATAAGTAGTAATTGAATTTTGCCAGGCAGAGCTGTCAGGGCAGGTCTGGCAGATGAGTGCGTGTTGCATGAGAGGGTCTTGGCAGCATAATGTTTTTAATTGTGTCGGCCAGCGGCAGTGCAGAGGTCCATCTGCTGTAAGCTATCGGCTGTCTCTTGGTCTTTCCTTCATTTCTCTAACCTAATCTTTTCTACTTCTCTAGCATTAATCAGGTTCATTAGTAAATTAATCTTGAGGTCAGCATACAAGTTCACATGACTATAAAAAGAAGTGATCTACCCACAGAGAGTGATCATTAAACTGTAGGGTCTCTGAGCTCTGCTAGAACTTACAGGTTGAGATTTACCAACCACGACATATAAGCGTGTTGCTGCAATCACAAACATGCACCGATAGGGAGTAGAAAGTTCTGCACATGATCTACTAACAATGTACTAGTTTATAAATATATGCAGATAATTTATTACGGTAATGACTAGCATGCAAGACCAGCACAAATTAGCAGGTCAAAAATGAGCTTATCGGGTTTGCTAATAACTTTATAAGCTGATTCCAAAGATTTGCTCAAACTTTACTGAATATAAAGAAAAGAAAACTTACAGTATGCCAACAGCTTTATGCGAGCACTACATATGCCTCATATATTATTTTTCATTTTTATTTCTTTTTGCATCGTAATTATTTTCCTTTGCCATCTTTAGCACGCAACCAAAACATTCAGTAGACGTTACATAACCTAACCCCATGTGGATTAAAGCTCTTTAACATCAGCATTCAAGCACCCAGTGAATTATTGCTCAGCCTACCTGAAAGAAGGGGCATCTGAGAACTGCAGCCTTTAAATACAGTCATGACAACACTGTATTTTGTTAGTAGAAATCAACAAATAGTTGCTTATGCTCTTAATGTTTGTGAATATAGTTTTTTGCTAGTATGTATATTTTATATTCACAATTTAAATAGTATACTGAAAAAAACAAACTATGCTTTGACAGTCACTACCCAAAGTTATGCTCCTCTCCTTTTAGTGTTCTTGGTGTTTTCTAGTGCTGCCACAAGCAAGGTTGAAAGGTCAAGGCAACTGTTTCTGTTGTTTTCTCTGTGAGTGTCTGTAGCCCTCTGTTCTGGACAGTGTTTGTGGCAGTTCCAGGTTGTGATGGTTAGCCAATTAACCTCAGTGGCGCAGCAGCTGACAAAGCAGTTGGCCACATTTATTGTCAATGCCAAAATCTGACTTTGTAGCATTTTTTTTTTTTGCAAGCAGCTCTCTCCTTCCACTCCCATGTTTGTGTTCAGTGCACCTGGGATTTCATGTTTTGACACGTACTTTGTTTTTAAGTTCCACAGCTAGTTTTTCCACAGTGGTTAATTTCCATCTATCATCTATCAGTGGTAACATGATCATTAACCCCTTAAGCATGATGATATTGTGTCTCACTTCACTATTACCAAACCAAAGTGAGACCTGAAAAACTGCAGCACAACTGATTTTTTTTACTTACAGATTAAATAAAAACTTTACAATGATGAGTACAGAGTACACTTTGTTATTGTTATGATCTCTGTGGTTGGTTTTATGTTTTATGCTTGGTGTCCTTATTTAATATACTACCAAAAATGTGCCCACCTGGTGGTTTTTACCAGGCCTGCGGCACTTATTTGCTTCATTCATATATTAAAATGCAGATATGTATCACTGTATATAGTCAGATGGCAAAAATGGCTGTTTATAATTAAATGACAAATGAATTAATTGGGGGGTTTTTTCTTTGCAAGCTACATATTCATTGTATAAGACAAATTAATCAAGTACCGGCACTATTAGCACCACTTTTTGAGGAACAGTTATTTACACATATACATGACAACCCATTCCAGTGACCCCCAAAGTGCCACTGCACTAAAAATTGCTCAGCAAAATGTATTTACATACAATGACCTGCATGTGTAACATACACAAAAAGTCAGCATTAATTTTGGGATCAGCTACTACACAGAATATACACACTGCTCAAAAAATTAAAAGAACACTTTAAAAAGACATCAGATCTCAATAGGGAAAAATAATCGTGCCGGCTATCTATACTCATGTGGACTGGGTAACATGTTAGGAACAAAAGACTGCCATGTTGTTTGATGGAAATAAAAATTGTCAAACTACAGAGAGCTGAATTTAAAGACACCCCGGAAACCAAAGTGGAAAACTGATGCAAGTAGACTAGTCAATTTAGCCAAAATTTAATTGAGCAACTCACAATGGTACTCACTAATTTGTATAGCCGCCACATGCTTACATACATGCCCGATAATGTCAAGACATGCTCCTTATGAGACGATGGATGGTGTCCTGGGGGGATCTCCTCCAAGATTTAGACTACGACATCACTGAGCTCCTGGACATTATGAGGTGCAAACTGGTGAAACACAATGTCCCAGAGGTGTTCTATTGGATTTAGGTCAGGTGAGCATGCGGTCCAGTCAATGGTATCAGTTCTTTCATCTTCCAGGAACTGACTGCATACTCTCGCCACATGAGGTCAAGCATTGTCATGCACCAGGAGGAACCCAGGACCCACTGCGCCAGTGTAGGGTCTGACAGTTGGTCCCAGGACCATTGGTCCCGACAATTGGTTCCAATACCTAATGGCACTCGGGGTGCCGTTGCCTAGCCTGTAGAGGTTTGTGCATCCATCCATGGATCTGCCTCCCTAAGACCATCACTGACCCAGTACCAAACCAGTCATCCTGAACAACATTACAGCAGCATAACATCTGTCACATGTGCTCAGGTTGAGCCTGCTCTCATCTCTGAACTACACAGGGTGCAAACAGCAATGTCACAGTGGCAATGCCAGTCAGGCAGTAGGCACAGGGCACACTAGAGGACGCTGGGCCCCAGGACACCTTTATGTAGATTGTTTCTGGTTGTTTGATCAGATACAGTCACACCAGGTCATTTTGTATGGCTCTGGCAGTACTATATGTTAAATATATTTGTCAAAAAAAACAAACAAGTGATCAAATATTTTGCTGGTGGAACCTGCATGTGTTCAACTTGCCAGTTTTATTAAACCAGACATGATTCTATCATTAAAGCTTCCATAATGTGCTAAATGAGTTATTAAAATATTCTTACGTTACATGTTTGCTGAGGTAGTTAGCAAGAAACAGCAACATGCCTAGCAATCCAAACTCCCGTTAGTCTCCCATCAAAGATCAGAGGTTCATGCACAATGTAAATATGCAAACAGCCAGCTGCAAGCTGCTGGCCTCTCAGTTTGGCGAGCTCCAGACATTGTTACAGACATGGACACACCCATTAGAATGCCTACCCTATAAAGATTTCAGTGGCTCTGTAATGAAGCAGCACTGGTTCTGCTTCCAGGGACAATAGCCAACTGCAGCTTGGTTGTAGAGATGTAAAGGATGGATGCAAACAGGCATGAGAAGCTTTATGGCAGAACACTGTTTGCGATAAAAAGAGAGACATTGCTTTACTTTGGTTTTAATTGAAGTCTATCCTTAGATTTCCCTAGAAAAGCACTGCTTGTTCTGACGGAGCGCTAGTGTATCCCAAGTAGAAAATGTTTTTTCGGTTTTATTCTGCAACAATATTGTGCACCTTCCTGAAGCGTTACAAGGTTGTTACTTCATAACATCACTGGTTAACAATTTAACAATAACAATAACTTTTCAGGGAAAACACTAACCAGGCTACTTTTGTGGTTACATTTGACTTATGCTGTGTCACGGGATATAATGCTCTGTCACTAATATAACACTGTGTTGCTGCTGCTACTGGGACCTTGTTTCACTTTTCAAATTAGGTGTGACATCAGTGCTAGTAGTTCATTGCTATCTGCTATGAAGTTTCCTAAGTTTCCAGCTTTAACTTGTCTTTCACCTTGAGTCTGCTAAGACTTACATTAACACACGTCCTACAAAGATCACCACAGAGAACTCTAAAGTTTTCATGATGAACCAACGAAAACTGGAAATGAGATGCCCTCTTTCAATCTTCTGTATCTTTTGCAATCTCTTGTCTCAGCTCATGCAGTGTTTGCAAATGATCGCAGTAATGAAAAACAGTGAACAGAATTATTTCTTGTGGCTGCATTACTTTTTCTGATGAGGGTGTGGGGTTTGTTTTCAGCATCACTGGAATTAAACAGGAGTGAATTTACTCAGAGTGGCTCAGTGGTTTTGCAAAGTCACCTCGTAGCCAAAAGGTCGAATTTAATGCCTGACTGAGGCAGAGTGTGAAAGTGTTTGCCTGTTTATGTATTTATGTGATAGACATAGTGGTAGAGACAGAACCTTTTCCACAACGGCTGTTGACCAAAGTGTACTGGGACAGCCTGCCTTAACCTTGGGCAGGTCACAGCAGTTTTTGAAAAATGAATAGACTGTATCAATGAGTCCAAGTTCTTAGATTAAAAATGTCTTTATTAGTGTAATTTTATCCATCCATCAATTTCCTTTCATTTATCCTTTCAGGGTTGCAGCCTATCCCAGCTGTCATAGGGTGAGAGGGTACATCTTGGACAGTTCACCAGCCTGTCACAGGGCTAACACAGAGAAACAGACAACTATTAATACCTATGGGCAATATAGAATCACCAATTGACCTAACCCCACTAAATGCATGTCTTTGGACTGTGGGAGGAAACCCATAGAGCCACAGGAGAACATGTAAACTCCACACAGAAAGCCCCAGCCAGATGGTGGATTCAGACCCAGGACCTTCTTACTAAGAAACAGGAGTGCCACCGAGCTGTGCTGTGTAATTTTAAACAAAAGTTTTTCTAGTACACACTACACAATACTGGAAACAGGAAACATGCAAATGGCTGAATCACTGAATTGATGATTTTCTATCTACAACAGTGCCAATGATTCTAGGTTTCTTATATGGAAATAATCAAAAGTTTTGAATGAATTGATGGTTGAAAGGCATCAAACAATAATGTAATAGTTATAATCTGTTCTGAATATTTTGAAAATGTAAAACATAATATGTGCTGCATGCAGGTAAGCGCTGATTCATGGCAATTTTATTTGGTATTCTTAAGGATTTAATTAAATCATGTGGAAATTATTTATTCCACGTGCGAAAAGATAGTTGACTTTGCCAAGTGCTTTAGCTATTATATGTCACTGAAGCTTTTCTAACAAATTGGCTCAGAAATTATAATTAGTTCACTTCGTCATGGGTGCACACACAGGACAGCGACCGCTTTCAGTGTAATCAGGTCAAAATTGCTAATCTGAACTCTGTCATGTCAGTCAGTGGGATTCTTCACTTCCACTGGTCATCCGTTTAATCACTTACCTCAGAGGAGGAAATATGCAAGGTGTGATTAAAAAGTTCTACGAATCATTGCATAAAAATGAAAAAGGAAGGCACCTGATTTAAAGTTGCTCAAGATCATTTTTCCAGGCATGTCCAGTACAGCTGGGAGAAATCCAAAAACATCAGCTGTACTGGAAGCCATCAGCCTAAGAAGACAAATAAACTTATATCAGGTACAATTTTTGATTTTCATTAGAAAATTCCCAGACATTTTTGATTATGCCTTTACACTTTAGTGTAAAGGCATAATCTTTAGCACTTTACATGTGTTTAGTTAAGTGTCTTCCCTTTGGCCACTGTCAAAAGATTAGATGCGGTGTCTCATTTGTAACATAAAGCCAATCATCTGTGATTAACCACAGTAGGTTAAAAGATCTTAAAAAGTAGCACATCATCACAAAGTAGAGCTACTGCTCCTCCACATCAAAAGGAGCCAGCTGAGGTGGTTAGGGCATCTGATTAGGATGCCTCCTCAGCCCCTCTTGGGTGGGGGATTCTGGGCATGTCCTGCCGGGAGGGATCACATCTCTGAGGATCTTTTTGTGGTCAGCTAATCTGTGGGGAAGAAGGCTCAGTGGCACTTCCACGTCTTGAGGGTTCTAAGGAGGAATAAACTGGAGGAGAGGCTGTTGGTGACCTTTTACTGTTCCACAGTCAAGAGTGTAGTGACATATGCCATTACTGTGTGGTACGCTGGCCATGCAGTGATGGCAGAGGGCGATAATGTCATCTGAAAGGTCTATAGGCTCTCCTTTATGTTCTCTGGATGAAAGTGGAAGCTCTCGATGTCTCTCCAGAGCAAAGAGTATCATTCAAGATCAGTTCCATCCTGGCCACCACTAATTCAGCCTACTGTGTTCTGGAACACATGGAAATCAAGAATACTTACTCCTCCATAACACCTCTGACCTCCAAATGTAGACTTTTTCTTTAATCAGTACATATGAGAGTGGATTGATAAAAATTGTGTTCAACGAAGAAAGAAAGAAAAGAAAAGAAAAGAAAATTCTTGTCTAGCAACATGAATCAATAATAAATTAAAGTTGTGCAGTTTGGATGCATTTCAGTGTCATCTTTAATTTTGAGCTTTATTTTGCCTCCTCTATTTAAGCACTCTGTCAGAGGTCAGTTGATTCATATTTAAAATAGCTTTTGTGTGGAAATGACTGACATTCAAATTGCACTTTTCTGGTCTTAATAGTGCTTTACACTACAAGCCACATTGATTTGTTCATCTTCTGCTTTATTTTATGCTTTTTTAATCACATTTTCCATCTTACACCCATAATCACAGCCAATTTAGAATCACCAATTAGCTTTTTCACTGAGGGAGGAATCTAGAACACCTGCAGAAAACCTTATCACTGCACCACCTTTCCACGGTTCTCACTGAGAAGTTTTTCCAGTTACTAGGTTTTAAAAAAGAACCGTAACTCTGTTCTCTTCAGATGAGATTCAGCGTGTTTTTTCAGATATTTTCATACACTGACAATCAAATATATCACTTGCCAATAATTTTCAGGTCATATTGTTTTCTATTTATTCCTGTGGCAATATAATGTTATTGGCCTGTTCTGGACTGGAGTTGTCATCAAGTTGAATGCTGGCAGTGGTATACAGTGCTGTGAAAAAGTAAACTTAACATAAAAAGCAAGGAAATGACAATTATTAAGCCTCTTGGCAATGAATCTTATACAACTGGAGAAGCAATTGCCCCTAAACCTAATAACTGGCTGTGCCACTATTGACATTTGCATACGGGGCCAGGTAGATTTGGATAACTGTACCTTAATAAAAGAAATCATCATTTAAAAACTTCATTTTGTATTTATTTGGCTCATCTTTGTCTAATATTACAATGTGTTTGATGGTCTGAAACATTTACTTTTTCACAGCTCTGTATGTGTCTATACTGTAGGTGGTTGACACCTGAATGGCAGCCATCAGTAACACACGTCTTTCAGGTGTAGATCCATATAGTGATGCAATAGTTCTTTCACATAGCTTCAGGCAGGAAGGATTTTTTTTTTCACTTTGTGTAATTAAGTCTGGAATAATTGCTCGGAGATTCCTCTCCTCCTCTCCTCCCTCTCGCTCTCTTTTCCTCTTTTTATTTGACAGAGGAATGTAATTAAAAAAAGGAGAGGGAGCTTTCCTGAGGTTTGATCATTGTCTCCATCCTCTACTGGAGAGCTTAGACCCGCTGTCTATCATTAACAGCGAGACAGGGAAAAGAAGGAGATACCAGGAGAGTAATAAAGATAGAGAGATCCATAAGTGAGGAGGAAAGTGACAGAGAAAGATGGGAAATAGCTGTGGTTAAAAAAAAAAAGAACATCAGACAGTCAGAGAAAATGTAAAGTAGAAGAGAAATACAAATGAAGGAGCAGAGACAGTGTGTATGAAAAAACTGTGGCTAGTCACTACATTAAAAAAAAAAATTCAAATAAAGCCAAATTACTAAAAATGAATGCTTTTTTATTTGTTGGTGTGGTGTAGTCTAAACTCAGCGTTAGTGGCCAAAAGTAAGTGAGCGCTGGAAGATGATAAAAGTCAGGATTTTCTTGTGACCCCAAAATTGTTATTTTATCACTGATCAATAAAGAAAGAGTAAATAGGTAACCACTATAGAGCCATTAGTAATGTTAGTAACCTTTATGAAGGATGACTTTTACACACAGATGCTCCAACTTCAGCAAGCTTTAAGTTTCCCTGCACACTTTGTAATAGGTTAACTGATATGGCTCCTATAAACTTTTTGCAACTAATAAAATAAAAAAACATTGCTCACAGTCGGATTAGAGCTGTTGGATTCCCTGTTCAAACTGAAACACGATGGTCCTCGGCTTAGGAAGAACAAAGTTTAATGTGGCCAAATGGAAAATGTCTTACAAGATCCCTACAAAGATTTGATTAAAGCTACTAAATGGGCCTTGAGAGAGAAGTTGAAGGATGTAAAACTACTGGTTCCAAGCCCAACACTGAAGTTTCTCACTTGCTTTAAGATTCAGTTATTGGAGTTGGCCTATTTAAGGGTGGATTTCCTTCAGAGCTGTCCAAAGACAAAGGCATGTGTAGCTTCTGTATTCTGGGACAGTGATGGCTTGAAGGGAGTGGGAAACCTGTGTTTGTAATTTAGCCAAGTCACACCTAATGTGATACCTAATATTTGTAGGTACATTTTCAAATGTGTGTTTGGAATTCCTATGGAGGCTGCTGTTGAGCAGTCTGAGAGAGATGTGTGTATTCAAGCCCTTGTTACTCACTTGTACTTTGGGAGGCTTCAGATGAAGGGAGTAGCTAGCAGATAAGAGGACTGAACCTCAGACAGGCAATTACATGCCCCCCCCCCACACACACACACACACAAACCCACACCATTCTGAACTGTATCTACCCTTGTGTCAGTCTCAGCATTACCACACACTTAGCGGATCTGCCACTTTGCGAAAACCAGCCCAAAGAGACTTCAAAGCGATCCGGCTATTGAATCATGTACAAATAGAAATGGAGGCTGCAATGCTGCCAGACGGCGTTCTCACAATAAAAATAAAAGTAATATCTGTATCTCCACTCCTCAAAAGCTCCACTCCACCATTTTCCACCTTCCAGCACATGAATCGATTGTGCTGGGAACATATTGTAGCGCAAGTGCGCATGAAGAAAAAAGTTTGATATTTTTTTCCCTTTCTATTTGCCCAGCATGCAGATAACTGTGTGTAAATATAAGACCAAATAATATCATAAAATTCTCTTTTGCTCATCTAGCTCAATAAGAAATGTCATGGGGGTATTGGGTTTAGATAGAAATTGGGTCTGAAGATACAGTACATTCTTGACCCCAAGCAAAGCAGTCTCAACTCAAGGTCATTTCGTAGCTTGTTGCAGAGCTACTGAGATTTGATTCAAAAAGACTTTTTAAGGTAGCATTGCTTCTTTATTCTTCCAGGCAGTTAAAAATGTTCCAAAAGGTAAAATGGACAAAGAAAACTCTTAGGCTCAAACTTACAAAACTTCTGCAGGCTTTATCAGGAGCCTCTCAGGTTCTTTGTCCTAATCCTACACAAAAAGAACATTATTAACGGTATTCAGTCAGTATCAGCCTCACTTATTCATTCAAATTAAATCCCCGTTTGGTCCTTATGTAAACCACTGCATCATGGCAAGATGACCTTGATTTCATGCTCTCCCCATTAAGCATAACGACTATGTTTGGATATGACAAGAACCTTTGTTAGATAAGACCTGACTACCTGAAAAGGATTCTTTTCTTTCCTGAAATGCACTTTCACAGTAAATGATGAAGAGACACAGGGGAAGATTCGTGTCATAATGAAAAGACGCATGTCTGATCAAAATGCACATCCATCTTTGTCTTCAAGTTCCATACCTACCATGTGAAAAGACTAACTAAGCATCCCATCAAACTCATTATGCTGTCTGGTGGTGTCCTCCGGTCTCCCATATGCTGCACTCCTCTCCCAGGTCTCCCAGCAGACCATAGCTCAGTGAGCTGTTGTCACATGGGGCTCTCTCTCCCAGTGGAAGCTGGAACTCAAGCAATTTACATACGTAATTGAGTGGAAAGGAATTGTACCAGGAACTGCTTGTTGCAGTATGCATGTGTATGTGTCTGTTTATAAGTGTAGACGCATAATCATTCTGGTTTATTACAACTAGGGCCTTGCGTTACTAGGTTTATCCCATTTTCTGTTTGTCTGTCACTCATTGTTGAGGTCTGGGAAATTAGGGGAAATCACAGCATGGTTCACTGGGTTGAGAAACTTTCATTCAGGTAGGTTTTAAACAAGTTTTTCCAACACCTGGCTATGTGGGCTAATGTGGGTTAAAAAATGACACGTGAACATGACACAAATCTGAATATAAATATAAGGCTATTATGACTATCTAAGGCTATTTCTGAGGTAATTACCTTGAACATGCTGGGCCCATCTGTGCTGAATCTTTACCTATCACTCTCTGTAAAAACAGGGTCATACTGTAAGTTGCAGAAGTCATTAGTCCTTCATTCTGTCCTGGGTGTCTTTTTATTACTTTCACAACTATGTAGCTAACATGAATGAAAAATGGCTGGGCTGTGTATATTCTCATGATTGCCACTAACTGAATAGGAATGACATCTTTAAGCTGTACTTCAAAATCTGTCTTCCATCATAGTAGGGCAGTTTCATTTCTCACCTTTGTATTTCTGTATTATTTTTCTATGTCATTATTATCCGGAGTTTAGTTTTCCTTACCTGTCTCATTTTCCCCTTAGGTCCTGTCTGAGTGCGTGTATGTTTGTATCGCTTTTGTGTTTGTGCTTCTCCATGTTTTGTCAAGTCTGCTTGTGTGTCATGGTTGGTCACTTCCTGTTTTATTTTGACAGTCCCTTGTTCCCTGTGCTTTGTGTATTGGTTTTGCTTCCTTTGTGTTACTTTCATTTGGTTCACCTGTTGCTCCCTGCTGTCATCTTGTGTGTATTTAAACCCTCAGATTTCTTCTGTTCATTGTTGTGTCATCATCTGTGTTCCCTTCCCGCTGTGTGTGCTGTCCCTTTGTCATTTCCAAGTGTCACATTATGGATTAATGTCCGACCTTGTATTTTGGACACTGTTAAAGAGTTTCAGCATTAAAGCTGCCTTGAAGCTTAGTTTTGTCTCACGGGTTCCTCAGTTTCTTTGGATCGTAGCATGATGTGTGGTTTTTTGAGATCTTTGAGCCTACTTCACTTTGTCAGACAGGTTCTATTTCAGTGATTTCTTGATTCAACAGGTCTGGCAGTAATCTGGGTCTGCTTTTACTGCTCTGAGATCAGTTACCATCTGTGTTTATGTGGAAACAGAGCTAGGATTCTTTATTCAACTTGTCTGGCACTAATTAGGCCTGGGTGTGGCTACTGAAACTGAATGCAGTTTTTTTCTGAGGTTAATCACCATTAATAATATTATAATACAAGAATAATGCAAATAATGTGATAAATATCTCACTCAAAGAGCTAATCTCCAGGCAATATCCCTTTCCCCCCATTTTCTTTATAATGCTGTGATTGTGACATATAGTTTTGTATATTGGGATACTTATCAGTGGTTGCCCAGCTGCTGTCTGTGTACGGTTGTACACAGAAAATGATAGAGGCAGCTGCGTAACATTCAATAACAGTGTGTTTTGTCTTTGACTTCTTTTTCAGTGTTTCTACCTTCCTAGATCTCAGCAAATAACTTGCACATACACTATACTGCCAAAAGTATTCGCTTGTCTGCCTTTCACATGCATATGCACTTGAGTGACATTCCATTCATAATCCATAGGGTTTGATACAGTATGATGTCAGCCCACCCTTTGCAGCTATAACAGCTTCAGATCTTCTGGGAAGGCTTTCCACAAGGTTTAAGAGTGTGTTTATGGGAATTTTTGACCGTTCTTCCCGAAGCACATTTGTGAGGCCAGATACTTTTTATCAGCCATGTGAGCTTGCAGTCATAAAACCTTTCAACTGTTCAAAGATGTGTTGTGCAAAACAAATACGTACATTTTTAGTCTCCTCTAGGAATAGACCTTCATGTCATTCATGTTCCAACTGCACGCTAGCACTCCTTTGTAAGCTACTTTGAGCTGCCAAGAAGATTGTGCTGTTTTATACTTGACAGTGGGAACTGATCATTGTTGACACACATCAGGGGGGTATCAGCTCTATAATCTGAGTGACTGTGATCGAAAGATTATCAAATGTTGCATAGATTATGTGAGCTCTTCCCAAAGCCACACTGGTGTTTAAGCCTTTTTGCAGATTAAAAAGAGCTGAGCTTTGTTCCTATAAGTCCCCTTAATGTGTCACACCCCGGCAGTCTCCAGAGCAGACACAGGAAGTTTAGAGCCTGCTTTTATCTGCCACGCACAATAGGAGCACTGTGCTTTGCTAAGCTTGAGTTATTACTCGGAGGAAATCGTTATGAAGGAAGAATGTATCAAAGTCCTTTGATTGTGGAGGATCATAACTTGTGCTACCAGAGAGGAATTGTCTGTCTGCCCTCCCCCATTCCCTTATTTTGAAGCTTCACCAAACGGTTCACCTTCTTATCTGTCAGTTGGTTAGTCAAGCTCAGTTTCAACTCTGTAAGGACTTGAAGGCACGCTTTCATGCCTACAGTTTGACAAGGCTGCCACTTGTTGGCAAGTCAGGTTACTGCACCAGGAGGGTGAGCACAACAGTGAGTCAGTCAGTGAAACTTTCAACATTTAACAAACCTGTCTGCTCTATTTTCTCTGATTTCTGTTTAATGATTTGAATGACTATGAATCATAAAAGATAAAACAATGTTAAGATTGATTCTGGCAATTCTATCCTTTAGTGAGTTTCCTAAGTTGAGGTTGGGACCCAGAAAGGACCAATACATGAATATGGAGGGGTTACAAGATGTTTACCTACCACATAAAAAGCCATTCAATTTAAGACAGACAGTGATTCTCTGTGTTCTCTCTCTCTTGGTCTCTAGAGGTCTCTAGTTAAATGAAATAACCTAGGAACTGAGGCACAGATACACCAATCAAGCATTATGACCACTGACAGGTGAAATGAGTAACACTGATTATCTCTTCATCATGGCATCTCTTAGGGAGTGGGATATTTTAGGGAGCAAGTGAATATTTTGTCATTAAAGCTGATGTGTTAGAAGCAGGAAAAATGGGCAAGCATAAGGAGTTTGACAAGGGCCAAACTGTGATGGCTAGATGACTGGGTCAGAGCATCTCCAAAACCACAGCTCTTGTGGGATGTTCCCAGTCCTGGTCAGGATCTCTCAAATTTGGTCCAAGGAAGGAACAGTGGTGAACCAGCGACAGGTTCGTGAGCAGTCAAGATTCAATGATGTCTACGGCATGTGCTGTACAAACAAGTCGAATTCATGGGGACCCCACCTCGCAGGACTTAAAGGATCTGTTGCTAACATACCACATCACACCTTCAGGGCTCTAGTGGAGTCTATGCCATGACGGGTCAGTGCCGTTTTGGCAGCAGAAGGGGGACTACCATAATATTAGGCAGGTGGGTCATAATGCTATGCCTGATCTCACTCTAGACTCTTTCTAGGCTTTCTAGGGTTTAAAGGGTATTCAAAAGTTGGCAAAAAGGTATGCCTAATTTGGCTTAGCTTAAATTTTAAACTCCTTTTACTTGAAGGTCTCAAAGATCATTGGGACACATAAACCCCTCCACAACGACAAGGTGGCGATTCGCTGGAGGAGTGCAGCCATTCAGCCATTCAGCAGGGGCTCAAAGTAGAGCCGCTGCTCCTCCACATCGAAAGGAGCCAGGTGAGGTGGCTCGGGCATCTGACTAGGATGCCTCTTGGGCACCTCTTGGGTGAAGTGTTTCAGGCATGTCCTACTGAGAGGAGGCAATTAGACAGACCTAGGACACGCTGGAGAGATTATATCTCTCAGCTGGCCGGGAAACTCCAGGAGGTGGCTGGGGAGAGGGAGGCCTGGTCTTCTCTGCTTAGGCTGCTGCCCCTGCAACCTGACCTCGGATAAGCGGAAGAAAATGGATGGATGGATGGTTAGGAAATACCTCAACCTCTAAACGATGGTGTGTTCCCTACTAGGTTTCAAAAACTCTCATTGTGCTACTATTCCCAAAATGCAGATGAATGGCATTTCCCTTGCTCAGAGTGATTACTAACAGCTCATATCTTTTAAACTTCAGAACCCCTGTGCGAATACAGTTAAAAGGTGTGATGTGGAATTTCAGTTAAACTCCGTGTTTTCATTCAAGTCTCTGAGGATAAAGTAAGATAATATGATGACATCATGATTTTTAATTTTTGATGATTTTCCTAGACTGAGTGGTAGTCATTGTGATAAAAACAAAAAAGCAAAAAAAAAACAAAACAACAAACAGCAGTGAATTACTTTTGAGTTCAGACTTGCACACTGAATGAGGAGCATTTCATAAAAACTAATAATTAAGAACAGTTCTTCTGCCCAATATGCATAAGCATTTGTGTTTCAACATAGCTAAAACCACAAAAATCTAGTTTAAAATACAGGTACATCAAGAATATGACCTTAATGGTAGAACAGACTTTTCTTGCTTTTTGGTTCTGTTTTTGCAAAACCTATTGTACCCAGTACCTGTAATTAATCATGACTGTTCAGGGTCACTGTATGCATTTTATAAAAACACAAATACATGCATGACTAAACTTCACAGATTAACATCATTATGTTCATAAGATTTGGTGCACATTTATGTTCTTTTTTTTCAGGCATTTGTCATTTCACAGTAAATTTGTTCATCTGACGTGTTCATGTGAGGAGACACTCTGTGTGTTCTGAGGATGTTCAGTCTGAGCTCAACTACGTTAAACTGAGTGACATCCTTTAAATGGAAACATACTGGCACAGCAGGGTTGGACCTGATTGACTGGCCCTGCCCCATAGGAACATAAGGCAAAACTACAGTGAGACGTGTCTGTCAACTGTCATCAGGGTTTATACCTAAAAACCAAGAGAGCTATTCTGACATGTAAATATGAAACTCTCTAACATTATCAGCTCTTTTTGTTATTCAGTTTGGAAGCAGCAGCAGGTATGATGGTAGAAATTAAGACCTGTACGTAGTGAATCCCTGCATCCACTGGAGAAATTCAAGGTGACCTTGAGCTTTATAATAGAGCTGTTTAGCTGTAAACAACAAGCACACTGAGCAACTCCCCGGTGCAGATACAGATATGCTCTGCTGACATTTTCAAAATGAACAAAGACAATTATAAGAAATAACTTATTCTTTCCTCCTCTTCAGCACCACTCTACTCCTCATCCTTGTTGGCCCTCCTCTGGCTGCCAAACAAACTTCAAGCTTTTAATTGACCATGCTGCTCAGGGCAGTTATACCCAACTCATAGACACACACAGCTTTCAAGTAGTGCAGCCAGAAAGATGTCTCATACTACACCCACTACCTAATTGCAGTCATGATGAGAATATTGAAAAGGATTTGTTTGTGTGCATGGCTGCTTGCTTTCTAGTATGTTTAGATTTTTTAATTTCTCTAATATAATAAAGGAATAATAATAAATGACTCAACCACAACTCTAGAGTTCAATGTGTGGCAAGTGTCAGCCTTTTGTGAGTGTGAATTTGAATCTTTTATGATGACTATAAAAACATAAGACAGAGGAAGACTTGCTAGACATGTGTTTAGAAAATACATTTAACCCCTCAATAAAGACATAATACATTATAGAAATCACTGACCAAATTAAATGTCAGTAAGCATGGACAAAGAAGATTTTTGTGTTCAAACAGCACAGTATTAACATAGCATAACAATAGCAGTAATTAATTTCATTGCTTGTTCTAGACAGAGACATTATAAAAGATGAGTGTAGCCATGGTGGCAAAGCCAATTGTTTGTGGAATGAGTTTTGAAGCTTCATGGTTAGTGTTTTGATGGCTGCTATGTTTTTATTTTAATTTTCTTTTTCTTGGGAGAGGTGGAGCCAGTGGTTAGCTTATATGGATGAAAGGCTGGAGTGCTAATTTATCAGCTAACATTAGCTCGCTTGTTTAACAAGCTGCAGTCATAGAGTGTAACCCTTGGTAAAGCTGACATCTTACAATTCATTACTTATTGAGGACAATAAGAACAGCCCCAGGTTTCTTTTCAGCGCTGTAGCCAGGCTGACAAAGAGTCAGAGCTCTTTTGAGCCGCGTATTCCTTTATTCTGTAGTATCATGAATTTCAAATTTTCATAATCATGTCAAAGACATATCTTTATGTTCAGCTACTTCCAATACGACTGATACTGATTTAGACTCTTTCTCCCTAATAGATCTTTGTGAGTTAATGTCAATAGGTGCTTCCTCCAAGCCATCAACGTGTCCATTAGAACCCATTCCTGCCATTAATTAATGTTCAATTCTTGCTGGTGGGGCCAGCGTCCTGGGGGGGTGGGGTGCTCATTGCCTCTGGCTCTCCGGGCTCTTGCCCGTTGACCGTGAGGGCTCTGTCTAGGGTCTCCCTCCTTCCTTCTCTGGGGGGTGCGCATGGTTGCCATAGGGATGTGTAGCCTCGGGTTTTCTGGTCTCCTTGTGGGCCGTGGATGGCCTGGGACCCCTGGGTCCATCCCTGCTTGCCTCTGGATCCGGATGGGGGTGGTTGCGGCCTTTTGCCCTCATTATTGAGTACGTTCCATGACAGAGGAACACACATATAACTAAAACTACAACAAGACTGTGTGTGTGTGTGGGTGTATATGTATGTATACATAGGTGTGTATGTACGTGCATCTATCTAGTTATTTTTATTCTTTTCTCTATTCCCCCCACCTTTCTTTCTTTCCTCTTCTTCCGCCTTCATCTGGCGAGACTAAATAAAATAAAATATAAACATTAACAAGAATAGCCTATAGAAACCTATAGAGCTTTTCTTGTAAAAGCAAATATGTTTGGCAGCAGCAACGCATTTGGACCATCATTCTGATTGCAAAAACTGCCGGACATGACAGGCCCCAAAAAAAAAAAAAAAATTTCATTAAATAAATTAATGTTTCAATTCTAAATATGACCTTATATATACAGGGGTTGGACAGTCTTCATTAATTGCACATTGCACCAGTAAGAACAGAGTGTGAAGGTTCAATTAGCAGGGTAAGAGCACAGTTTTGCTCAAAATATTGCAATGCACACAACATTATGGGTGACATACCAGAGTTCAAAAGAGGACAAATTGTTGGTGCACGTTTTGCTGGCGCACCTGTGACCAAGACAGCAAGTCTTTGTGATGTATCAAGAGCCACGGTATCCAGGGTAATGTCAGCATACCACCAAGAAGGACGAACCACATCCAACAGGATTAACTGTGGACACAAGAGGAAGCTGTCTGAAAGGGATGTTCGGGTGCTAACCCGGATTGTATCCAAAAAACATAAAACCACGGCTGCCCAAATCACGGCAGAATTAAATGTGCACCTCAACTCTCCTGTTTCCACCAAAACTGTCCATCGGGAGCTCCACAGGGTCAATATACACGGCCGGGCTGCTATAGCCAAACCTTTAGTCACTCGTGCCAATGCCAAACGTCAGTTTCAAAGCTGCAAGGGGCGCAAATCTTGGGCTGTGGACAATGTGAAACATCTATTGTTCTCTGATGAGTCCACCTTTACTGTTTTCCCCACATCCGGGAGAGTTACGATGTGGAGAAGCCTCAAAGAAGCGTACCACCCAGACTGTTGCATGCCCAGAGTGAAGCATGGGGGTGGATCAGTGATGGTTTGGGCTGCCATATCATGGCATTCCCTTGGCCCAATACTTGTGCTAGATGGGCGCGTCACTGCCAAGGACTATCGAACCATTCTGGAGGACCATGTACATCCAATGGTTCAAACACTGTATCCTGAAGGCGGTACCGTGTATCAGGACGACAATGCACCAATACACACAGCAAGACTGGTGAAAGATTGGTTTGATGAACATGAAAGTAAAGTTCAACATCTCCCATGGCCTGCACAGTCACCAGATCTAAATATTATTGAGCCACTTTGGGGTGTTTTGGAGGAGCGAGTCAGGAAACGTTTTCCTCCACCAGCATCACGTCGTGACGTGGCCACTATCCTGCAAGAAGAATGGCTTAAAATCCCTCTGACCACTGTGCAGGACTTGTATGTGTCATTCCCAAGATGAATTGATGCTGTTATGGCTGCAAAAGGAGGCCCTACACCATACTAATAAATTATTGTGGTCTAAAACCAGGTGTTTCACTTTCATTGTCCAACCCCTGTATTTATTACAGTATTTCTGAATTGGTAACACACATTTCCTGAGTCCACCACCCATTTTCCCAAAAGCTTAAATACAAATACAAAAACTCAAGCTAAATCCACAAAACCCCAGACTTTCCTATGAAAATCAAACCATCACTGCAAAAAGCAGTGACCTGTGTGCAAAACCAAACACTGTGGTCAGATCACACACACACAGCAAGTAATAACTCTGTTCACAGAGACCATCTGTTACACACTACATCAGATATTTTAAGACACAGTATCCAGGGCATGTAGTCAACAGAAAGTTTTTATTTCAAGTGTGTACAGTGAAACATTGCCATAGTTGGAGTGACATGACAGTGCTAAATGTAGATAAACAAACAATACTTAAATAAAAATAAAATAAAATAACATACAACAGAAAGCGCATCGCTGTACGACAGATTCAGTCTGCACCATCATGTCTGTGTGTGGGGGGTGGGGGTCCGGCCAGAGGACCTCATCCACATCACAGGCAATGCGGTTTCTTGCCAGGCAATGCGGCAAAACCCCCCTTGTGTGCGGAATCCAGCCTTAACAGGACTCTACAGTAACATTGTCTCATGCATGTTCCATTGCCTCCAATATATTCTCCCTGTGTGGGGGTGTCAGTCGAACACCTTCCACCTCCACGCAGAAAAACACCCTTCTATAGGATTGAGGAAGGGGCTGTGAGGTGGATGGAATACGTTCATGCAGCGCTGGTTGCTTGAACTGGATGGTACGATGAAAGTTCACATTGTCCCAAACTATGACATATACAGGAGGCACTGCTTGCTGATCCAGTTGTTCATGCACAGCCATGCGATCCTGTAGACCACCCAGGAATGTGTGGAGATGTCCGGTGTTGTATGGCCCCAGGTTAGCGTGGCTGCACAGAGAGTGACATTGCCACCCCGCTGGCCAGGGACTTCCATATGTTGCGTGCATATCTTCCATATGAAAAGAGTGCTCCTGCCAACCACATGTGGTCATTCAATTCTGGGAAAGGGGGAGTGCAGTGTGGCATACTGTGTCAAATGTTGTACAGCATGGAACAGTGAATGTCCTGATGATGATAGCCACAGAGAATCTGCTCAGATTGGGTTGGACCCTTTGTCCTGCTTCCCTCATGGTCATGGTAGACATGGTTTGTTTTCTCAGGTGTCCTCGTCCCCTTCCTCCTTGTCCACCACCACTCTTCCTCCTCTGCCTCTCTGTATGTGTCTGGCCATTGTAGATGCACACGTGCCACCCGCACACTAAACTGACTTTTATCCTGCCCAGTTGGCCTGCTCACATCATTGGACACATGTGTGTTAAATTGTGAGTTGCTGTGTGTAACAGATGACAGTGGTGTTGGAGTTGTGTTCGCATTCTGCTGCTAGTGTTTACGATTTTGCAACAATGTGTTCAGTGACTGAGACTGTGTTACGGTTCAGCAACACACGTGTGAAGTGTGTTTATTGACTGAGACTGAGAGGGAGCAAAAAGAGTGATTGAGTTGCACCGGATGTGTTTAAGTGCCTGAACTGTGTTCGCGGTTTGGCCAAAAGAGTGTGTGATTTGGGAAGTTTGTTTAGGCTTCTGTGGATTTGATTTAGGGAATGGGGTTTAATGTTTTAGTGATTGCGTAATTGCTTTGGTCACTAGCAGGTTGCTGCAGTCACCTGCAGTAGCAAAGACTCGCAAGCTACTCACAAAACAATGGTGATACAATCAAAAGTTTCCCTTCAAATTAAAAGTTTTGCCTTGCCAGTGAAACACCACATTTCAAAGGACACAGTTACCAGCTTGCATTGAACTTCTTGAAGTTTCACTATAGCTCCAAGAGTAAATAGTGCCTTCCATGCAAACTACAGGCAACAGCAGTAATCTGTTGGGGACCTAAGGAAAAGATGTTGTTAGTGTAGCTCCTTCTTCATGAGTAATTTCAACTGGTGACAGCCAGCAACCACTTGCCAACTTATCAGGGAATACAGATTTGGATCTGAAATTGCCAAGGGGACACTGAATGGTCTCAAGGTCTGTGTCAGAGAGTCTTTCAAAGATTCTCCAAAAGGTACGAACAGCACATGCACAGTGCAATAGGTCCTGTTAAATGACTCAAAGCAGTGGATGAAAGCCATTTTTACCTAACTATAAACAGAAAATCATTTTAATTCTGGAAAGTTGGACATTTTAACGTGGGAGTCTGTGGTGAGTCAGCATCAAGTAGTGCCTAAAAGAACTGCAGTTTTGTGACTTTTCAGCTCTAGCAATTTCCTCTTGGTTCCACTGATTGATTGATTAATGTTAAAAGAGGGTGTCATTCAGGACAATAGACCGTATATAAAAGCCTGAAGTGAAAAATCAAACAATTCATTCTTTGTAATGGCAAGCAGGGGGCAACTCTGCACTAGCATATGTAAAAGCAGCACTTGCCTTTAGTTGACAGTAATTTAAATAATCACATTTTAAAGCTGGAGTGTGGGATTTTTTACATCTAAAACAAGTTCACACAATGGTGACTAAGCCTAGAACAGCAGATAAATATCTCAGTACTTTGCAGTATGCTGTTTAAAAGGTTAACAAACTAAAGGTGTGTGTGATAAATTTACAAAAGTATGAACATATAGATATGAAGCTTCTTCTTTCTAGCACTGAACTCCCTGAAGAAGGAGCTATTGTGACCTTTGAAAACAATATTATGGTAAACATCAGTTTAGAAAGTACAAGAAAGAGACTAAATAACTTTCTGCTATTCCTGTAGCCATCAACTGGTTGCCCACAGGAACCACATTTTATTAGCACAATGATATAACAACTCACACAGCAAAAACAGCCAAAGCTCATTAGCTACCATACTCATCTCAGTCATGGTAGCCGGTTATCGACCACCCTCAACAACAATGTGTAACTAACATCACAACCAAAAACCACAGAAAGGCCAGCACAACATCACTGACTAACTAATGAACTAATGCTCAATTATTTGTACCCACATATGTTTTAAATAGTCATTACAAGCTGAATATCCCTTTTATTAAAATTATATCTCTGGTTTACATCTACAGTGGTGTGAAAAAGTGTTTGCCCCCTTCCTCATTTCCTGTTTTTTGCATGTTTGTCACACTTAAGTGTTTCGGAACATCAAACCAATTTAAACAATAGTCAAGGACAACACAAGTAAACACAAAATGCAATTTGTAAATGAAGGTGTTTATTATTAAAGGTGAAAAAAATCCAAACCATCATAGCCCTGTGTGAAAAAGTGATTGGAAGGTGTGTGTCCCATTACATCTGGCGTAAAAGGAACACTGCATTTCAGAAAAAGAACATTATACCAACAGTAAAATATGGTGGTGGTAGTGTGATGGTCTGGGGCTGTTTTGCTGCGTCAGGACCTGGAAGACTTGCTGTGATAAATGGAACTATGAATTCTGCTGTCTACCAAGAGATCCTGAAGGAGAATGTCCGACCATCTGTTCGTGTACTCGAGCTGAAACGAACTTGGGTTCTGCAGCAGGACAATGATCCTAAACACACCAGCAAGTCCACCACTGAATGGCTGAAGAAAAACAAAATGAAGACTTTGGAGTGGCCTAGCCAAAGTCCTGACCTGAATCCTATTGAGATGTTGTGGTGTGACCTTAAAAAGGCCGTTCATGCTCGAAAACCCTCTAATGTAACTGAATTAGGACAATTCTGCAAAGATGAGTGGGCCAAAATTCCTCCAGAACGCTGTAAAAGCCTCATTGCAAATTATCGCAAACGCTTGGTTGCAGTTGTTGCTGCTAAGGGTGGCCCAACCAGTTATTAGGTTTAGGGGGCAATCACTTTTTCACACAGGGCCATGATGGTTTGGATTTTTTTTCACCTTTAATAATAAACACCTTCATTTACAAATTGCATTTTGTGTTTACTTGTGTTGTCCTTGACTATTGTTTAAATTGGTTTGATGTTCCGAAACACTTAAGTGTGACAAACATGCAAAAAAACAGGAAATGAGGAAGGGGGCAAACACTTTTTCACACCACTGTATCACTCTTATCTGAAACAGCTGTCAGACAGTGATTTTAATGTATTTCTCTGATAGAGGAAACTTTACAAAAAGTGTTTGGGAACCTTTAACAGAGTTGCTCTAAATAACCAAAAACCATCATTGGATAGCTTCCCACCTCTCACACACTGTTAATGAATCTGACTGGTTCATTCGTTCCTATCGATTTCACCTATTGGGACACTTACTGCAAGTGTCCAGGACATAATGGTGATTGGTGGGTTGGCAGTTCCTACGGTGCCCAGTGTTTAATGCTTTCACTTCATGAGCTATAAACCTCTGAATAGATAATCAATAGAGTGTTGCCACAGCCTAAGCATTCTGTAAGGTTGATGAAAAATTCTTGTGTCCCAGAAGTGGCCTTAAATGAATGTGAATGCATTTATATTCATCTTTTATCCAGTACAAGCAGATGAATTAATATGAATAAGTATTAGGAGAGCATCTCTCCAACAGACTGCTGACTAAGCAACCAATATGTTGCAGGATTATTTTCTACTGTTTCACCTGTTTTCACCTGTGTTTGGTTTCTTCCTTTTCTTTATTTTCCCCTCTGCTGTTCACGTCTCTTACAGGTCATTCTGGTGGGTTCATCCATAAATGAACGAGATCAAATGCTGTTTATCAGCACAGATGAAGGGTCCTCCTTCCAACGGCAGTCCATCGCCTTCACACCAGAAACTCTTATCTTCCACCCCAAGGAAGAAGACAAGCTGCTGGCCTTCTGCAAGGAGGGCAGGGTGGGTTACAAAGCACAAACATGAAAATAAATAGTTTATTCAGTAGCTGAAATAATGCACGACCACATATTGGTGGTGTTACATCAGCAAAATATTTCTGTTGCCACTGCAGCGGTGTAAATTTCAATTTTCACAACAGAAAACAGACCTTCATATGTGATTCATCATACCACAATAAAGCTACTGGGTAAAGCTCACAATGTTAGTGAAATAAATCAATCACCATAAACATACAACTTTTCATAGGGAAGATGTATTGCAATCTCACTTAGCTTTTAGCAGGAAACCCTTTGGCAAGTTTTGAGAAGAGATAAAATTATGTATGTATAATAAAATATTCAAAAATTAAAAATAACCCACAAAACTAAGCATTTGCTAAACAATAAATAACATCAAATATGAGTTACAACAGTTAAAACTTTGCAACCAGCTCTCATATTATATTATTAGATGGTTTTTCAGGGTTTTTTCTTTGACACTTGGTTAGTTACTAAAACAGGAAATGACCAGAAGACAAATAACTAACAAGATATGAAGAAAACAAATATATATTTAAGATACAGGGGAACATGAGAACATTAAAAACATGAGACAGAATATCAGTAAAATCACGTTAGGAACCAAAACTATGTAAATAATAAATGCAGGACCAAATGTTGCTTTTCCAAAACTCTTGACCAGTATTTGAGTTTTAAATGTCAAGATTTGAAAGGCTGTTTCAAAAAAGTTTAATTTTTGCTTTTCGCTTCAAGAGATAGAAGTGAAGGCTTCTTTTAAACTTCAGGTGTGGAAAAAACAGCATGAAATATCATCAAAAAATAATTTTAATTTTTATGTAAACTTTAAAATATTCTATTTTTATTCTATATTCATTACATGCTCGTGATGTAATGGCACTAGCCTCAGTCCACACCTCATGAAGCTCTCCCAAGTTCCATCATCCCAGTTGTCCTCATTGTTCCTTTCCAGCAATTCAGCAACGGCCTTCCAGTATGTGGCTTACCCTCTTTCTGGTGGGGGTTGATGATCGTTATCTAGACAACTGTCAAACTCAGCAGTCTTGGCTGTGGTTGCTTGTACTAAACTAGACTGACATATACACAGTAAATATAGGGGGACAAGTTCTCCTTTAATTTTTTTGAGCACTGTATTTTACCTTATGTGAAATGAATATAGATTTTATGATTTTACCTTCTTGAGAATAAAATTACTATAAATGAACATTTTCAAAAATTAAAAGCTTGTTATTATTTTTGTCACAGTTTTCCAAATGAATGCCTCAGTGTGGTGCTTTGAAATGTCATTTAAGGAAAATTCTCAGTGGTTAAAATAGACCCATTAACAGCAGCAATTAAACTATGATGGAGAATCCTCTGGTGCTGTGCCATGACAATGAATGGGCACTTCTACAAGAGATAATAATTCAACAACATGGCTTTTTATGTCATACACTGCTGTTTTTCATCCTGCTTAAGTTAAATGCTTTCATAGTTGGAACTATCACACAACATAGATGTCTGAGCCAACAGAAAGGCCAAGACATCGTATTACTGTCCACTGAGTTACTTACATCTTTTTGCCAAGAGATGAGATGATTCAGTGGATAGGACATTCAAGCCTGCAGCACTGTATAAGAGCTTCAAAATGAAACCAGAGTTGGTTATAAATGTTCCTTTTTATGTAAGTTAGAAATGCTGTGATTAACTATGCTTAATCAACAGGTTCAATGAGACGTGTCAGCCATTTCACTGACTTTGACAGTTTTACAGCAGTAATTTCCAACAAGGGGATCAAAGCACAGCTGAGTACTTCAAAGATATATACAGTATCTTAGGGACGCATATGGAATACTCAGTTTGGAGCAGTGTTAATGTTAACAGCACCACTATTGCAGAACAGCAACAACAAATTATCTTCAGCATGGTTCCAATAATTTATGGCAATAACACAAAGAGAGCACATTAGATCTGGCAGCGAGAATCCGAAGTCAAAAACCCAAGGGTCCAATAGCCATATTTTTGTCATTACACAGAGTATTTTATTACATCAAGCATACATTTCTTCTTTTAAGCAGCATACTATAGTAGACTGTCATTAGTTACCTGTGTGGAAAAACCATAGCCTTCCAGTACCATTAAAAATTTGTCATCATTTGGTGGTTTTTCATTATTTAAACATTGTCTGCATTGTAGATTAGTAGTAAAGTCATCCAAACTATGAAGTAATACACATGGAATTAGTTACAAAAAATGTTAAACCAGAATATGTTTTATATTTTAGATTCTTCAAAGTAAACACCTCTTGCTTAGATGACAACTTTGCTCATCTTTGCATTTTTTCAGTCAGTCACCTGGAATGGCTTTCAGTTAACAGCTGTGCCTCTCAAGACTTAATTTCTTGAATTTCTTGCCCTCTTAATGTGTTTTTACACCATCAGTTGTGTTGTGACGAGGTACAGTTGGTATAGAATGAATAGCCCTATTTGATTAGTGTTTTAATCCATATTATGGCTAGAACTACTCAGCTAGACAACAGTCCATCATTACTTTAAGAAATGAAGGTCAGTCAACTTGACAGATTTCAAGAGCTTTGAAAGTATCCTCAAGTGCAGTCGCAAAGACCATCAAATGTTATGATGAAACTGGCTCTCTTCAGGACCACCCCAGGAAAGGAAGACCAAGAGTTTCCTCTGTTACACAGGATAAGTTCATCAGAGTTACCAGCCTCAGAAACTGCAAGTGAACAGCACCTCAGATAAGAGCCCACCTAAACGCTTCACAGGAAGTGTGATGATATGGGGTGCTTTACTGGTGACACTGCTGGCGATTTATTCAAAGGCACACTTAACCAGCATGGCTATTACAGCATTCTTAGTGGGGCCATCATTTGTTTTTCAACAGAACAATGACCCCAAACACACCTTCAGGCTATGTACAGTGAGGGCTGTCAGATCAAGAAACAGGGTGATCAGATGACTTGGCCTCCATAGTCACCTGATCTGGACCCAATTCAGATGGTTTGGGATGAGTTGGGCAGAGTGAGGGTAAAGCAGCCAACAAGTGCTCAGCACCTCTAGAAACTCCTTCAAGACTGCTGGAAAACCATTTCAGGAGATTACCTCATGAAGCTGACTGAGAGAATGCCAAGAGTGTGCAAAGCTGTAATGAAAGCAAAAGGTGCCTACTTTGAAGAATCTAAAATCTAAAACATATTTTGGTTTGTTTAACACTTTCAAGTTCACTACAAGATTCCTTATGTGTTCCCTCATAATCTGGATGAATCAATTTACAATCTAGGGGAAAGAAGAAAAACATTGAATGAGAAGGTGTGTCCAAACTTTTGACTGGTACTTTATTTCCTGTTGTCCTCCAACGTCTTACACTGAAGATGCTGAATTAAAAGACAGTTTGTTGTCACATGTTATCAGTGTCATCATCATCTTTGTAATTATGAATCTTTTTTCCCCCAATGTTGTGAGTCTGGCATGTCATTTTCAAAGTAGATTGGTTTTCCATTGTTTTAATACAAAAACTGTGACACATTTGCATACTAACCTACTAAAAAATGTTAAATATAGCTTCAAATTACTGGTTTTACATTGATTTTCATGTTGGTTGAATTCGTGCTGATGCCAGAGTAAACTTAATATAACAAATGCTGTATTTGAGCTTGAAAAAAAATGATTGAAAAGCAAAATGGAACTCAAGCTCAGGATATATAAATAAGGGAGACATGAGCTTGAAATGTTAATTGTTGAGTTTGAACCAGCTTGACTCCTCCTCCACTTCAATAATTTACCAATAATTAAGTAAGAAATTCAATTAGGTTTTAATCTGTTCCATATGGGCAGGCTGCAGATGGAAACGAGGAATCCATTCAAACAGAACAAAAAAAATAATTTAGCTGGAGAACGATGTGACGATGCAGAGCAGGATGTGCAAATTATGGTTTATGAGGGCAGGCACGTATTTAGATCAAGGTCAACCTTTGCTTCTACTTTTCACAGCCAAAAAGGTTATATTGGGAATGTGATTTAGGATTAACTTGTCGTCACTGATTACATTTATTTTCTGATGACCATGAGGGCCATGAGTGAGATAAGTAGTAGTTAAACAGTTGATGAGGAATTAGAAGGTGTATGGGTTATTTATTTATTTATTTTGCTGTAAATGACAGAGGATATTTGTGTGGTGAAATACTCTTTAGAAACATAAAATAGCAAATGTGTGGGAATCAATACATTCTCATTATGGGTGTGATCAGTGTTATTCAGGCTCAGCCAACACAGACAAACACACGCTCATGCATAGTCCCTCTGACACACACGCAGCTGCCAAACCTGTTATGATTAATAAAAGCTCAATCTTAATGTACTGAAATGTTATGAAATTTTGTAGCTTGACTGGGTGAATAATTTTCCATTTGACCTCCATTGTAAAAGATTCAGCTGGTAATAGTTTGGTCTTAGGTTTAAATATTATTGCTACATGCTTTGAAATTGTGCTTTTTTTTTCTTTGTCTAATTGCAATGTTCCCTTTGTTTGTTTTGTTTGTTTGTTTGTTTTGTCCAGCTCTTTGCTTCAACAGATCTGGGCCGCAAGTGGACATTACTTCAGGAGAGGGTGACAAAGGACAGAGTTTTCTGGTCAGTTTAACTTAATTTTGTGAGTATTGATGAATACAACCCCAAGAATGCAGATCAGTGCTCAGTGTCAGAACACAGAGCTTAGCAAGTTGAGCTAAACGAGTTCAGCATACCCAGGATATATTTTTCTTATTGGGGTTCACTTACCGAAGCATCACCAATACTGCCAAGTGAAGGCGGATCAGTCAACTCAGGTTTTTCCAGTCTAGTTATGAGTTTGTTCACATTAAACTGATGTGCCTAATCACAGACATGAATCACTTTACTGACAGCAAAGCAGCATACTTTACAATTAAAGAGCAGACTAACAGAATCAGTCAACAGTTTGGACGTGAACTGAACAGTCTCTAATTTTTATGGTAACATCATTTTAATAGAGAGAGACAGAGTATCAACAAAAAATGCAGAAAAAAACACATTACATAACAGTTATAAATTGATTTGCATGTATACAAAGAGGTTACACACATAATACACATAATACAGGCTAATTACAAGTTGGTGCACAAGTATGTGTGATATGCAAAATGCTGTACAGTTCAGTGTCTTAATATTAAAAATGCTCCATGAAAGTTTATGCATTTTAAGCCCCTTGACTGAAAAAGCAATATATTAGTAGCATTGCTTTAAACTTCTTTGTGCATGGAAGGAAAAAGCAAGGAATAACATTGCTCCTACATTTCTTACTGATGCTTATCAGATAAAGAATAAAACTCTCTAAAACTATGGTCCCTCCTACTACCTGCAGTTTACGGAACCTTCTTTGAATGGAAAGGCTATTTTCCCAAAAACTGATTGATCATTAGGTTGAGGTTTTGTACATATTGATATCTTATCTCAATGATAACATGCACCAGAGCAAGTTAGAGCTTCGGCATATCTTATCATGGCAGGGTTCCCCATTAAAAAGAGAACCTTCATGATTACTTGAAGATGGGGACTACCACCCCAGTCTGCCAAGCCAGTGGTACTGCCCTAGATCTCTGTGTGACTTTGAAGAGGCGTGTCAACCAAGACAGCCCAAGACACCTCAGTGACCTCACCCCCAGTGATTATTGAGTCATCCCCCTCATCCTCAGACTCTTGCTTCCACCACAGAAGGCACGTCAGTGGGATTAAGGAGGTCTTTGAAGTATTCCTTCCACTGCCCAACTATAGCCCCAAAACTCTTTTGTTACCGTGGGAGTTGAAAATCTCGGAAACTGGGGGCTTTGCCAGGCGTTCCCAGCACACCTTCACTATACGTTTAGGTGCACCAGGTCTATTCAGCATCCTCCCGCTTCTTGATCCAACTCACCAGTTGACAGGTCAGGTCCGGAAGTTTCCGGAACATACAGCCGCAGATCTGATGATACAATTACAAAATCGTGCATCAACCTGTGACCTAGTGTGTCCTGGTGCCACGTGCACTTACAGACATCCATATGTTCAAACATGATGTTTATTATGGACAAGCTGCGGTTTGCACAGAAAGCCCATAAAAACGCACCATTCAGGTTCAGATCAGGAAGGACATTCTTCCCAATCACGCCCCTCCAGGTCTCACTGTCATATGCCCACGTGAGCTGTCAAGTCTTCCAGTAAGATGATGGAGTCACTGGATGAGAGGGATAATACTTTGAAGCTTCATCAGGTAATGCAATGATCTTTTTCAGAGTTAATGAGAGAATGCTAAATACAGATAAAAAAGCCTAAGTGCTTCTTACTTTAGACTAAATTTACATACTCAAGCAAGACCTGGCTTGTCATGTGACTGGGAAATACTCCATGACTCCTAATCATGATTTAGAATAGAATAGAATAGAATAGAATAGAATAGAATAGAATACCTTTATTGTCATTATACAGAATGTAAAATGAGATTGGGGGGCCCCTCCTGTTCAGTGCCATGTCGTAGAAAGTCACACTTTCTAAAATATAAAATGGAACTTCTAAAAATATACAGAAAAAAAAACAGAATCTATAAAAATATATACATTTTAAAAAATGAAACAAGTATATAAATGTAATAATGAAAATGATGAGTATTGTTTCTACTATGGAGCTGTAAGTATTTTGTACACCTTAAAATTTGAATGTTTTACTTTAATAGTGGTACAAGATTAAAAGTTAGGGAATCACAACAATCATTAAAATTTATACTTTCAAAGCCATGAAAAATTGTTTCAAAATATGAACCATTACATATTGGCTACTCATCCCCTATTTACTGAGGGAAAACTTGCAAAGCAGATCTAACATTAATACCTTGCCAATCTGCTTCAAGCTGTTGTTCTTCTTCTTCTTGTTGATTTGTTTGGTCATTCATAAGGCAGGCAGAATAAACTGGCAAAAATTTGCTGACCACTTCACTTATACCCTTTATCAAGTGCCAGTCAGGATCTAATCAAACCTCTAATAGCCCGTTGCCTCAGCTGGTCTCCACAAAGCTTTACTTTGATCTTTATGAAGCTTGGTCCTACCTCTCAGTGTCAAGAGTCATTGGAATGGACTTTACAACCATTTAAGTCTGGACTTTACGGGTTTTAGGCCACTGTAATGAGGAAAGTTACATTATGGCTAGTTCAGATTGCACCAGCCAAACCAAACCTACGTAGTCTTAACACCTCATTCATTTAAGTATGGCTTTTGGTGAGCAACATACATTGTCATTTCTGATGTGCAGCAAGTATGAAGGTTCAAAGCAAAAGCATAAACACTGAAAAAAATAAACTAAGAATATTGATAGAGCTGTACACTCAGCACAAGGAGACACACAGATCAAGTTCTGTAGTTTAACTTGGTAGCAAACAAGCAGAAGCAGCTGACTAGGAAATAGATAAATAATTGTTCTGACTGGGCAAAGATCAGACTTTCAAAAGGCAAAGAAAGGAGTTTGATGGCTTAAATAAACTGGCTGAGATCCTACTTTAAAAATGTTAGCATGCATCAGTATAAGTGATGATGTCTTTTTTTCATGTGGTTTTGCTTTGGTCAGTGTGGAAAACGAAGATGTCAACCAGTTTGGTAATCAGTTTGGTGACTGCTTTTGGGTGAGTTGAAATGAAAATCTCCTACAGAATCCAGATCTCTCAATCATTACTGGATCTGTCCAGTGGATTGACTTCTGTCCATACTGTTTAAAAGTCTGCTTGTTTGTAAAGCCCGCAACTCTGAAACATTGTTACAAACTGTACCAAAATGACTGAACCGGAGTGGATAAACTGGCATAACTATCAGATGAGGCCTCAATACGAGCAAGGCGTGACCAACTTAGCTTATAACTAAGCCTAAACCCTGTTGGTGCAACCAGCCCCACTGTTGAGACAAAACGTAACAAGTCCTTGTCAAAATTTATCTAAACACAGTATTACTTGGGATTGAGCTTCATTTGAAGATTATTTAAACACAGGGAGGTCTTAAATCTTTTTTGACAAGGCATCTCTCCACAAGACAGGATCAAACTGGCTATTAAAGCCCACCTTGATTTACATAATGCTTTAATGACTGAAATAACACATTTTTTAATTAACAGAATTGCTATAAACCAGTGGAAACAGATGGTCCTTTACATGTGGCCAACTAAGTTTTCCAGCTATAGTCATTACAGCTTGTGATTTTCCCTTATATACATGATAGATGGTACCAAATCTGGCAGTGTTACTGACTACCAGACTCGTTTTTTGCCAATAAATTGTTCCTGTGCAACTTTGGAATGGTCTGTGTTTAAATAATGTTTGTGACTACTCTCATTCTAGGCTTGCCTTAGCTAACTCACCAATATTCTATGTGCCACTCTCTAATAAGTCAATTAACAGGCTCCCTCACTCTAAGCGGTAGTCACTTCAATTGCTTATTTCAAAAAAGGTTATCTGGGCACCTGTCGTCACTATAAGTCACTGACATTTCATGGTCTCTGCTGTCTGTTGATTCCTTTGTATGTCCCTTAACAAGCTGAATATTCTGTCTGATATCAGTCCAGCAGATGGATAATGAGTTTTCTTGTCCCTTGTCTCAATATTTGTTTTTGACCAATCACTGTCTAAACTGTGGTTACCCCTTCTATTGGAATGATAATTGTATATTACATTCCATATATACACCGATCAAGTATAACATTTTGACCACTGATTAGTGAAGTAGATAACACTGACATCATGGAACCTGTTAGTGGGTGAAATATTTTAAGGAGCAATGTTCAAGTGTATAAGGATTTGAGCTTGGCAAGGGCCAAATTGTGATGGCTAGATGACTGGATCAAAACATTTACAAAACAGCAGTTCTTGTGGGGTGTTCTTGGTCAGCAGTGGTCAGTATCTATCCAAAGTGATCCAAGGAAAGGACAGTGGTGAAGCAGCGACAGGGTCATGGGCAACCAAGGCTCGCTGATGCATGTGGGGAGTGAAGGCTGGCCCATGTGGTCCAAACCAACAGAAAATCTACTGTAGCTCAAACTGTCGAAAAAGTTAATGTTAGTTCTGATAGAAAGGTGTCAAAATACACAGTGCAGACAGTGCATCGCAGTTTGTTGTATATGGAGCTCCAAAACCACAGAACAGTCAGAGGGCCCATGCTGGCCCTTGTCCATCACTGAAAGTGTGAACAATGGCCACATGCGTATCAGACCTGGACCACAGAGCAAGGCAGAATAATGTGCCCTGCCACAAAGCAAAAATGGTTCAGGACCACAGTTACCACAGTACACTTTCAGGAGTGGAGTGGAGTCTGTACCTCAACAGGTAAGGGCTCTTTTGGCACCAACACAATATTAGGCAGGTGGTCATAATGTTGTGCTAGATTGGTGCATTTGACCAACAGTAATTGGCCTGAGCCCATATTCAAACCACAATTCTCAGCAAATGTGTTCTTAAAAGAGTATTATATCACTCCAAGGGTTAGTATAAATTGAGGAATAGCTAAGTACAGATTTGAGGGACTGTTTCTAAACTTGTTTAAAAGACCTTGAACTGTACTTTGTGCTGTATTTCTCAGTAAATTGCCTGACAGCAGTAAGCAAATCATAGTTTGAAGTTGTAAGCTGTGGTTGAGCAAAACTGATGATGATTCTAAATGTCTAAATTCTATTTTCATGGCGTCATTGGCGGTAGTGTCTGTTTCACAAAAATGACTTGATTCAAGAACAGTATCATCTAGCATGTTCAAATTCACAGCATAGATGCATCTACTAAAAAATAAGGACAAGCTTTGAACCTTGGCAATCTTGACCTGAAGGTAAAGGTCAAAGGTCAAGTTTTCTGAAAATCTTTTGAACACGATAACACAAGAAGGACGTGACCTAGAATCTTCAAGTTCCCACCAAAGATACACAGTGTTCAAGCTGGATCCATCAAACTTCACATACTTGTTCAATGACTTTACTATAACAGCACCATCCATCCTCCATCATTTAAAAGATTCAGTTGCTACTACTTGCAGGTCTTTGATGCACACTCAGCCAGCTGTTTCTACAAGTAGAATCTGCCACACCAACGTCCACACTGTGACTGAGGTGAAGTGCCATCAACAAAACTGTTTTTCTTGGGAGGGCCGTGATAGGCGAGTCAGTAGAACATGTCACATGGGCAAAAATCCAGCAAGTTTGTATGGCCAGACCATTTAGCTAATGTCTTCCTTCTCTATAGTTTCTATCTTACTACAGTATATTAAGAAAGCAGTAAAGTGACAAATAGTCATTAAAAACTTTTTTTGAATGTGCTTTACTGCCGTTTTGCTCACATGTGTCACATGTAGTTTTTAGCCTAACCTCTAATATAAATGTAATACACTTCTCTTCTGTGTTCCAGGTCTGTATCTGGTGTGGATGTGGATCCTGATCTGGTGCACATGGAAATGCAAGATACAAGTGGAGGTGCAGTGATGTTCCGTTGCTCATTCATCTTGTTATAATGTTAGAATTTGGACCAAGCATGAAAACTTTCATGCATCTGAAACACTACCAGACTTATTCTTTCTTGGCATTAAAGGCATGTTATTAAAATGCATGAACTGGCACCATCAAAAGTTGAAGAACTGAAGACCCAAATGCTGGATTTCAAGCAAAAAGTGAACCGATATTAGGTTGAATGCAATGTCTAAAGCCAAGTCCAAAAACAAATTCACTTCAAAAGAGCTTCAAAATGCTAGGGTTAAGCAAAACTAAGAGTGCATAGCGGAAGATACAAGACAAGATTATGGAGAAGGACAGGAACAGGAGGGAAATGAGACATGGGTGATAATAATCAAGGTGATCACAAGGGAGGACGTAAAACTCAAAGCAAGACACAAGAGACAACTAACCTATCAAAGGAAAACAGCAAAAATAACAAAGAACCCAACTAAGTACAGAGACAAGGAAACACTGAACAGAGGGGAGGACAGAATGCTAATAGCCTAAAGGCAAAGCGACAAGGTAACAATATCACAAAACTTAAAAGCAATTCAAGAATAACAAAAACAAGACAGGGATCCAAAATTAAAACAAGAATCCAAACCTCAAAATATAAATATAATTAAAGTTCAGACACTAGAGTACAGAAAAATATCAACCAAAGATACAAAGTTATCAGATCATTAGTAAATATGTCCCTAATAGTGGATTGATGATAAGTATATGTAAAATAACAAATTTTGTTTCTTGGTGCACTATATATACTAAATATGAATGATGTCTTATTCAGATCAGATATGACATGAAATTCAACTTCTTAATGAGTTCTATCCAGGCAGCACTAGTCGTACAATTTCAAAGCAAGTAATAGAGGAGGTGAACGAATCACCTTGATGTGGGTATGTTGGTAGTTCTTGTGTGTGAGGGGTTAGTGAGGGATTAATGGGTAGGTTAAATAGTCAGGGTGCCTGAGGGCAACAACAGTGAACTTGGATTATCATATCTACTGAGTGACAGACAAACAACTCCCAACAGAGGGCCAAGAGGATAATAGAAATGTGTATTTGAGATTGTGCGTTTGTCAATGAAGGTTGTAAATGTTCCGATTTTTTATCCTCAACTTGACTTCACCTTCTTTGGGTCTCTCAGTCTATAATCCCACTCTTTAAATAAACCTGAGCAGGCAAAGTCAGACAGGAGTGACTGACTCTGAAGGGCAAAATGAAGGACGTGTTTATCTTATTTGCAGTTCCTCTCTCAATAAACCTCCTCTTTATAAATGTCTTTTAAAAGCCAAACCTCTTGAGGAGGAGACGAGCAGTCTTTTAACCCACACACAGAAAGATGCTGCCTTCATTTTTAAATCTGTCAAGCTGAACAAAGCTCCCTGTGTTTGTGGATGGTGAAGATGAGAGGCTGTCTGTCTGGGCTGACTGCCCAGTTACGGGAGCTCTTACTTGGTTACATGGCCTCCTCTTTTCATTCTCCTCCCTTTTCCTCTCCTTGCTTCTATACCCAGATAGATAGTTGAGGAAGGCTGGAGCAATCAGGCGTGCTAAACCAATCTGTTTGCTCTGTTCCCTCCCAACCCTCTGCCCCCACCCTGTCACACATAGCATGGCCAAGGTTAAACAGTGGCATGCTACCAAAAAGGACACAGGAGCAGTGAGGAACTGTGGCCCTGCCATGGCTCCCAGGACTGCCGTCTAATGTTGGAGAAGGGCTGGAGGGGTGGGAGGGAAGCCTCCTAGGAGATAAGGTGATCAGTTGATGGATGAGCCATGTGTGCAGAGATGCTAGCTGGGAATGTGTCTGTGTATGTGTGTCATTAGGGAGACTGATGGGTAGGAAAGCATGAGTGTACTTTGCACATATTGATGCTGCAATTACAGTTAGGCCTGTAGAAACAGAGGTGTACTATAAATGTGTACATGTCTCTACAAGTCCGACATGCATTGATTTTTTTTTTTTAAATGAGCACCACACAGTCTCAATAAACTGTCTTCACTTGTGTTTATCTGCTCTACAGGGACCTCTTTACTTGTTATTGTTTTTCTTGTCACACCACCCAATTTCAGTGTGTATGCTCAGTATGTGAGTGTGTTCGCAGGTATGTGAGGACAGCTAGTGACATGAAGAAATGTATGTGCCACAAGCTGGAATTAAACACTTAGTCCAATCTAATTGTTTTTTAATGAGTTCTCCATCGTATGCTGCTTTGATTAAATGTCTGGGCTTTTCAATAAATTAGCCACTCCATTTATTACATCACACACCCCTTGAACCAAGACAAAGCTGAGGGAAAAAAAGTACAGTGCTGATGAAGAGAATTGACTCAGTGATGTGATGCATCATCCTGGAGCTGAACTGATGTGAATTTACTTTGATTGTTTTGTATGCTGATTCTGCTATGAAATTATGTTATCGCAACGGTAGTAAAAGATGCCAATTTAAAGAAGATAGAATGGACTAGAGATGGATTAATGGAACTAGATATGGTACTGCAACTCAGGCTTGCAGCATATTTGTCCCACTGATCACTCATGTGGCCAATATCTGAACACTATAAAAGAGACATCTGTAAAACTGTTCATAGGATGCATTGAGCTGCAAACAGCTGCATGGTTTTTACACTGTCTTTTATTAATTTTTAAACCAGGAAGATTTATATTTGTAAAATATGAGGTTATTAGGCCCATTTTGTGTTTTTAAAAAGGGCATTTGGAAAGAGTCATCTTCTGAAAAAAACTTTTTAATACATTTATAGGGAACAAAAATCACACATTTACAAGCAAAGAACTTCAAAAACAGTGTTCTATATTCTAAAACTGTATTTTCTTGGGGATCCACATGACTCTGTGCAGCTGGATCAGCATCAACATACATCAAACATCTCTATCTGTGATGGCCTGATCCCATTATACTGATCCCATTATGATCAGACTTAGCAATAAGTAAACAATATATTATTATAGCATCCAGCCTGTCAGCCTGTTTACCTGAAAACAATATACTAACAGTGGATACTGGGGTTGGTGGAAGGATTGAAAAGAGAAGGCAGTGATGCAGTGCAGCAGTGGCACTGATGTGTATGACACATCACAGCTCAAGTTGCCTGCATAAAGTAGCTTGCAGGCTTTGCTCCTTGAAGTCAATACTTTTAAAGTTGAGTGTGGATTTTACCTTTTCTTCTCACATTGTTTAATGTTCATCTTCATATGAAAAGTAAACATAAATGCTATTTGCCTGTTAAGCATTTGATATTTCAGTTTCAGTCCTCTAAGAAGCGTCCAATTTGGTGTTTTCTGTTATCAAACTACATCCCTATATTCATGAAGTTTCAAAAGATCAAGGTCAGTGTGATGAATGTTTCATCCACTTCAGATGCTCATAAGTTTTTAAGTTTTTTCTGAGTATCTGACATCATCAATTGAAGGTCAAAGCAAAAATGTGCATTTGGATGAACTACTCACCTTGCACATGTGTGGCTGCAGGCTAGAAAGCTGTGTGTGTGTGTGTGTGTGTGTGAGCATGTTTTCTCTATTGCCAACTTGTCACCTCTTGAGGCAGAATAACAACTGAATTTCTGGAGTCAATGCTGCTGATGCAGCTGCTGGTTGAAATTCAATAGTGCTTTGCACCAGCCACTAGCCTCTCTGTGTGCCTCTGTGAGGATAATCCCTCCTGGCCATTTGGATCCTGGAATGGTTGTATGTCTATGGGGGAGCTGTCATATCTTATAGAGTCTGGAAAATGATGTCTCCATTTTTCTGTTCACCTAGATTTTCAGATTTTCCTCTCACACTTTTTCTTCCAACCCAGACACAGAAAAGCAGAAGCTGCTTTCTGTGACTTTTATTTTGGAAGTAATCTTGTAGCCATAGCTTTGTTTAGCTTTAATATACAGTACCAGTCAAAGGTTTGGACACCTTTGATTGGTACTGTATAAGTAAATTTATTGTGAATGCTATCTGGATAAGCATTAAAAATTGTAAATATTCAACATATATAATGAAGTCAGTTTATTTATGTAGCATATTTGTCCTCTGCCTATTCAGGGGTGGTAGGGAGAGATGACAAAGCTGCACTGCTATTAATAACAGGATATTTTGCAATGTGAACCTATTTTAACAATGCCAGCAGTAATCATTCCTTTCTGTTTCCTTACTGTGTCTTGTTCCTGTTCATGTCACTCCAGGTTACCTGTATGTTACCTGCCTCATTCAGAACTGCTCGGACAAAATGGTGACAGCACAGTTCCTTGGAAAAATCGATCACAACTCCCTGCTGGTACAGGATGACTACATATTTGTCAAGGTAAAACTGGAATAGCCGTACATGATTTTTTTTTTTTTCATTTTTATTTTATTTTATGAGGAAAAGCTAAATTAAAATGAAAGAAAGTAAAGTACCTCTTCAAAGGTTTCTCTTCTCATCTTGTATGCCCGTGCTATTCCCATACAAACTTTGAATCACTGTAACTACTTATTCAACTAAATTCTAAATGCTATATCACTTACCACCCCATTTTGCATTCCTGCTGCAGTAATGAGAGGACAGGAATTGTTCCTCTGAGGGTTTCGATTTCTATTTTAATGTCCCGTGATGCAGCACTGTTTTTGAACTCGAACTTGTTCAGCTTTTCACACAGTACACAGCATTTCCTACAGATTTAGTAGGCTGTATTTGTGGTGTGGGAAGGGAAATGTGTACTCTCATATAATTCACAAAATGAAGCTCACAAGTTTTCTGAAATGAATTACTAAATAGCATCCTGGCCACTGAGCTAGATGGAAGGGGAAACATGAGACAGGACAGGCTGGGGCTCGCTAGTAAACAGTGACTGAACATTAAAAGGAGGATTGTCCACTGGTCAGTCAATTGTAGAGGGCATTCTCATAGATGAAATAAAAGAATCATAGATGCTAAAATCACTGAAAGGACTTGTGTTAGACTGATATACTTGGGTGGTCATTAACATGACCTGCCTGATTTAAGGTTATAGGACTAAGATACCTGCACCCCTGAGGTTTGCTGAGTCTGTGAATTCTTTTAAAAGCCAGCCAATGATGGATTGGTTTAGATGGGTATTTGGTTACTATGTATGCTTCATGCCTGCTTTTTTGTATTCAAAATTTGTTTTGTATTGCTTGTAAATCTAGATTTTATGCCGTCTTATAACTTGTAAAGCACTCAGTGTCTTTTTGTTTCTGAAAACCACAATATAAATGATATAAAATTGTTTTAAACATCTAAGGCTAAGACATCTTTCGATTTGTTGAGACAGTAACTGAGGTGTACAAATCTTTAATTGCTCTGATTGCATGGTATTGTGTGTAGTGAATGGTTTTATAATACTCCTTTGTAGTCTGGATTTCTCTGAAGCCCACTGCTTCATTATATACTGCTCAAAAAAACTGGGAGAACACTTAGAAAACACGTCAGATCTCAAAGAGAAAAAATCATGTTGGATATCTGTAGTGGTATGGGTCTGGCAATGTCGTTTGATGGAAATAAAATTATCAACCTACAGAGGGACAAATGCAGCAGGCTAGTCCATTTTGCTGAAATGTCATTGCAGCAACTCAAAATGGTACTCATTTGTTTGTAGTGTGACACAGGCAGGGCATGCTCCTAATGAGATGATGGATGGTGTGTTGGGGGATCTGCCCTTGCCATCACTGAGCTCCTGGACAGTGTAAGGTGCAACCTGGCAGCATTGGATGGAACGATGGTTATCTCTATAATAAAATATTATGGTCAGCAGTATCGAACGCTGCGCTGAGGTCTAGCAAGAGGACAAAGGAATGGATGCAAGAGATGGAAATGTATGAACAAGATAGAAAAGATAGAAGGAGGTACAACTTGCTGGATGGATTGAAACATAATGTCCCAGAGGTGTTCCATCATCCTCAAGGAACTGCCTGCATAGTTTTGCTACAAGAGACAGTAGATTTTAGCAACCCTGAAAAATTTGTGGGGTGGCTTTAGCTCAAGAGGTGGAGAAAGTTATCTACTACTCAGAAGGTCAGTGGGTTGATCTACATGACAAAGTATTCTTGGGCATGATACTGAACACTGAGTTGCTCTCCAGTTTGTTCATTGGTGTGTGAATGTTAGATAGAAAGCACTCAGATATGGAATAAAGTGTTTGTATGAATGGGTGTGAATTGGTGGGTGAATGAGGCATGGTGTATTAAGCACTATGAGTAGATTTAGAGTAGAAAAGCACTATATAAGAACTAATCCATTTATCATTTACCCACTGCACCAGTGTAAGGTCTGGCAGTGGGTATTTCATCCCAAGATCTAATGGCAGTCAGGGTGCCATTGCTGCCTGTCTTCTAGAGTAACTGCATGTCTCCTGAAATCTCCTCCATGCTCTTAAGATTATGCTGGGAGACACAGCAAACCTTCTGGCAGTGGTACATATTGATGCCATCCAGGAGGAATTGGACTACCTGGGCAACCTCTGTAGGGTCCAAGTGTTGCCTAAAAAAGAAAACAAAAAGAACATAAAAATAAGGCCAGATTGCCTGTATCGTGACATGATGTGTTTAAGACAGAAGGCAAAACTGTCTGCATGGATCTTTCAAAGGACCATCATGTGGTCATGTTGGTCAGTGCCACAAACACACTGACACATTGTGGATGCATGTTTCTTAAGTTGGTCTTTTTCTTTTCACAGGGAGTCCAAGATGTGGCATTGATAAAGTACTTGGAATTAAACTGTCAGTATCACTTTCTGTCCTGACACTCTAATTCTTCTAAGCTAGACTGTTACCAGGATTATATCATGTACTCTGAGCCTAGCATAAGAGACACCAAGGTTTCACATAGGGTGAAGTGAAAGTCACATGTGTTATATGCCTGTGTCTTGCCAGTAGATGTCTTACCAGTTATGGAACATAGAGATTCCAGGACATTTTTATTCCCTCAACACAAAATAATGCCTTGTGTCTCAGTTATGCATAAGGTCTCCATTGGCTGGAATGCACAACTTGCCAGTTATGGTATTAGGAAGACACGAGCATCGCTCCAAGCTTGTCATTTTTAAGCTTGAAGGATTCATATTATAAAGGGCCACAGTCTTTTCTTAAGCTTAATAAAGTTTTATTATAAGTTGTAAGTGCAAAAACTTGACTTTTGTCTCCTGACTGATACACACTTGCTGAATTATGCCACTGCTACCCCTTGAACATTCTTTTAGGGTCTCTAAAATGGGCCTGTAATCTGTAGGAAGCCTCAGAGTGTTTAAGACACTGGTGCCAGCACCCTCTGCAAGAGAAGCAGGGGGAATGAGACAATATGGTGTGTATAAAGATTAAATTAAACATTTCTTATTGTCCTAAAATGAGGATCCATGAACATCTTCTGGTACTTGATGGAATTTTTCAAAATTCTCATCTCAATAGTGGTGTTAATTATGGCAATATTTTTGAAATACTATGCGTGGTACTGAACAAACACTGTTAAACTGCATCTATGAGCAAGTTTTTTTCTGAAACCTGCATCTACCCTGTTATTTATTCTCTTTCGGCATTTGTATTTATGTTGTATCTGTCAGTGCATCTATTCCATTGTGGCTGTGTTTGCACTTACAGCTGAGGCTGCAGCTTTATGTCTGTTTTACTGATAAACTCCTGCTGCCCAGATAACGTATAGTGCTGTCACTCGAAAATGGGAAAAAAAAATTATATTTGTGATAGCGTGCAGAATTAATCTTGCCTTGTCTATAATTGACTTGCCATGCAGTACAGTACTATATGCTCTGCATAGGCCAATAGCTGAATTCCATTTGCATAGAGAATAGACATAAGCTGGTAGGGAAAAACACAATCCATATAATGGGACAAAGTTGTTCTATCTTGGTGTGTTTACATATGTGGATATGAGTAGAGGTATGTGTGCGTGAGTGTTTGCTTCTGTGAGAAGAATTAAAACACCATCAAGCGACTGTAGACTGCCCCATTATCCTTAAGGCATTATCCTCCCAGTATTTCTTGCATTACTTCCTCCCACATATCAGATTTAGAGAGAACAAAGGCTTATTGTCAGTGAGAGGGGTTGGTGGGATATGCAGTATGATTTACTCATTAAAATGTCTAAAAACAGAATGTCCATATTGTCCAGCTGCAAGAATCTAAATGGCATAGGACAAGAACATTCATTCATCAAGGTGTCTTCTAATCACACGTGCTCACAGTAGGAGCAGCTCTAGCTTGTTTTCCCCTTTTATTTCACCTGTCAGTCTACTGCCTTATCATCTGACTGATGAACAGCTGGCAGTTCTGTGAGTGATTTGGGTGTGCTCTGCTACGTAGCACCACTTGACATTTAGTTCATATGTTACTTTAACAAGTATTCTTTAATTAAAAAGAAAATAAACAGTATGCTTTAATTTCTTTAGCCATTTACTACACAACTGTGTGTTCTGGGAGGCCCCACCAGAACACTACTGCAGATGGAAATAAGGATTTGCATAAAACGATATAGCTCCTGAAAACCTGCAAGTAATGGGGCCATATGGTAATGGTGAAGAACCTTTGTTTTAATCTGAAACCAACCTATACATTTGACAGAAAATAAATATATACACGTAGATGATTAAAAAAAAGGAGCTTGTAAGTTCTACACTGAGGGATCAGGTCTGTTATCTTATGAGGGGCATTTTGCTGACATTATTCAGTCCATTATTGTTTGAATAACCTATGATAAAACACTTAGATCCTTATTGCAGTGATCACAACCCTAACTGAACAACTATGTACAGTCAAAAGTGTCCAAAAGCCAGCAGTTGACTGACAGGAGCTCAGATGTTTCCTTTTATATAGGCTGCAGAAGGTATCATTTTATTCAATTCACTCATCATCTGTTGAGATTATACTATGTCATTCTGAACAAAAATACAAAAAGTGTATATATCATGTACAGAAAATGAAACACAATTCCGGGGCGGGGGGGGGGCATTGCTTGCTCAGAGATCACAGATGTGCAGAAAAGTTTTGGTGCAAGGTTATGTGGATAGATGTAACTAAAATGAACCAAAGGAATAGCTTGTCAGGGAACAAATGAAGTGCAACATCAAGTTGTACCTTGCACAGATAGGGGCTGTCTGTGCAACTGAATCTTGTATCAGGTACAAAAATTTTGAGGTCAGAACAAAAGATATAGATCATTTTAACTGCTGGCAGGAAGCAGAGCCTGAAACAAGGTGGCTAGTTTGAAGACGATAGCAAGATAGCATTTTCAAAGAGGATTTCAAAGAGAGGTATTCATCTTTGTTATATAATGATCTATGATTTAGCTATAAATTCTTAGTTTTTCTCTTCATTTATGTTTTTGAACATTTTGTTCATGTCTTTTCCATGCCTCCTGTGCTCTGTCTCTTTCTCACATTTTTTATTTGTCAGTAAGTTCAGTCTTGGTCTCCCTTTCGGTTTACTTCCTCTTTTGTTTTGAACATTTCACAAGGGTTTCTAGGTTTTAATGCCCTTCATTGTTCCTTTTATTGTTCATGTTAATGTCTGATTGAGTTCACCTCTTTGTTATAACCCTTTTCTCCCTAGTGTGTATTTAGTCTGTGCCTATTCCTTCAGTTTTTGTCAGGTAGTTGTCTAGTCAACCTCTTGTTTCTGAGTTCCCTACTCTGTTTAGTTCTTTGCTTCTTTGTTATTATTTTTGGGTTTCCTGTTTATTATTTTAAATAAAGGAAGTTTTCAAATTGCAGACAGTCAGTAATCCTAATCTTTTCATCCTTCTTTTTCTTGATAATTTTTTATTTCCCCTGACACTCAACAGTTCACACAAGTTTCAGAAAAACAGAGGACTCTACAGTACATTAAAAAATGCTCTTTGTACAAAATTTGCAAACAAAATCCTTAATGGTATAGACAGGTCCTCGGGGTACTTTTCCAGCATTAATTCACTATATAAAAATATGTACAGTCAGGGCTGAGAATGCTGTTCTCATCCAGCTGTTCTTTAGAAAATGATTCCTTTTGAAAACACAGTAGATCGTGTTTCCTTCAGCAGCCTTTATTATAAATGATGTTTTTATTGTTTCATCACTTTTTATCGCTGCTTAAGATTTAAAAAAAAAAATTGTACTTCCTGCACCTTTCAATCACAGCTTAGTCTCAACTCAGATGACAAACTTACATATCCAAGAACAAAAAAAAAAAAAAGCTCTTCCCTCACAGCCCAAAATAGAAGCACTGAATGCAAAGTTCTCAATCTTTAAAAAGTGTGTTTCAGAATATGGCACACTGGCATCTGAGCCCATCACTTGAGATATAACACATTCAGCTCCTATTTAAGTCCCTGTCAGTCACCAGTGCTGTCTCTTTCTCCCAACTTCCTCTGCTGAATTGTAGCCTCAGCTGTTTGAGTGTTTTGATTTAGCGCTATGTGAGCATTCTTGTCGGCTGAGCACTCAGCAGGAAGGTGGCATGATTCAGCCTTTTACCCATTTTTGAGGTAAATGCTAAGATCTGTGCAGTGTGCAGGTGTTACCTTGAATTTAACAATCAGCACACGTAAGTCACCAACAACAGATCGTGAACTGTACTCCTGTTAGTCAGTTGGACATTGGCAGATGTTGAGCATTTTACTTTGTAAGAAAAATACAATTCTGGTTTTATGCAGGACACTATTTAAATGATTGGATATCAGTTTTCCAAACTCAAGTTCTTGAATTCAGTTTTAATTTGTCTCTTGGTGCTATGTTTGCCACATTATTTTATACTCCACTTTTGATTCTTTTTTATTCTCAGTGCATTCGGCAGCTATTAAACTGTTTGGCATATATGTCTTAATCAGAAATTCATAAAAAATGTAAAAACTGTTTGACTATATTAAATTGTATTATTCATGATGTTTTTGTTCTTGCCTTTTCCCCAGGTTACCACAGGCAATCGCACCAAGCACTATGTGTCCTACAGGCGGAATGAATTTGTCCAGATGAGATTTCCCAAGTATACCTTGCCAAAGGTAAAGAACAAGAAAACTGGTCCTCCCTCAATGAATGTTCAGTCAGAATCAAGCATGGCATTCAGTGTTTACAGTGGTACACTTTCATTTATAATACAAAGTATATATTGTATTTGTTTAGGTAGAAATATTTATTAGAATTTAGTGGAATCAGATTTATTGTACACTATTATTGCTAAAAGTATTCATTCGCCCATCTAAATCATGAATCATGACTTCAGGTGTTCCAGTCACTTCCATGGCTGCAGTGGTATAAAATCACTTAGGCATGCAGACTGCTTCTACAAGCATTTGTGAAAGAGTGGGTTGCTCTCATGAGCTCAGCGAATTTCAGCATAGTACCATTATAGGATGCCACCTGTACAACAAGTCCAATCATGAAGTTTCCTTACTAATTAATATTCCACAGTCAACTGTTAGTGTTATTATTAAAAAGGGGAAGCAATTGCAAAGGACAGCAATTGGTAGGCCATGTAAAATCACAGAGCAGGGTCAGCAGATGCATAGTTCGCAGAGGTCACCAACTTTCAATCACTAAAGACTTCCAAACTTCATGCGGCCCTCAGATTAGCTCAAGAACAGAATGTAGAGAGATTCATGGAATGGGATTCCATGGCCGAGCAGCTGCATCCAAGCATCACCAAGTACAATGCAAAGCGTCAAATGCAGTGGTGTAAAGCACGCCATCACAGGGCTCTAGGGCAGTGGATATTTGTTTTCTGGAGTGATGAATCATGCTTCTCTTTCTGGCAATCCGATGGAGAAGTCTGGGTTTGGCGGTTACCAGGAGAACAATAATTGTATGACTGCGTTGTGCCAAGTGTAAAGTTTGATGGACGGGAGATTATGGTGTGGGGTTGTTTGTCAGGAGTTGGGATTGGCCAATATTATGCTCCCAACTTTGCGGGAACAGTTTTGGGGCAGCCCTTTCCTGTTCCAACATGACTGTGCACAAATGCACAAAGCATGGTCGAAAAAGACATGGATGAGTGAGTTTGGTGTGGAAGAAATTGACTGGCCTGCACAGGGTCCTGCCCTCAATGCAATAGAACACCTGTGGGATGAATTTGAGTGGAGACTACGAGCCAGGCCTTCTTGTCCAATATCAGTGTCTGACCTCACAAATGTACTTCTGATCAAATGGTCAAAAATTTCCCTAAACACACTCCTAAACCTTGTGGAAAGCCTTCCGAAATGGTTGAAGCTGTTATATCTACAAAGCGTGGGTCAACATCATATTAAACCCTATGGATTAAGAATAGTATGTCACTTAAGTTTATGTGTGTGTAAAGATAGATATATAGTTTATATTTTCAGAGTTTCTTTTTTTTTTTTTTTTTTGCTGATAAAGGAGCTCAGTATAACTTCCAGAAAACCATTATTGATGGCACCCACACCATGGAGTGAGTGATCATTCTGTTATTTACACGTGTACAAAACACAGGCTTATGCTCACATTTCATGTGTGAGCTAGGACCAAAAACAGTATTTGCCAATGTGTAAGCATCCTGCACTTTTGTTATTGTGTCTTGTGCAATTATTGAGGGACAAGTGTACATCATGTATACCTTTAGATCAGTATAATGATAATTAAATTTACTTGGAAATGATCAATTTAAAAAAGACATAGTACCAGTCAAAAGTTTGGACACACTCACTCACGTGAGTAAAGCTAAGTCAGCTAAATTTGATTAGATTAGAATTGATAAAACTTTTTTAATCCCTTAGGAAGATTCCGTCAGGGAAATTAAAGTTCCAGTAGCAGTACAGTAACAGCACAAATCACAATAAACAAGCATATGAATAAATAAATAATAAAACAGACAGGTATTTCTTTATATTGTGTTGTGTTCGGGCTGAGGCGTACTTAGAATTATGATGAAAAACTAAGGTAATGTTGAATTGCCCAACTGAACATCTGCCCAACCGGGGCTTCAAAATACCCCTTCACCTGTTCAGACTGCAATAAATTTTTTATCACATATTGGAAAGAATGCATTCTAGCATCCTACCTTTTGATGTAACCTGAGACCTTGATCAATGATTTTGAAAGGTTGGAAAACTGAGAAAAAATTTGGATTGGTACATGTAAACAAAGAAGCGTCATAAGTGAAAAATTAAGGAAACCTCCAGGAATTGCCCCTACGAACCAATGAAAAAGGTGCGTTCCCAAAGGAGTTTTCAGCAAAGCCCAATTCTCACCTAAAGATGCACTGGGAGAAAATGGCCAACCCCAGATGTACTGATTTCCAGGTGCCTGCTTACATGTGGTCATTTTTAAAATCAGATATTGGATTATATGAACTTATATATTTTTCATTTTGCGAAACATCCTGCAAAACAAAAACAAACTGAGGCATACACTGTAAACCCAGATTTTTATAGGACTTAAAAATATTGAGTTCATAATACTTAAAATTGCCTAATATGTGAACAGCAGCATGGTTCAGCAGAATTATTAGAAAAATTTCCTGCCCCCCCTTTCCCCGTGAACCTGAAGAGGATGGATGTAAAAAGATATGTTTAATAAAAATTTTTGTATATATTTTATTCACCCAGCTTGATTGATTAGAAGATATATTTTGATTTTTAATAACTATAAAAGATAAGTTTGGTCAATTAGAACATACAATTTAGTTCAATTGGTAATGGAGTAGTGCTTTTTTAAGCTGAGTTAAATAAATGGATGGTGAATGATTGCTTAAACTAAGTATCTTCAGTTATTGTAACTCTGTTATTAGTACATTCAACTTAAAGCTTTCATTCCATTCCAAAAGGGCCTCAAGTACATTCAACATAGTCCACTGCACTTATTCAGCTAATGCTTCATTACTTAAAAATGTTAAGGAAACAAGTTACCTTGGTTTTTTTAAGTAGATTCAACTTATCCGGGTTTACAGTGTACTGACTTTGTGTTGTTCAAAGGTTGCATGAAAATACTGAGCAATTTAGTGCAGGATAAATAGGTTAGCTTGCTGTACTGTGGTGAATTTGCAGTAATGCATGGTGTTGGACTGGTGAACGGCGCCTGTTGTGTTAATGGTCAGAGTTAAGTTGCATCAAGTGTAACAGAGATGAATTGGAATTTGAGCTGATGATGCTTAAAGTCATTCACTGAATTCCACCTTTATACCAACTAGTATAAAGACAGTATAAACAGTATACAGTCAGAATAAGGAATGGAAATCAGCCAAGATAGCTTGTGAAACATCTGCTTACATCTTGCTGAATTCAGTTCATCCACAGCGAGCAGTAAACATCAGAGCAGCAGCCCAGGTCAGCTGATCACAACCTGTACATATACACAAAGAAAGTCTACTGGAATTCACAATAAGAAGTTATGGTTCCCTTCCCCATGCAGAACCACTGCAATCGGTCTGAGGGTTCCCCCATCTGCCAAATCCTACTTTAACTCCTGATTATACTTATTTTTGTGCTTAGGTATGGAAGCAGAGTTGCTCTCTACAATGTAGGCAAGAAAAGATAGAGCTATTTTTACTGCATGCGTCCTATGTAACAGATTCAAGCAAAAGAACTTCAGGCCTGTTTGTCAATAAGACATTCCTACAGGTTAACTACTTGATGTGTGTCATCTGACTTCATGGATAGATAAAGCTGGGTATCATCTGCATAACAATAAAAATTGATGCAATGTTTTCTAATAATACTGCTGAACCATTACATGATTGTTGACTTGAACATTTTTTTTTGTTGGAAACTGTATTATGGTGCACTGTTTGATATTTTTAAACTAATACTGGCAAATTCTTCTCACTATTAATGCTGTGGGCAGAAGCGTGGCAGTCAAGCAATGCACACAAGCATTTATAAATATCACATTCTTTGGATTTTCACATAAATCCATTCTGCATCTGTACAGACACAGGCAAAGATTGCAGAATAATATGCCATTATAAAACAGACACCTATACATGTGCCCCATTCCCCATACAAAAAGTTAAGTGTAAAATGGCTTGTTTGTCACTCTATGGATTCAAAAGTTCAAATTCAAAGCCCTTGTACCAATATGTTCTGTTTCTTTGTTGTATTAGTACAGTACCTACACTCAAATTAATCCTAGTACTGATAAATTATAGCCCCCATAAAATATTCACATCTAAGCATTGATCCAGTAGCATCTTATGTCAGTCATATAGGCAGAGAGGATAAATGAGCTTCAGTTCAATACAAGGCAGTATGGGAACCTTTGCTATCAGCGTCAGCTGCACAGGGGACCATTTTAGTGTGACACTGGCCAGAGTGCTACTGAACTCTTTTTTTTTTCCTTTTTATCTTTTTTGGCTTTAAACTAAGAATGAAGGACTTTAAACCACTTTCATTGATAGTTCGAGCTAATGTTGTTGACACACACACACACATAAAACACAAACTCACATAACATTAAGGAAGCATAAAGAACTACTCAGCTACATCTTAGTTTTGAGAAGTGATCTTTAATTAAGGTGAAAGAGACTGAATTACACACACATACGCACACATACACTCACACTTGCTTTCTTTCCAACAAGTAGACAGAAGTAGATATCAACTTGATTTGGTGCAATGGTAACCCAGTGGTTCGTATATGAATGTGCGTGAGTGTTTAAGTATTTGTTTAGATGAAATCTGCCCTAGTTACTCTCTTGCTCATCTCCTCTGTCTCTACATGTGTCCTTTTACTTGGGTGAGCAGATAGGTCACGCTTTGCAAAGCTTTTAGGTCGAACGACATGGGGTGGGGTGTCAAGGGAGAGAAACAGAGATGGGAGAGAGGGATGGTGAGAGAGCGAGAGAAAGCAGCTGAAGGGAGGAGATGAGGAGAAAGTGTGTGTGACAGCCGGGAAGTGTTTCCATGTTTTTCCACTGTGAATAATTGAAAGGTTGGCGGATGAAAAATGCAGAGGCCATCAGTGAAAGCAGTTTGGCTATGTCCTTCGAGACCTGACCCAAGTTATGGATTAGCCACACACATGCACACACACACAGACGCACTGACACACACATGCATACGGCTTTCTGGGCTGTGAAATCACAGGTAGTAATTGTTCCGGGTTGCACTGCTTCTTGCTGTCTACCACTTGGAATGTAATCACAGTTTCTACATTTTTCTAACACTTCCATGTGATGTCAAGTATCCAGTCAGCTCCAGTTAACAAGGTAGTGTCTTGCTTGAGGTTACTTCAGAAGTTGTACTTGAAAGCGCGTCATCAGAATAGAGCCAAGAAAGTGAAATTTAAGATTTTTTTTTTCTACAATAGACTGATAGTCATCATCGTGTTCACATTTGACACAGTTTCCACCTTTTTTGCATGGTATGTTTGTAGACTAACAGGAATTTTACCACTGTCTGTATGAGGAGTTGGGTGTTTCACAATGGTTCATTCAAGTTCATCCTGATCTCATCAACAGAATAAATGAACATGAATTCAAGGACATGAAATCCACCAATTTTCAGTTGATATTTTCATCAAAACTTATTTGAATGAATGCTTATAATTACAAAGGATTGATCTTATTTTAAGAGGTATGTGTAAGATAGCTGAATGGGGCCTTAAAGCAGTTAAATCTTTCTGAAAGCTGAAATGTGTGGGCCGACTGTATCGAAGACCTCTACTGAATTCAATAATGTCCACGGGGCATGATGGGGATTTTAATGTGATTAATGGGATCTGTTAGAGTGTGAAAGGAAATGAGCTCAAAGCTGCTGAGAGAGGGTGAGCACGCTTAAGAGGCTATTATGTCACAGCTGACTGCCAGGGGGAATCTGGCATCAGATGTTGTCCATTTTTTTAATTAAATGAGCAAGACACTCCTCACACCACCCTGACCAAGGCTCCATGCTGTTGCTATAGGAAAGGGGACAGTGATGGACTTTAATGTGTCAGGAAGATGTCTGGAATAATTGTACATGAGCCTCCAACAGGAGTATGAGCAATGGCGTAAGTAATAGAATTTTATAAATCTGCTTCTTGTGTCAAGCAAGTATTATACTTTTAGCATGTGGCCTGAAATTTAATTTATGACACTAATGTAGTAAGTCTCCCCACTCAGCATCTCAGCAACGACACTGGGTATGTCAATTTAACTACAATTTTTAATGGCTACACGGACAAAAATTTGGTGTAGAATCACGACTCCAATCTGATGTGAAAAAATAAACAGTTAAAAATAAACAAGTTTCTAAAAAGCTATTTTCCACTGGAATTTACACTACTACTGCCATGTTCGCTATTGTGGAATTGTCCAATAGTTTTCAATTCAGGGCTCTTTGAGTGCCACCTCCAGTGCTGTGGGCCAACAGGGTGCTACTGTTAGCCAAAGACAAAGGAAGAGGAGAGGGTGAAGCCATGTTTGGAGGCAGTGAGAGAGAAGAAAAGGCAAGAGTAGAGACATGTAGGGACTATGACTGGTAAATGGAGAGAATGAAGAATGATATATTGCGTGTGCAGGAGACCACGTGGAAGGGAAGTACAACCAGGAGTATTGGAGGTGGATTCAAACTTCTGTACCATGTTATAGATAGGAAATTGAGTAGGGATAATCTTGAAGGAAGAGTACAGTGTGTGAATAGTGTTGTGAAGGTGAGAATGTGTTCATGTGCTTGAATTTCAAAAACATGATCCTGTCTGACATTCCAGCTTCAGACTTTGAAGCTGGAAATTGAGGGTGTGATGCTGAATGTTGTCAGTGTGCATGCCCCACAGGCTGGATGTCAGGAATTCTGGAGTAAGTTGGATGCAGTGGTAGAGTGCATCCCCAAGGCGGAGAAAGTGGTGACTGGATCAGGCTTCAATGAACATGTAGGTGAAGGGAACAGAGGTGACTAGGAGGTGTTGGGTAGGTATGGTGTCAAGGAGAGAAAAGCAGAAGGACAGATGGTGGTGGATTTTGCAAAAAGGATGGAAATGAGAGTGGTGAACATGTTTTTCAAGAAGAGGGAAGAACATAGGGTGATGTAGTTGCCAGATGACTGGAAAAATACAGCTGAAGTGGTGAGGGAAACTGTGTTTAGTATATCCTCTGGACAGAGAAAAGAGGACAACGAGACTTGGTAGTGGAATAAGGAATACAAGATAGTATTCAAAGGAAGAAGTTAGCAAAAAAAAAAGAAGAAGAAGAAATGGGATTGTCAGGGAGATGAAGAAATAAGAATCACTTTATTGATCCCAGAGGGAAATTCATATGTCTGATATAAGTAGACAAGAGTACTGGGAGACTAGGTGTATGGCAAAGAGAGAGGTGGCAAAAGCAACAGAAAAGGCTTATAGTGATTTGTACATGAAGTTGTAAGGAGGTTGTATTGATTGGCTAGGCAGAGCGATTGAGCTTGAAAGCTTAAGGTTATTACGAAATAAAGATTCAGTTCAATTCAACTTTATTTATATAGCACCAAATCACAACATCAGTCACCTCACAGTGCTTTATATTGTAAGGTAAAGACCCTGCAATGACACAGAGAAAACCCCAACAATCAGACAACCCCCTCTATGAGCAAGCACTTGGCAACAGTGGGAAGAAACACTTACTCCCTTTTAACAGGAAGAAACCTCCACCAGAACCATGCTCAGGTAGCCATCTGCCACAATTGGTTGGGCATGAGGAGAGGGAGACAGGACAAAAGCCACACTCGCGAAGAGAGCCAGAGATTAATAAAAACTAATAATTAAATGCAGAGTGGTGTATAAACACAGAGTGAAAGGAGGTGAGTGAAGAAGAAACACTCAGTGCCTCATGCGAAGCCCCAAGCAGCCTAGACCTATTGAAGCATAACTAAGGGAAGGTTCAGGATCACCTGATCCAGCCCTAACTATAAACATTATCAAAAAGGAAAATTTTAAGCCTAGTCTTAAAAATAGAGCAGGTCTCTGTCTCCCGGATCCAATCTGGAAGCTGGTTCCACAGAAAAGGGGCCTGAAAGCTGACGGTTCTGCCTCCCATTCTACTTTAAATACCTTAGAAACCACAAGTAAGCCAGCAGTCTGAGAGCGAAGTGCTCTGTTGGGGTGATATGGTAATTTGAGGTCTTTAAGAAAAGATGGGGCCTGATTATTCAAGACCTTGTATGTGAGAAGAAGGATTTTAAATTCCATTCTGGATTTAACAGGGAGCTAATGAAGCAAAGCCAATATGGGAGAAATATGCTGTGTCTTTCTAGTCCCTGTCAATACTCTGCATGCTGCAGCATTTTGTATCAAATGAAGGCTTTTCAGGGAACTTTTAGGACAACCAAAGAGTAATGAATTACAATAGTCCAACCTAGAAGTAATAGATGCATGGGCTAGTTTTTCTGCATCACTCTGGGACAAGATGTTTCTAATTCTAGAGATATTGTGCAAATGCAGGAAAACAGTCCTATATATTTATTTAATATAAAGGACCTATCTTGGTCAAAAATGACTCCATGTTTCTTCACAGCACTGGTTGAGTTTTTCCGCTAACGAGGCATCTGCTGATGAGTTGATTTGTAGCTCAACAGATGCTGGATTCCTTGCCACACCAGCAGAGAGTCGTTATTCTCTAGATGTGACTCCACTTTCCTCCTGTACTCCTCCTTAGCAGCTTTAATGCCTCTCCTGTGGTCAGACCTAGCTGTACTGAGCTCTGCCACCTGAACTGAAGTCGGAGCTCTGGGCCTTCAACAGCACTCCTCTAGCTCCAGGTGATCGAATACAGCCCATGCTGTACTCTGAAAGCAATCCTGCAGCTGTGATTGAGAGCACCCTCAAGCCAGATTTTGACAGTCTTTGCCACAGGTTTGGTTTTCCTCCTGAGGGTGGTGTATGCAGGGACGAGACATGTCCAGGTGGGAGAAGGGGACAGCTTTGTATACCTGCTTCAGGTTGGAATAGACCCAGTCTAAGGTGTTCTTGCCTCTAGTTGGACAATGTACATACTGTACAAATCTATGGAGCACAGTCTTTAGGCATGCTTTGTTAAAATCCCCCACAACAACAAAGGCTCCATTTGGGTGGACCTGCATTAGCTTGTTGATGTGATCATGCAGGTGTGACATGGCTACGCTAATGTTTGCATCGGGTGGTATGTATACTGCTGTTATAACCACTACAGTGAGCTCTCTGGGCAAGTATAAGGGTCTACACATGACTGAGATGGCCCCTAGATCCGGACAGCAGTGGGTGTAAATGATTCTGTTGTTTGTGCACCAGTCATTGTGTTTGTAGATGCAAAGTCCTCCTCCTCTGCTCTTACCGGCCTCTGTGTTGCTACTGTATTGTTTGCTGGGATGTCCTACATTTTTTTTCTGTCAGGTTATAATTTAATATTTTGATTTGATTTTGAAAATGTTTGTGTAATGTAAATGTGACTGAGGTAGCAAACCTCATGGTGCCTTCCAGAAAATGGGACGTTCAAAGACCACAAATACAATGGCAGCTAGAATATTGTGTGAATTCCGTAAATTTAAGGTTTTACAACTTGACTTTCAATTTTTGTTGGTTTATTTTTTGCTGTTGAAACTGGCAATTTAGAGCCCATGCTCTCACTACTGCCCCAAGTTCACAAGAATGTCTGAGTGTCGGAGTTTTAATGAATGCAGCCTGGAAACAGTTTTCTGACAGGTATGTTCTTATCAGGCCATTCCATGAGGTGGAAATGACTTATGCATATTTTTAAATATAATATAAATTCAACATGATGTCACAAAGTTTACAGATGTCTTAACACCACATTTATTAATATACTGTGGGCTGCATCCTTTTACAAACTGAATTTTAACAGAGGTATCTAGTCAGAAATTTCTACAGACAGGCAGAGACGGGGGTGGCGGGATACTTCTCTGTCTGTAGAAAGTGTCTTATTTCACACTTGATCATTGAGAGGTAAAAAAAGTTTCACTGTGATGTAAATGAAATGATGTGCAATAGCTGAACAACAAGCACTAAAATGCGAGCGTTCAAGAAAATACAAACTGAACTGTTTTTATGACAGTGTTCTGTAAATACTTTCTGTCAATTCCTCTGAAGAGGACCGAGTACTCTGGCAGAGGGGTATCGGGTGTGGGGGTGGGAGAGAGGCAGTTTACTAAATTTTTAAATTATGCAGTCCATAAATTATTTGTAAAATCGATGTAGCCCTTTATAAATCGTGTAATTGGTGTGCCTATTTATTTATTTATCATCAGTTTTAAGAAAGCTTAAGAAATCATCGGTCTTAAGGCATCAGGATAGGTATCAGGAGGCTCTTGCATCTTAAGCCACACTCGCACACACTGATTAAAAAATACTAGGGATGACTGTGGTTGGGGATGAAATTCCATGTTTGTGGTGGCTGGGAGTGCTGTTTCCATTGTCATTAAATATGAAAACCAGATTGAACACTAACACTATGTTAATTCTCTCCTACCTGTCAGTATATGTAGTATTTGCACCTATAAATAAATACTGCAGTATTCGGCTGGACACTTTTTCAGAATATGTGTGTGTTGTTGCATTTTGTCACTTTCACAGCGAATCCCGAACAAATCACAGAGGAGATAAACTCAGTTTAGTGACAGACACCTCAGTGCATCAAGTAATGCTGAAAGTAAAAGAGGGTCGGCCTAAAGACAGACATCCTCAGGTCTTTCTACAGCTGTGTAGTGGAGAGTGTCATCACCAGCTGCCTCACTGTGTGGTATACTGGGTGCATGGTGGCAGAGAAGGAGGCACTTCAGAATAAGTCTGCACAGAGAACCATCAGGTGCAGCTTACTGCTGATCAAGGACAGTTACACCACCAGATGCAGGGAAAGAGCTACTTGCATTCTCTATGACCACACCCACCCTGCACATGGACTTCAATGACCAGCAATGACCAGTGAGATGCAAACATATCCACAGGGGCCAAGGCACAGCAAGCCCCAGACCCAGAACCAGCCATACACATACACGCATGTACTGCGCGCGCGCGCACACACACACACACACACACACACAGACAAATGCACAACAAGACACACTCATCAACATCGCTGGAGCTTAAGTTTACACATTTCTCAGTTCCAACTCCTCCCAAGTTCTATATTACTGCTTGAGATGAGCTGTCAGCCATAAACAGGCTATAGCGTAGGGCTTTAATGGAGGATCGGCATAGAAGAATAAAGATAGGACAGGAATGGGGGGGGGTGCAAGGAGAAGTAAATGAGGTGGAATATTTCTGTTTGAACTCAAACCTGATGGTGTCATTATGAAGACTGCTCATTTATTTTTTCATTCACAGGCAGCATTGCATGGTAATGTGTTATACAAAAATGACACTATAACTGTCTGGAACATGTAGCATAACAAATGATGTTCTACTTTCATGATATAATCGTTATATTATTTTATAGTTTTTGGTTGAGTGCTGGCACCTTGATTTGATTGATTTGCTGATTGGGTTACTTAGAGGTTGTTCCAAGGGTAGAAGTGTAACTTATTGATTGCCATTGCCACAGTCTTGTGTAATTTGAGGGGCAGTCTCACTTGTTAATGCATGATCATTAACTTCTTGGAGTTACATCTTATGATATTGGGTAACTACCCCTTTAGTCCAATTTTTTAACGTGCATAGAGGATTCTTTGTTTTGACTTATCAAAAGGAGTACCGAAATGCAGAAACTGGCAGGAATAAGACAGACCACAAAAAGCAAACTTTTAATTGAGCTGAAAAAGCGTCCAGCCTAAGACAGTCCCAAAGAACTCAAAGTCCAATAGATGAATGAAACAGAAACAAAGAAGACAAAAACAGTGAGGCAAAGACAGGACTATATACAGGGAACTAACTGGGGACAGAAGGCAACACTGACAAGTGATTTTGGTGACATGGCACTCTAAAAGTTAATTACGTTTGAATATTGATGTTGTATTTTGTTGAAAGGCCCTGTGCCTAACAGCCAGTTGCACACAGACACCAATACTTTATATTCTGTTTAAGCTTCAGTAAAGCATCATCCAGCCATCCTTTTCTTCCACTCATCCTTTTCAGGGTCGTTGGGGGCGCTGGAGCCTAGCCCAGCTGACATAGGTCAAGCGGCAGGGTACACGCTGTACAGGCCACCAGGGCTAACTGTCGCAAGGCTAGCACAGAGAGACAGACAACCATCCACACTTATAGGCAATTTAGAAACACATGTTAACCTAGTCCCACTAAGTGTTTGGACTGTGGGAGGAAACCAGAGTACCTGGAGAAAACCCACAGAGACACGGGGAGAACATGCAAACTCCACATACAGTAGAAAGACCCCGGCCAGCAGCATTTTAAAGGATGAGTGCAAATAGGTGAGACAATTTATGACAGAATGCTGAAATCACTTTCACTTTGTTACATTTTAATTTGTCTATTTTTAGATTTCATGAGCCAAGCATTGCTTGCCTTGCTTGCTCTGACAGGACGTCACTGTTCTGTGCACATTATCGACTGGACCTATTTGGTGTTCAGTATGTTGCCCAAGGATTTGGAACTTTCACAATGAGTGGCAGTTTATGCCACTATACACCACTAACTCTGAGATCTCTGTTGGATCTTCCTACCAGCTGCATCAAGGTCAAGGGGTTCTGACTGAGTAGTAAATAATAGGAATTACCACCTCAATAATAATGTAATCTTAACATACTAATTATAGATCAGTGTACAGTATAAGGAAAAGGGAGTGGTAGATGGAGTTAATCATAACATTTTATAGTAATTCAAACAACACTAAAACCTGCCATTCACCAGCTGGTTATCATACCTTCACTTTTTACCTTACTAATTCCTTCATTTGTACTTTTGTTACAGTATGAGATAAAAGTAATATTTTACCTCAGTATATACTACAATGCCATGAAAAATTGCACCATTGCACCCTAAAACTAATAATTGGTTGTGCCACCCTTGACAGCAAGAACTGCAATCAAGTGTCCGTGATAGCGATTTAAATAGGCCACTCCAAAGCATTCATTTTGTCTTTTTTTTAAACCATTCAGAGGTGGACTTGCTTGTGTGTTTTGGATGATTGTCCTGCTGCATAACCCAAAGTGTTTTTAAGCTTCAGGGCACAAACTTATGGCTGGACATTCTCCTTAAGGATTCTCTGGTAGAGAACAGAATTTATGGGCCCATCAATTACAGCAAGTTGTCCAGGTCTTAAAGCAGCAAAGCAACCCTAGACTATCAAAAGATGTTTTTTTGGGCAAATGTGAGACAAGCCTTTATTTCCTTTTTGTCAGCAGTGGCTTTTGTCTTGGAACTCTCCCATGGATGCCATTTTTGCCCAGACTCTTTCTTATTGTTGAGTCATGAACACTGACCTTAACTACGGCAAGTGAGGCATGTTTTTCTTTAGATGTTGTTCTGGGTTCCTTTGTGACCTCATGGATGTGTCGTTGGTGTGCTCTTGGAGTAATTTTGGTAAGACAACCACTCCTGGGAAGGTTCACCACTGTTCCAAGTTTTCTCCATTTGTGGATAATGGCTCTCACTGTCATGGCTCATAAGCCAATAGCGAAATGACCCCACAATGCAGAACCAGTAAAACAGTTTCACAGTTTACAGTCTTTATTTAACACAGGTAAGGCAAAATTTTCCGAGCAGTGTCTGGGAGTGAGCGGGTGAGGTCCAGGTACTGGGAAGCCACAAAGAGGAGAGAGAGAAGAATATTAAAGTCCATTCAACTATAGTTCCTATGCTATGTGAACTGAGTTATCTGAATGTCTCTGGCTTACTTGATTTCCAGGAGGCTATTACTGGGAGAGAGGGTAGTCAGGCGCTCGGGAGTCCAGAGCTTAATGAGTGTTGGAGGGCGAGCAGGCAGGCGGGGAGGCAGGTGAGTGGTGAACAGATAGAGGTCCAGGTGGCAAGTGATCCGAACAGGCAAGGCAGAAGCTGAGGAATTCAGCGATGGCACTGGAGGTGGAGATGTGGAGACTCTTTTACTGACAGAGAGGATTTCCTGGAACAAGGGGGGAACTGGTGAGTACAGGATAAATTGCTGCAGCGATAGTAAAGGTTGGTCTGATTACCACTGTGGAAAGCAGACTATCTGGTGAAGAATGGATGGCACCACTGGTCCTTAAACAATGACACTGGATGAGGAGAATGAATAACAGGTGCATGCAGCCAAAGAGCGGGAAACCAAAACTCCACCCATGTGGGAGGAGCCTGTCTGCGGAAACAGAAAGGACTCAACTCCACTCAACTCACATCATGACACTCATTTTGGTTTGTTGGAGTCCCAAAGCCTTAGAACTGGCTCTCTAACCCTTTCCAGACTGATAGATGTCAATGACTGCTTCTCAGCGGTTTCGTTAAATTGTGTAATATTTTATGAGATCTTTTAACCTACTTCACTTTGTCTAGATGGGTTCTATTTAAGTGATTTCTGGATTCAACAGGTCTGGCAGTAATCAGGCCTGAGTGTGGCTAGTAGAATTGAGGGGGTACTTGCTTTTTTTCACACAGGGTCAGGTAGGTTTGTCTAGGTTTGTTCCCTTAATAAATGAAATCATCATTTAAAAACTGCATGTTGTATTAACATGGGTTATCTTTGACTAATATTAAAGAATATTTAATGAAATTAAAGATTTAAGTGTGACAAATATGGAAGACACTGTATTTAGTGTGTACTTAATAGTGATATGATATGCTTCATGCTCCTCTCAAAATTTGGCCACATGCTTAAGTGTGGTTCTTTAGATTCAAAAATTGTTTCTATTCCCAGAGGGTCAAATACTGCTTCACTGTCAAATCCTCCTAAAAATACAAACAGGGTGTGCTTTGGCATCAGTGTTTACTACACCACCTAAGGCCAAATAGTGGCAATGTCTCACTAAGGTAGGCATAATGACAATGGCATAAATGGCAAAATAAATAAATAATTAAACTCAAAAGTCAACTACAAGACCACAATATGCATCCAGTTTGGAAGATTTGTGTTTGCAGTTAGTTGTTTTCTTTTTCGTTCACAGTTTTGTATGGTTTAAGCATACAAAACTAGCTTGTCCAGATTTAGGAAGGGATCAGTGGTTTTGGTTATAATAAATTAGTTCCTGCACAGTGAAAACATATGCTAAAATATCAAATATAACACCAAGGGGTCCTGAGAAAGCATCCCTATGTGACAGCTTTGGAGTGAGGCCATAATCAGCCCTGTGGCAATTTGCAGAAAGCTGCTAAGTGACTCAGAAAGAGTACATTTATGAATATGAAGATCAGCATATGGCTTTCATTATTGCTATTACTTGGAATCACCACCATAAATCTAAGGGTAATTGAGCTTGAGTGTTTTTCCTAAACAAGATGGAAGAGTGTCAGTGATTATCGACACACCTTCTTGGCTTTGTCTCCAAATCTTATGTTAATGTAATCACTAATAGAGAGAAAGTGCTGAGTTGCTCTTTGCTCTGTCATTACAGTCTTGCATAAGTGATGAAACCATTTGCACCAGTCTCAAGAGTTTTAACAAATACACCTAACAGTATTCTAAGCTGCCAAAAAACGTTTTTTCCGATGGGGACAGCCCTTATTCGTTCCCTCTCCCAATTTGTATTTTTGTGACTCTGTAGGCCTGTATTTATCAGATTATGTTCTCTAACTTGCTGCAAATCACTGTCAGACTTGTCTGAATCCCACTTGCGGCTTTTACTGATTTATCTATTTTCACTCTCCTTTTCTTTATTCAGTTTCTTTTTTCTGTCTTCTCTTCATCTGGCATTACTCGCTTTCGTTTTCTTTGTTGCTCATTTGTCTTGCATTCAGTATCTGTCAGGTTTACCTTATTTTTCTCTTTAGTGAGCTGTCTGAACACGATGAGCTTTCTCTGTTTTTTCATCCAATTAATTCTCTTTCGTCAGTTTTGCTCCCTTCCCCTTCTTTTTTCAGTTGTTTTGCTCCCAACACCACTAATTCAGAGACTGCCTTCTGTCTCTTTCTTTAGGATGTTCAGATAGTGAGTACAGATGAAAACCAGGTCTTCCTTGCACTTCAGGAGTGGTATCAGTCGGACACATACAACCTGTACCAGTCAGATCCCGAAGGCATCTACTACTCCATTGTCCTGGAAAATGTTCGCAGCACCAAGCAGCCAGAGGAGAATGTCCTCATTGACATTCTGGAGGTGAGATGGGCTTGGGATTTTAAGGCACAAAGACTTGAAATAGTGTCAGAATTATTTACCTGTCAAATTGCTTCTTAAAAATAGATGAATATTCTGGTGTAAAGACAGCAAAGTCAAAACCTGAGAAGGGTCTAAATGCAAACTTTGTTTCCTCAAAGCATTGGTAGGTCCAGAGTAGTCAATTAACATGAAGCACGTTAAGTAGATGTAACTACAGTAGGACCATTTTATCTTAGTAAGTAATTTAAAGTCCAAAAACCAATGTAGTAGTCAGTCTCAATATTGTGGAGGAAGAAGAGAGGGAGTGTTAGATGGGAAAAGACTAGGCACTGGATCATCTCCTTCCCATGTGGCATCCCTCACTCTGGGACTCTGGATACAAGGGTGAACAATATATGTGGGATGAATAAAGGCAGACTGAGACAAAAGGAGCATAAAATACAGACAAGAAGAGGTTTGAAGCCAGAAGTACAAAGAGAACAGGCAGGTTTATATACTTGATGATTTAAACGATTTGCTTTTCTTGTGTGAACATCAGTGCTACAGAGAACTGAGGAAATCTGCAGAAGCAGACATGTCTGACATGCTGCTTGGCTTCGGTTGAATGTCTTTGTTCATTATTGTTTCACTCTTTAATGTTGCATCTGCACAGTCTGTGGCTAGCAACATCATAGCCACAAAAACCATGCAGTAGATATTGATTTCTGTGAAATAAGCCTTTACAGTCCAGTGGTTGTCACATAATACAAATTGATCCATATGCTTCTGCACTTTGGATTATCAGGTTTCAACCACTACTCAGGCTCTTTAGTTCAAAGTAAGAGTGCAGTCCAGTTAAAGTTGTTTTAGATTGATTTAGATGATTTGTAGATTAAAAGCAACACTTTGTAATATTAAAAAAAGAAACAGCATGATTTTGTTTTGCTAATAAAAAAGTTGAATATATAAGTGTTAATGTCTATAACATCTATTCCCTGAAGGAGAGCACTGAGGTAAAACACATCAGCTTCTTTCCATGCAGTGCAGTTGCTATTCTAGTATTGGAGTATTGGATGGGGAAAATAGTAGACAGTGGATCATCTCCTCCTTCCCATGTATATATAAGCATTAAAACAAAGTGTTAATATCTATGACTTCTGTTGCCTGAATGGATTGAGGTAAAACACATATAGGATGGGTTATCACGCACCCATGTGCCTGGGCAACCTTCTCTGCTCCTCAGATGCAAACTGAGGGGATCAAAAACTCAAAAGCTCAAATTCCATAGAGTGATAAGCCACAGGAATAATCTTAGGTAAATATGCTGCATTTGCACATAATACAACCATGAGGCAATCAGAAGAGAATTGTGTACAAGAAGGCTGCACAAACAAAGCATGAAGGTTACTCATAGGCTTTGCAGCAGCCAAAGCAAGAAGCAACATAGTCTTATGTGAAAGGGACTTGATATCTACAGACTCAAGGATTCAAAAAGGGGGGCCACAAAGGGCCTCTACCACCAAAGTCTAGTACCATGAAGGAACACTGGAACACAGGTCCCACAGGACTCGGTCTGCAAACCCCTTTCAAAGAATGCATGGCAGTGGCAGTGGGAGTGCCCATCAAAGCCAATATGACAAGCAGATATATAGCTGCTAAATAAACCATAATTGTAGAAAAGGAAAGAGTGCTCCTGCAGGAATGTCAAAACATCCACAATAGAGCACTGGAATGGGAGAATCTGCTGGTCCTGGCACCACTGCATACAAGGCTCCAGTGCAGAGATTCTCACATCCAGGCCTCAAAAGTCGGTGTCCTGCAGGTTTTAGATGAGTCCCTAATCCAACACACCTGAATCAAATGGCTGAATTACCTCCTCAGTATGCAGTCAAGTTCTCCAGAGTCCTGCTAATGATTATTATATTTGACTCAGGTGTGTTGAAGCAGAGGCACATCTAAAATCTGCAGGACACCGGCTCTCGAAGCCTGGATGTGAGGATCCTTGCTCTAGCGGATGAAGCTCTAGCACTCATTCATTGCCACCTCACTTGAGGACAGACACTTAGCTATTAAAATTTGACCACTCAACAGGTAAGCATACAGCGGCCTCATTTCTGGGTCCCCACCCAGTGTGTTTCTGTAAGAGGCTACTAAGACATGCCGGCCCATCAGAACTGGACAAAAATGCTTCAGAGCTAAAAACTCAGCTAGCAGTTCCAGGTGATTGATGTGCAGTTATTGTCAGCCTTCTCTGGAGCTGATGCGGCACACATGGGAGAGAATCCAGTGCAGAAATGCTGTCATCCTTAACAGTCCAAGTGGCACTACAGTAATTATAAATGCCATCATGCCCAGCAACTGTAAGATCGTTTGGAAGGACAGTCTACGTCCCAACTGAAACTGAGCGAGGTGAAGGGGTGAGGGGAAGCAGAATCTTTCTTCTGCTGGAGCCCCTCTCCACTCAATCTCCCAGCTAGGAGGACTGAGGCATCTTCCTCCTGGGTGTCGGGTCCCACTAGGGGTTTGGAGTTGGACCTTTTACTCCAAGCCAATTGGCATGGAACTTGACCTGTAGGCCATGCTCTCACTTGCAGCACACATACACCAGCAGTGCAGAACTGTAGGCTTGTGAGACCTGGGCATTGAATCACACATGACGATATCGCACACAGCCTCTGCCTGCTTCTTCCTCAGCTCAAATTAGCCTGAATGGTTTTAAGAAATTCCCCAAAATACCTGTCAGCAGACACTGGGGACATTCAGGACATCAGAGAGGGCCAGCCACAGATGTCGCTGGGCCACTACTGTTAAAGCCTTCCCTCTGCCCAGGGAGAGCACTGCACACTGAGATGCACAGATACATTATGTTGCCAAAAATATTCACCCATCCAAATTTTGTTGCACTGTACTTGTGGCACATACAATGACAATAAATTGAATTTAATCTAATCTAATCTTAAAATCATTGAATTCAGGTGTTCTAGTCACTTCGATGGCCGCAGGTGTATCAAATCAAGCACCAAAGCATGCAGACTGCTTCTAAAAATATTTGTGGAGCTCAGTGAATTCCAACATGGTACCCTGATGGGATGCCACCTGTGCAACAAATCCAGTCATGAAATTTCCTCATTACTAAATATTCCACAGTCAACTGTTAGTGAATACTACTTACAGTTACCAAAAGTGGAAGTGATTGGGATCAACAGTAACCCAGCCAGGAAGTAGTAGGCCAAGTAAAATGACAAAGTGGGGTCAGCGGACGCTGAGGTGCATAGTGTGCAGAGGTTGCCAACATTCTACAGAGTTGATCACTACAGGCCTCCAAACTTTATGTGGCCTTCAGATTAGCTAAAGAACAGTGTATAGAGAGCTGGGTGTCCAGACTGATGTCCCTCACATTATTGCCGTCCTGTGAGCAGCTAGCCCTTGAATAGTTCTGACTCATGCTCAGCTAACCCATCAACATAATCCATGTGGTCAGCACAGCTATTTACTAGGACATTGACTGGATAACCCATGCCTCTGGACTCAAACAAAGTCAGGTCCCTAGACTCAGAGTGGAAAGGGTCATGCCATGGGACAGCTGACTTCTGCAGTAGTTTCTCCAGAATTGTCACCTGTCTTTCTAGGATCAAGCACAGGAGCTGGCAACAACAGTGAACAGTCTCCTAGTGACATACCTTGTGCTGGTCCTTGTCATACAGAGAGAAACTGTATGACAGGGTACTCATGATACTCGTGCTAAAATGCAAAGCAAAAAAAAAAAAAAACACTGCATGAGAAAACTCAAAATTAGCGCTCTGCAGGCTGCCTACACAGAGACTGAGTGGTGGTGGCAGCTAACACCAGCAAGGGCAGTTAAGCTGACTTTAAGTTGGTAGACAACAGAGGTAACTAGCAGCAGCTAGCTAGCCTTACTTGGCAAAGGTGTTCTTTGCAAGGTGAAGAGTGTAAGAACTGAGGGATGACTATGATGTGTAGGATGATGTGTGAACTATGATGCGATTTATATGTGTAGACAGGACCCACATATGTTATCACAGGTCATCTGCCTTAAAGGTGTGAATAGACATGTATTCAGCCATGATATGCAGGGGTGTGATATGTCATACCACACGTGTTGTGGGATATGTGGACTATGCATATGGGTTGGGACACTACAGCCTTAATTGGTTTTATGTGACCTCTAGCTTAATGTTAACTAATGTTAAGCTGCTGTCAGTCAGCTGAATGACTTTACAACTTTACTTTTGTATTAGTGCATATGTCACATTTTGTTTTAACGGGTAATATATATTCCTGATTTGTCACTGAAGGGTAGCAGCAAGAATGAAAGGGAAGACTTACAAGATGTTAGTAAGATCTGCTACGCTATGATTTGCAGGTTGTAGCATTAACAAAAAGAGCTGGAGGTGATGGTGTTGAAGATGCTAAGATTGTCATTGAGACTGACCAGGAGGGATCGGATTAGAAATGAGTAAATCAGAGAGATAGCTCAGGGAGTGCAAGGTTAGCGAGGCAAGGTTGAGATTATTTGGACATGTGCAGCAGAGATATGGTAGATACTGAACAAAGGATGCTGAATATGGAGTTTTCAGGCAGGAGGAAAAGAGGAAGAACACAGAGGAGGAGGAGGAGGATATGCAGAGGGCTGGTGTCACAGAGGAGGATTCTAGGGATAGCATGAGACTATGCTGTGGTGGCCCCTAAAGGGAGCAGCTGAAAGAAGAAGTAGTAGTTACATACAGTACCAGTCAGTGTGTCCAAACCTTTCACTGGAACTGTATCTACCACTTTATCCAAAATGACTCATAGTTATGACATCATAGTTAAGGTTTTGTTTGATAGGGCAACTGAAATAACTTTGCAAAATGATGCAAATGGTCCTAAGCTCTGAAAACTAAATCTTGTTCTGTCAGGTACGTGGAATCAAAGGAGTCTTCCTGGCCAACCAGAAGATTGATGGAAAAGTGACAACACTAATAACTTATAACAAAGGACGTGATTGGGAACCCTTGACCCCACCTACCACCGACATGAATGGCAAGCCAGTCAGCTGCAAAGCAGTAAGCACCCTCCTTTTTTAGCAGTCACTGTAGTTTTCATGTAACCTCCATATTATTTAGAATTTTTTTTATTTAAATATTTCACAAATGATTTATTAAAGGAGATTTGGAAGTAGTGATACAGATTAATTGAAAAAGTGATGAGAAAGATTGTGAGTCAAGCAAAAAGGTCATTTTTTATACTTATTTTCTTGTTCTTGAAACCAGACACATCATTTCCTGTTGGCCATTAAATCAGTGCAAGAACTACAGCACAGTCATATGGCTCTAACATTGTTACCATTAAGCTAGCGTTTTTGGTGTACCCATGAGATCATTTTCAATGGGTTCATGGTCTCTAAATTTCAACTTTCATGAGTGGTGTAATTACATAAATATTTTTATCTTATAGAAGAGAGTGAAAATTTAAGGCCTGGCCTGTGTTAACCACAAGCATTATTTCAGGCTCCTAATCAAAAACCCATTTAAAACAAAAACAAAAACAATAGACATCAAGACAAAGGAACAAGCAATGAAAATGCTGACTCATTGTGGGGTTCACTGAGTACACAGTCTATGATCTTGTTTCCAAGTATGTTATTACCAAGTATAGTTATGGGGACTGTATAAGGTACTAGACAACTGGTTCAGACTTTGTAGCTATACACTGAAATGCAGACACAATCTTGCACAAGCAGCAATCAGTCAGACTACTGAGATCTGTTGGCTACTGTAGGTTGTTCGGAGCGTAAACACAAAGTAAGAGAAGGAAGGATGAGTGTTGTACTTTGAAAAATGTGTTTGAGATGCCTGCCTAGTGCTCCCATCCATCTTGTTCAAGTTACTGTTGTGGGAGCAGGCTACACAGCAAAGAGCAATGACTCACCCACAGTCTGATATCCATGCATCATACCTCACAGGAAGATAGAGGGGGGTGCGAGATTGTTCCTTTATTTGAACCATCACTTCAGTCAGCTGACACAGTTGATGGTAGGACACAGATATCAGCTCAAGACTCATTTACTATCTCTGAGGCATGCACACATGTGGTTGTTCCCTCTGATATTGACCTCTGTTTTCATTAGCCTCTTTTATACCCCAACAGAATTACCTAGCCCAGATTCCAGTTATTACATCTATCAGTCAGAGAGATGGCTTTATTTCAAACGCTGACATCACACGCGTTGCCTCACTGACATCACAAGTCACCAAGATAGACAAAGCCAGATAGTAGATGTGCTATCTAATGCGTCAGTGTCAGCTGTATCCATTACCCGACAGGGATGGGTTAAGAGAAATTACCTCTATACACAATGGTTATGGCTATGTTTTCTGAGATTTAACCTGAGCCCAAACCTTACCCTTACCCTACAGATGAGTGAGTTGCAGTCTACAGTGTCAGGCCTGTATGGTACTCAAAGGTGTAGTGCTGGCACAGGACCGACGTGCCATCACTTTTTTTTTTCTACAAGAGGATATAAAATATTGATAGTTAGCTTAATCGGTTGAAATTGAGTTGTCACTTTAAAGCTATTTCATGCAAGATCGTTATAAATACAAAGTGAACTATCAAAGCGATAATCATGATATCTCGAGGCCAAATTTAGTAATGGTCTGCACCAGCTCAAAACCCTCTTTTGGCATCAAAAATCTACTGTAAGGGTTAATAAGGAGGTACAGTGTCAGCTTTGTGACTGAAAGCTCCAGGGCAAATTAATGTGATGATTCATTTACAAAAATGCACCTATGAGAGTGGAAGGTTCTTTGGGTGCTCTAATTACAGAGCACTAATATATATATATATATATACAAAGATGCAGTCAGTTAATTTCAATAATTACCTGCCAAGAGCAGCGCAGATTAGCAGTTCAGAAACAAGTGCAGCTGATGAGGGTGTGAGAGAGTCCTAACAAAAATAATACAGTCCAAGTGCAGATTTTACATCTGTTTTTCTATGAAAACACCAAGTATTGTTTACATCAGATCCCAAGTCCTCTATGTGTTAATGGAGATATTGTGAATATGCCATGTGGGAAAATATCGTGTTTTTTCTCCAGGCTGTGCAAGGTACTTATTAAAGTCTGCTATACTAAAACAATCACAATAACAGCTGCAATTTGACAGATATTTCAATATGGTATTCTGATAAACGTTTAGTTCATCCCAAGGACAAAATGTGGATGAAAGGTGAAATGTCTTCAAGAAACTTAAATAAGTCCAGTTGCTTTTTTCAAGCTCCAGAGATTACAATGACCTGCACGACTGAGAGCCTACACAGACATGCTGAGAAAAGACTTCCAGAGATATTTTAGTTATGTAGTGACCTTCATACAGAAATGTGGCTAAAATTCTGAGACTCAGAAAAGTTGTGCTTGGTTTCAATAAAACATTCGTATTATTATTGCGCAGGAAGGGACTCTGCTCTAAACACTCAGCATGAGGACTCAGTGAAGAGTTACAGGACTGAGCCAAAGTTTTAGCACTGCACTCACAGCTTGGAACCATCCACCTGTCCCAACTCTTTCTGATCACATTTTCCCCTTTGTTTGTGTGTTGTGAAACTCCTAAAAAGGCCAAGTACCAGAGTACCTGCGTCCATGCCTTTCAGTCACTAAACTGACAGCAGCTTTGTAGCCCTTTAAGACCTATAATAGAACAAGTCTACCAGACCATATCATTACAGTTATACATGCTGTGGTACCATCTTGTGGAATATTTCAACTCAGTATACATCTTCATGACCCTAATTATAATAATATGTATTAAGGAAATCCATAGTAATTACTTAATGTAGCTAAAGAGTGCAGTAACACACAAAGAAATTGAAAACCATTTTCTATATCTACATATTATAGTAGATACAGAAATGCTATAGCTGTACATGATAATGCACACGACAAAGCACATGGAGCACGTGTTGCTGTTAGCGCTTTCTATGCGATTTTTGTTAACCCGTTAGAGGAAGGATCTAGTGCTCTGGGACACGCTGAATGCATGATATGTAAGTGTAAATCCTGTGGTTTTATATGCAGAAAGACTTATTGCGCTATTGTTGTGCAGAGTGGTAGTAAATCTGGCCCACAGACACCGTTATTTTTGCAGATGAGCTTAAATATTTAGATTCCCTTTGCTACAAGGTAAATGGACTAGCACTTTTCTACTCTGACTGAGCACTCATACAACACGTTTACATTTACCCAATCATACAAGCACTTCCATATGAAACTAAGCAAGTGCTTTTACTGTCTAACATTCACACACCAACGCTTACGTCGGAGAGCAACTTGGGGTTCAGTATCTAGCCTTCAGCAGCCAAATCGAACTGCCAACCGTCTGATTAGTAGGTGATCTGCTCTACCTCCTGAGCCACAGTCACCCCATTGTAGGGTAGCCACAATACAAAATGCATGCATGCAGGCAATTAAGATATTCTAAGTAAGCCGATGGATTTGCCATGTTTGCAGATTTTAGTGAAATTAACTGAAACATGAAACAGTTACTAACTTCAACACGGGATCTGATGGTAAATGATTGTTTGTGTTCTTCTGCACATCGTACAGGTCAGCTGTAACACAGATTTTAGGTTTACACGGTGGAATATTTTATAATAAAGCTGCCATCCCCTGGATGAATCCTTTTAAGGCATATCTGTAACTGTTTACCTCTCTGAAACGTGGCAGAATTCAAAATTCACCAGAGAATAATTGAGGAAGAGAGACACACTCAATGTCACAGAGTGAGAGAAAAATCCCACGGGAAAGAATAAAAAAGAAAAGTCATATCAAGGGAGGACAGAGCTGTGAGCAACATATAAGAACTGATGAAGATGGTCAGACAGATGATTTTATGTTCTTAAATTCAGTCTGACATTTGATCACTTTACTCATAGCTGAATAATGTCAACTTGGTGAAATAGCCTTAGAAACAAATTATAACTCAAATGTGCACGTGAACAATGCCCTCCTCTGCTTAGACAAATAGCACTATAACTCTGATGGTACTTAACTTCTGCTGCTGAAGAATATATGTCATATGTGTTACCTAACCAATGATTTGTCTTCAGTACAATGCAGTCAATGAGAAAACATGTTGAAAAATCTATTTTGGAATGAGCCACACTGATGCAGTGTTATAATGTAGGTGATTCTTGTGGAGAGAGTAAATTTACTGCAATTAAAGCAGAGAAGCATCTTGGTGAGTAGATTGCTGTTAAGTTCTGTGATCCAGCAACAAACAGAATCTTCGGGATCAAACGCACTACAAATCAAACTTGCTTTCCAACTTTTGGCAAATACTAATTTCCTGATAAAGTGTCTGAAACAGTTATGACAATATTTTGTGTAAAGTGATACATTTTAATAGAAGCTACAGTCTTTAGCTTAGGCATTAGGGTTTGAAGCAACAAGTGCAAACATAATTCAGAGACTGCCTAATGTTTGCACTGGTGAATCTCTACTCTGATTGTCTCATTTTGAAATTAATTTGCTTCCATTAAATATCCGTCACGCATAAAATTTGATTAACAGCACTGAAACCCTTGAACTTACCTGAGTTTGCAGTGGGATTATCAGGTATCTATGTATATGACTGAGCAAGTGCAGGTTTTCAGGAGGCCCACTGTTTTATTGATATGCATTGTTTGGTCAAAATCTAATATCTCAGATACATTTAAACATTCTTTTGGAGGGCGGATCTGCATCTATGTAGTGAGTCTCTTACTAAACTCTCTCTACACGTGTCTCTGCTACAGCCAGACTGCCATCTTCACCTCCACCTCCGCTGGGCGGACAACCCCTATGTGTCAGGGACTGTCCACACCAAAGACTCTGCTCCAGGTCTCATCATGGGTGCTGGTAAGTAAACCCATTTTTATTTTCTTCTCTTCTTTGGATGTTGACTGCCTTTTGTTCTGTTTTCTGTCAACATGATCCCACTAAATTTATATAAATTGCAATATTTTCAGCATAACCAGGATCCCCCAAACAGTGCTAATGTAGTAAAAGCATACCTGGATAGAAAAACAAACAATGAACACCATCAGTCATACACAGACAAAACCAAGCAATTTAAGTCATAAGACAGGTGATGTTTTTTGGTTTTTTTTTTTTTTTGCCACACACTGTGCTTTATTTAAATTATTTACAGGTAGCTCTGACACTTTGCCCAACTGGATTTCCACTGCCCTTTCAGACAGCTTTGCCTTCTGCTGCATTTCACTGGTCTCGAGCACATGCTCCTCCAGCCCTACACTTACGATAAAGGGAGAGCATAATTAATAGCTGCACAACAGGTGTGCCACTCTCCCTCGCTGGAGTCATCCTTAGCCAAGAACAATGGGACTATACCAGGCACAGTTTGACTCTTCTATAACCCTCATCTCCGGGATTGCCTTCAATCCTTTCAGAACCACTCTCTGTTTATGTTCTGGCATCCCATCATCCGATTTGACTTGATACTCAGTAATTCATAAAGCTCTTTCACCTTGCTTGACCTGAATGCTGTGCCCTGGGCCATCAGAATCTCTTTCGGGATTCAGACACAGGAGATGACCTGAAACAGTGGCCGTGCCACATTCCTTGTGGCAATATTGTGAAAAGGCACTGCTTTGGGATATTGAGTTGCATAATCCACCAGGACTAACACAAAACAATATCCATATGCACTCCAGTGAAATAGCCCAATGAGGTTGGGTAGAGGGCACAAAGGCAGTTTTGGTATCGCCACTAGTTCAACCAGCTGGCATTCAGGATAAGACTCTGGCACAAATTCCCCCATATGCTCAGTCAATAAAATCGGGCCTTTATTCTTTCCAGAGTTTTGTCATATCCCATATGACTAGCCATGGGTTTGTAATGAGCCTGGGAAACCGTTTCCTGGCAGCTCTCCAGCACCAGCAACTTGGTGTTCTCTTCACCAGTCCAAGTGTCACAACTCACTCGATACAACCTGACTTTAATTAATACAAAGTACAGGTGTGTTTGTACTCTGTCAGGGCGCACCAGCTGAAAATTTTGATCATTTTGTTGTCATAGGCAAAGCATAGAGTACTGTCACAAGACTGCTCAAATGGAAAATCTTCCATGGAATGTAACCTGGGAACCAGTGGAGACTCTGCAGGTTCCCGTTCCCTCTCTGTTGCATCAGATGGCCTTGCACAACCACTGAGCGCAGCACACACATAATGTTTCTCTACCTGTCATGAGCACACCCCCCACACACACTTTACTCTACTAACTAACCCCAGCCAATGTGTATCCAAGAAGCAGGGCGTGTGTAAGATGAGAGCTAACTGCAACCTTAGTCCTGTGAGTTTTGCAGTTTTGCCCTTGTATTTAACTTCAACTGGTACTACGGGATACCTGTGAACATCTCCATGCACAGACTTGATACTCACCAACCATGGCTCCACCCAAGCCTCCAGGTGGACCAGATCCTGGTGGATCAGGGACTGTGTAAAGCCCAAATCCACCATAGTCTGGTCTATACCCATTACATCCTTACCAGAATGCTGTATGTCTGTCCTATATTGGGGAAAGGTGACAGAAGCTAGGTGACCTGGACTACCTGACCACCTCTGTGAGTAGGCCTTGGGTGATCTCCATTTTCAGGCTAGCTGGCTGGTGGCATAGTGTGACATGCCCAGTGGTAAACCCTACTCAAACTTGGCAATAACAACCATTTCTAGCAGTCACTGCTCCCTAGCCACCTCCCCCAATTGCAGCCACAGCACCGCTGCATCCCTAAGTTGCTCAGTATAGGTGGATGGGTGGTCAACAGGCCCCAGCTTGGCATTCTGGAACTGGTGATAATGGTTTTCAGGGAAGAAGCCCATCCGGTCCACTACTGTCTTTTGGATGGCCTCAAAGCTTCTCTAAGCTGCTGGCATGAGGCTGAACACTATCTGGGCCTCCCCAGTCAGGACAAGCAAGCACAAAGCCCATTCCTCCACCAGCCACTTGCATATCATTCCCCTTTGCCAAGACCATATCCAAGAATGACTGCAGGTCAATCATTTCTGTCATCTATTGCTGTGTGACCTGTGCAATCAGTGGCCCTGAGCTGGGGTCAGCAGCTGTTGCAACACCTGGGTCTGTGCATCTGTAGCTGCCTGCAGTGACTCCAGCTGGTGCTGGTTCACCGCCGCCTACTCCACGTGCACTGCAGCCACCTCAGCCACCATCTGTGCCAGGGTAGCCACCGGCTGCACTGACTGTGAATCAGTAATGTTTCTGTATCACCAAGTTAGTGAGGCACCAATGTAGCAGGTTCTCCTGAGTGCTGCTCATCCATGCTAAATCCATTTTTTCATATAAAGTCTGTATAACCTCTTAGGGCCTTCACTGATTGTCTGGAAACTTTATAGTAACAACTAAATTACATAAGTTACTACATTAAAACTACTGATGTGTTATTAAAGCCCCTGCTATGTAACTTTCTGAAGTACAAATTCTGAACCAATAAGTGATGACATATGTGAAATATATAGGATTAAAGATTAACTTTTTATGTAAAAAATATGCATGTAAAATTTAGTCAAATTTTACGTACAAATTTTTGACTCTTTTTGTCCCCTACACTTTGGCTTTACAGTGTTATACTTTTTTTTTATCAAGTCAACTATTGCTAACTTTATCATTTGTCTTTTTGTCCTCTGGGTCAAATATACCCTGTCCTTGGCAGACTTTGTTCAGTGAAAGAAATAAATCTTCTTTTATATTTTAGCTAATTTTGCTAGATTCAAAATTCAGATCTTTTCTCTCCTTTAGGCCAGCTGTAAGAAAAAAAAAGCACAGCAATAAAAAGTTCTGAAGGAGAAATCCTCAACCTTTGTGACTTTGTCTCTTTGGTTATTCCCTTTCTATCTTCCCTAACTCTGTTTGAATCTGTTATTGTTGCCTGCCTCGTGTGAGCGTTCATGCTTGATAAAATTCTCCATTTTTCACTGTGCCTTCAGGTAACCTTGGCTCCAAGCTAGTCGAGTATAAGGAAGAGATGTATATCACTTCAGACTGCGGAAAGACATGGAGACAAGTATGTGTCCTCTCTTTTTATTCTTTTTTTATACTGCTTCACTCTTCTCCTCCTGACCTCTCCCTCTCTTACCTCTCCACTGAGGAGAATCTGAGAGGATTAAAAAAAGGATTTTTTTCTATCGAGCATTTCAAACTGATTATCAGACTATGGCTAAATGTTGATATATGTTTTATAGCAGATCATGCCTTTTATTATTTGTAATTATGTTGCTTTTGAAAGGTGTTTGAGGAGGAGCATCATATCCTGTATCTGGACCATGGTGGGGTCATTGTTGCCATCAAAGATACGTCAATTCCACTCAAGATACTCAAGTAAGAGACAAAACACGGCAATCTTTGCTGCTTTCTACTCCCATAAGACGTTATTTAATGGAGCGTGATTGTTCATGTTTGGCTTCTACCTTAAAGCATTTTGGGGTCACCTAATTCTGTTATGATAGTTATAATGAAAGTTAATTAAATTATTTATTCTGAAATTCATTGGTAACAGTGAAGCCTGTGACAATCAGTCAGGAAGTTAGCTATTAACTGTAGTACACATTTTAATGCAACAATTAAAAATGGCAAAATAAAGAAATCAAAGAGGTGTTCACTCAATGGGAGACAAAAGTATGGAAGTATGGAAACAATGGATGTTCATAATAACATGCAATTGTTAGACTGAGATGTTTATAGTCTTATCATAACCATACAATTTTAACATTCCCTGCCAGATGGTGTGTTTGGGTGAATGAACTGTTTGCATCTCAAAGTGTGCCTACCATGTTTTTTTTCATGTATGTATAACATGCAAAGGGGCTTCCTCAAGTCGACTATAGATGGGAAGGCATGCTGATAAATACTTATCATAACAGTAGATTAAGAGAAAGCATGTGACAGTGTGCTGTAACAGTAGACTCAAACATGGTAAATGGACTAGTTCTTATATAGCGCTTTTCTACTCTATCTGAGCACTCAAAGCCCTTATACAACACGTTTACCCATTCATACAAGCACTTCCATATATCACTAAGCTAATTGCTTTTATTGTCTAACATTCACACACATCCATACTCCAACACTTGCACTGGAGCGCAACTTGGGGTTCAGTATCTTGCCCAAGTATGCTTTGGTACGTGGCCTGGGGCAGCCAGGAATCAAACCACCAACCTTCCGACTGGTAGGTGACCTGCTCTACCTCCTGAGCCACGGCCACCCCCAAACATGCAGTTGATGATGGCAGACAACTTCCAGAAACTGTCCCATACTGAAATGACATTTCAATTTTTGATATTTTTATATTTCTGAGAAGCTTGGAAGTTCAGTCCCAGCCCACAGGCCTAGGAGAGGCTTTAATGTGTAAATGGTAACAGTACAAGTGCAAATTAGGATAGTAAGGGACTAACAATGTTTCAGAAGTTACATGTTTTTATTAAAGGTACTGAGTGTGTCTCTCATATAAATGCAGCTTAGTGTAATTGCATACTCATAAATTGCAATGTGCAGTTGCGAAGAGCTACTGTGGTTATTTCTGTTTCTAACACTGTTCCCTTCAGTTTTTTTTTTTTTAAGATTCTATGTCTTTCCCTTTAACCCACCCAGACAATTTCAAGCTCAGAAAGATGTTGTCTCACTGACCTTAATAAATAAGGATGAAATAATGAGAAAGCAGAGATAAGCAAAAATATATATATATAAATAAAAAAAAATAATAATAATCACAGATTTAAATCAAATGACTTTTCAGATAGGCAGAGTCCTTGACATTTTCCCCCTCACTTAGCCTTGGGTAAATTAATAACCCCAAAAAGCTCCAGTGTGGTGGTCTCCCTAAGAGCCACAGAGAGCTATAAAGACATAGGAAAGTGTTTTGTAAGGAAAAGGGTCCTTGTCATGAGCATGAGAATGAGCATGTATATTTTTACCACTTCATTACATAAAATGACCATAATGTAATCTGATATTTCTGGCTTCCAAGACTCCCTCCTGCTGTATGTTCTGTTCTGGAGCCAGAAATTTTCTCCTCAGAGGTCTGTCGTGGCCCGCAATAATTCTCTCTTTTGCAGCTGTGCTATAATAGAGTCCAGTTTTAAGAGTAAGAGCCACACATTTCAGCTGAGATGACTAAAAAGCATTTTTCTCAGGCTAAAAACTAATCATGGAATAACAGTGTCATTCCAGGAGTTTCATGCTGATTTAGTGCATCTTGAGTACATTTATCTGTTTAATGCTTGCTCCAGTTAACTTTCTATTGTAAAATGCAACTTTCTTGTTAAAGTTGCCATTTGCATTTACCACTGACTTTTAACTCAAGGGATAATTTGTCAGTGCTGTGAATCCTTGGCCATGTAGTATTTCATAGAACATTTTTTTTTAGCCTTTTTAAAGTTTTAATTCTATATCAAAGCCTTAGTTTAACCTTCATTTAGTTGGCATGGTAGGGCAAGCTGCCACACAAATCCAAATCAAAGCTTATTGTAAGGATCCATACCTTTAATGGAGGAATATTATATGCACCAAAAATATTGTACACCTGAAGATAACAGATGAAGAGCTACAAAGTTGGCATTAGGAGACAGGAGTGATGGTAGTGGAGCAAGTCAGTGATCTGTGATGCAGGAGATCTTGGTTTGGTTTACTTATACTTAGTACTTATACTTAAGTAGATAGGTTTAGGCCCCTATACCTGGTTAGGTTTAGGCTCTGAAAACTACCTGGTCAGGTTTGGGAAAAGATTGTGGTATGGGTTAAAATATGCTCCTACACAGCATTAACCCTACAAGTTACAAAATTAACTTACCCACTGCATTTACAACTGACAATAAGGGCTCCTTTACAAGATTCTATATGTGTGGAGCTGGGAGTGACAGACCCATCTCCCTATAGCCTAAACCCAGCTTGTCAGGCAAAGATGCAAAAGGAGTGATTGTGCATAATTTGGAGATGTGAGCAGCTTTGAAAGCATACCAGTTTTTGACACACTGGGAATGAGAACAGTCTAAATATTCTGCTGACGTGCTGTAATGCATAAATGGGTGTTCACGAGGCATGGATGTGAGACACCTAGTGACAGCTGAAAACACTTGTCTTTTTCAGCTTGCCAACTGCATTTATAGAAAACCTATGTGAACAAAATAACAGAAATTGTAAAGTTCTATGTCACTGCCAATCACATAATATAAGGGAGTCTAGCACTGCACAGACGCCTGACAGGTACGAAATGCAGAAGCACGATCATGTTAAAATGGCTCAGTGAGATCCATTTGCAAACACCGCATTTAAATTACATTTGTAGCAGTTCGACATCATTTGTATATATCTTCAAGTAATAAATGCAGATCATTTCATATTAGTATCTAGTCTTTCTCGATATCTATAGTACTTTACCATGCTGTGGTATTATTTGCATGTCCACACTCTGAAATACAATCTGTACAACACTGAACACTAAAACACTAAAACTTGTGACAGTTCATGATCAACCTTTGAACTGTGCCTTTTCTGCTCATAATATGTCATCTAGCATCCTTCTGAATAATCATTTGTAGCAAAGTAGGAGGTATATTTGTTAGCTTTACTATTAAATTTTATTATTAACCTTTATTTACCTGTGAGAGTGTGAGAGGCAGCATTAAGATCTTCCCTAATGATTTTTTAAATATATTTTAAAAAGATTTCTTTTAGACTTTGGCATTAGCCTATATGTTGGGGAATGTGAACTGAAATTTTTTTTGAATCCTCTATGATTTAGTGGTAAAACCTGGACATAGTTTATTTTGCTTTGCTTTAGAAGTCAGGGCAGCAATGCTTTATTTTTCTGTTTGTTTGTTTTTATTTGTTTTGTTTTTTAATAATAAAGAGCTTTCTGTGAGACTGTGTGGCCTGGCTACACGAAGGAGAAAAGCCTTTAAAAAGTAAAGTGTAGAAAGGAAAGAGGAGAAGTACATTAATAAACAAATATAGGTGGAGGACTGGGTAAGCCATCATTTAAAGGAGAGTTTGTAATTTTTCTATTAAGAACTATTCTTGACCTAAAATGCTTCTTCACAAAGTTCTCACTATCTTTCCCTGAAAATAGGACTTGTTCCCAGACTCTGTAGTGCCTTTGACTCTCCAAAATGCTCACACCGTGTTCCCATACAAGGATGGGATATCTAGAACTGTGTGCATCAAAGCAATGCCATTTTCACAGCCACTTGAAGAGTGCATCTCGACTTTTATAAGTGACTACAGTCCATGTACACACACACACACACGCACACGCAGAAATCATTTCAGATAATTCCCCAGCCCCTTTCATCCACTCACTCAAATTTGAAGTTCTTTCGTTTTTTTACACTCTGTAACTCAGAAGGCATTCATATCAGTTAATTATGAAAAGGCAGCAGGCCGAAAAATGAGATGCCACCCTGACACAGCACCTGTTATGTACATTTAGGATTTATGACTGCTCTTGTTTTGGGTTTCCTTATAGCACTGGAGGAATGGCACAAAGGGTGTGACATAAGGAGTAATCATAAGTTTGGCTGGCTAATTTCTTTGATTACAATTATCTCTACATCCACTGCTAATAACTTTAATAACTTTAACTGAAGGAAATTAGATATATTTGGTTTGGTGACTGAAGATGTTGGCATTATAACTGCCTTTATGACTCTTTAGGCCAACAGAGACACCAAGCTGAGCAGTAAGAGGAAAGGTGGAGGGATTGCAGTGTTGCTGAATGAAAGGTGGTGTAATCCCAGGCATGTTATTGTGAAGGAATGTCTCTGCTCTCTGGACATTAAATTTTTAGCTGTGAGTATGCACCCATATTTCCCATTTACCACGGGAAATGTATTGATCGGTGTTTACATGCCACCATCAGCTTATGAGGCAGTGCATGTGACATCATAAACATAACTGTCGCTGACCTACAGTGTAAACACGCAGAGGCTTTCATCATCGTCACTGGTGACTTTAACCATGCCAGTCTGGACTCCGCTCTGCCAACTTCTCAGCAGTATGTGGACTTTAAAACAGAAGACAATAAAACTCGGAACCTTCTGTATCCAAACACCTGGTATCCATACAGAGCCACTGCCCTTCACCACTATGTAGATCAGACCACACTCTGGTCCTTTTAACACCTCAATATGTCCCTGTATGTCACTCAACAGCTGTGAGGCAGGCAGGATTAGGACCCCAATACAGGACTCAGAAGACAAACACTGAACTTAAGCTTTATTGCTAGAACTCACAGGGAAAAATATGCTGAGTGCGAACAAGGCTGGACTGGAGCCAGAAATACACAATCTAGGAAAATAGAAGGAAACTCAGAACACAGTGCACACAGTGTGAGGGGAGGAGGCGACAAGGACCAGAGGAAGACTCAGACAATATATATACACGAGGTAACAAGGGGAGGGGAAACAGGTGGGAGCACAGCTGAAGACGAGACAAGTTGAACTAAATGCAAAAGACAAGAGACCAGAGACTATCAAAATAAAGCAGGAAATAACTAACACTGAGACCAGGACAAGACACTGCCTTAACACAGAAGACGCTAAAGCCAAAACACAGTGACAAGACTAGGACAGAATGGAAATACAAATGGGAATTGACAACCTATCAACTAAAGCAGGCAGGGAACTAAAGGCACAGAAAACAGAAAGAGACACATAACTGAATGGGGAGACGAGATAAACTTGACATAACTAAATGGGGAAACCCGACAACCATGGGGACAGGGCATAGAGACAAGAGAGAAAGAAATAAGACTAAAACAGGCTGGAGCTTAAAGGAAACAAACATCTAAAGACCCCTGCAACTAAAGACAAAGATCAAAAAACTCAGAAGTACTAGGAAATAATATACTTTAAGGATTAAATGTAGAACTTAACATAAATGACATCTTCAATCCAAAGAATTAATCAAGAAACAAAAAGTTCTGGTTCAAAGACCCACGAATTATGACACTGTAGTTCAAAAACTTCCTGTTGCCAGTGAGTTTGTGGTGAGGTGGAGTAAGGAAGCTATTGAGGGGCTGCAGAACCAGTTTTGACAATACAGACTGGGACATACTCTGGGATCCATGTGGGGACAACATGAACAGCATCACAGACTGCATACAGAATATATAAATTTCTGTGGGGATACCATCATCCCAACCAGGAATGGGTACTGTTTTCCTAACAACAACAACCCCTCGATCACTATTCACCTGAATGAAACTGAATGAAAACAAGAAGGTCTTCAGGTCTGGGGACAAGGATAACTTGAGGAGGATGCAGTACAAACTGAAGGAGGAGTTGAGAAGGTGTAAAGACACATACAGGGAGAAGCTGGAGATGATAGCACCAAAACTGTCCAATTTGAGCTATCTCTCATTTATATAACTTCATGTTAAGTCAGTGAACTGCACCAGAGGTAAAAGGTAACACGTGTTGTTTCTTTTCTTGGTCAAATGACCTGAGATCTGAGGTTTAGTGCCTCATCTAGGATTCCCTCATCAATAGTCAGTGATTAAAGTTATTAAAAAATTAAAGTTGTAAGACCCAGCACCTAACTGATACTGCCTTTGGAAAGTGGTTTCAAACACTTAGATTAGAGAACACTTTGTTTGAAGCATAAAAGGGCCTACAAGGCCTAGCTTTGATAGCTCTGTATATCCATTCTGTTTTCTTCTCACTGTGCATGTTTACCCAGTAATTATCTTATTGCAGTCCTTGTTAGAACATCATTAAACCACACAGCCTGCAGTGTGAGCCACACACTGCTCAATTCCACATTGATCCCTTTCCATCACACAGTCACAGCACCGCTCCCACTGTTGACGGCAAGAGTTGTTGACACGCAGAGCAGATGGCTCATCTTATTTGGTTCAGACTTCTCATTCTAGTTAGGACTAAACAAAACTTGAATACCAGACTCTTCACATTCACACGAAGAATCTCATTATGACTAGAAGCATAAAAAGCACCTAATTAAAAAAATTAATCTGTTTTTTTTTTTTGTATTTTTTTACTTTTCTGTGTATGGAAAAGTTCAGAAGTCCAGCTTTGTCACCTAATCAAGTGTGTGTATTTTCACGCTACATAGTCATGCAGTGTTTATACACATTTTTGCCAATGAATTTCTATGACTTTTCATGCTCTGGAGGCTCTCGAGTTCAATGACCACACATTTAGCCTGTTAAAATATCAGTTGTATAGACCTACATTAGGAATAAGACTAAAAATTGTAGCTATGCAACGACGTTAGCTAGACACTCCCATGCTTGAAATATCAAACATTTTACTAGTTAATCCATATTTTGCATGTCCTGTGTCCTCCTGTGCTTGTCCAACAGAAGTCAGAAATTATAAAATAAGCATTTTGTTAACAAGAATGTGCTGCAACTTGGCAAGAAGTCTCAAGTTATCCCACACAGGAAGCATGTCAAGACTGTGCATTGTATTGTTTTAACCAGTATGATATGAATATATCAGTCAATCATAACCATATGATGCACATATTATACCTGTATAGATGTCCATGACTTTACAAATGGGGTCAGGGTTCTAGCCAGAAAAGCCATGAAAAGTCTCTTAATCTAGTGACAAAGTCGCTAAGTTGGCAACACTGAGCTTCCGGGAATTTATGTTTAATAGGAACCTCAGAATTGTCATTTGTGCTCCCATTTTCCGATTCTTCCTCCTCACTTTCATGCTGATCATTTTCCTTTCCTTAACCACACAAAATCAAGTGTGGAGATTGTGAATGAAACTGTGGTTTAGCTAGTTATGCTCATTGCATCATTTTAGTACTTTCTCAGGTTTTAGACAGACAGTGTAAAGGGTACCACCATCCAAACTCATTAAGCACTAAACAGGCAACAGAATGAGCCCAATGGCAAATTTCCTATGACTATGTTGTTTGTTGTTTAAGATAATAATTGCTGACATCAGTATACGGGTGTTTTAAAAAAAGTGACAGCTTTTTCTGAGGACAGTTTCATAAGTCTCTGTTTTGGTGATTTTGAATACTTTATCTTTCTCCACAGGTTCAGTATTGATGAAGGACAGACGTGGAACATTCACAACTTCACAAGCACTTCTGTGTTTGTTGATGGACTCCTAAGTGAGCCAGGAGATGAGACCCTGGTCATGACGTGAGTGAAAATTCAATTTCAACAGAAATGTTTGACTTCAGTGCTGCTGACAGAATGATAAAAAGCAAATGTTCAGTTGCATATAAAAAACGTACACATCTAAACATCCCTTCATATAGTGTAGTGCAGCTTACAAACATTCACATGAGAAAGCCGAATTTAAGTGCTTTACATCTCTTACAATGTGACTTTTTAGTGCACTCGTTACACTTCCTGTTCTCTGCTAAATTTCTCTTCCTTTATAACAGTTCACGCTGTTGGAAAGGGACACCCAGTGTTTGGTGCTAACACCTCCCTTCAGCTTCACAGTACAACAGATGTTGATGGGACAGGGGTCTCTTTACATGCCCCCTGTTCGTCTGCCCTGTCTCACCTTTCTCATCTCTGACATTTTATTCCTATGGTCTGCTCTCTATTTGTGAACTGTTGTGTGTTTCTCTCCTGGGCACCACCAGGCTTAGACAGTACAGCAGTCTGGGCAGCTTGAGTTAGTGTCAACCTACAGTACTGTGCAAAAGTCTAGAGCCACATTTCATTTCCTTATATGTTGCTAGGAAAACAGCAAACGTGCAGCAATTTATTAAAACATGTGCAAACATACATGGAAGTAAGGCTTAAAAGTAAATACTTGGTGTGACCACCTTTATTCTTAAGCATAGCCTGAACACATTATAAAATGAACATATTTTAAAATGGGTTCTTTGCTAAATTGTGTTTATGCTTAAGTTTTTGATAGGTTGGTGTGACTTAACAAATAAAAAGATCCCTCTAAAAATGGTCAAGTATAAGGACTGGACTGAAAATAAGTGAAAAACCAGCCAATGTCCTAACAAAAACTTTTGAGAGACCTTCAGAAAACCTGGATAACTATTGCTCAAGCCAACTTTAAAAAAAAAATCACAAGAAAGTCTGGATCCATGAAAGCAAAATATGAATAAATGAGGAGGTGGCACAAGACTTTTGCACAGTACTTTCTGCTACAATGTTCATTTTCATGCTCACATTAGAATTTTACTATGCTAACACGATAATATGTTGAATGTAAAACAGGAATTGGCATTCAGCATTCTAACTATTGAGGCACTTTTTTTTTGTTCTGTGCAAAAATGCACTCCTGGTCAAAGCCAATAATAAGCTTTCACAGCCAAATTCAGAGGGTATCTTTGTCCAAGTTTTGTACAAGCTTGTACAAAACCAGCCAGGCAATTCCAACCTCTGCGGAGTGCAGAGTATAAAGTATTATAGTATAGTATAGTAGTAGTTGTATTGATATATGAAGTTTTTATGTTTAAGTATTTCACTCAGTTGGACTGAAAAAAGCATCACATGAGCCTCTCTTTGACTTTATCAGATATATGGTTTGTTCTTACTGCATGGTAGATGGCCAAATAACACTGTGGACTGCTACTGTGCACCTAGGGGAAAGTAAAAGTGAAGTTTGAAATTCTAGTGCAGAACCTAAACTTTACAAGTAGGTCAGGCTGAATGTTGATCAGATGAAAAAAAAAACATTAATTGCTCAATTTTCCTTTAGATGCCATGTTAAGAAAACACTGTGTTCTTGCCTTTGAAGACAAAACTAAAAACTCATGTTTGATAAATGAACTGGCTCTTACAGTATAGAGCGGTCTTCTACTCTACACGAGCACTCAAAGCACTTCATGCAGCGTGTCTTATTCACCCATTCATACAAGCACATCTAAGTGCTTTCTATCTAATATTTGCACATGCAATCACACTCCCATGAACAGATTGCCAGCCGAGTTTGCCTGTGTTAGGCTGGGTTGGAAATAATGAGTTATGTCTCTACAAGCTGAGGTCTGTTTAATTTTTTCATTGCTTAGTCATTGGTTATAGGCCGAACTGCATTCAGAGGCATAGTATTCTGCACCCATTCATAACGCCCCTTGGAAATTGAAACTGAACTCAGAGGTTCCAGTCTAATTTGCTCTTGCATTTTGACTGATGTGTGCTTAAGTGTGTGAGTTCCTGACAAAGCAGAAAAAAATTGAAACCTTTTCCTTCTTCTCCTTTCGCCTTCTCTCTTTAGGGTGTCAAAACAGTCATTCATCTCACTCTATTCCTAACACCCTCTTCTGTCACACCAACCCTATGCATGTTCTTCACTACATTCCTTAGTTCATTATATGCTACTATCTCTTCTCTGCATATGTTCAAACCAATTTCTCAGCCTTGTCTCTTTAACTTGCCTTTCCAAAGCTCTCAACCTGAGCTGTGCCTCTCATTGGTACCTCCACCTCTGCAGGCTGTCTTCCACTTGCTCCCTACTCTCATTCTCCTTACAGATCACAGTGTCGTCTGCAAACATCATGGTCTATGGAGACTCCTGCCTGACCTCATCATTCAGCCTGTACATCACCATTGCAAACAAGAACGGGTTCAGAGCTTATCCCTTATGAAATCCCACCCCCATTATGACTCCTAACGCACATCTAACCACTGTCTTCCTGTCCTTATTCATGTCCTGCATCACTCACACATGCCACTCCTGACTTCCTCATACAGTACCATCGTATGCTTTCTCCAGATCCACAAAGACACAGTGCAACTCCTTGTGACCTTATCTATTCCTCTTTATCAACACTCTCAAAGCAAACATCACATCCGAGTGTTCTTTCTCAGCATGAAGTCATACTGCTGCTCACTGATCGTCACCTCTTTTCTTAACGTAGCTTCAGCAGCTCTTTCACTTATCTTCATGGTATGGCTCATCAGCTTTATCCCTTTGTAGTTACTACAGTTCTTCACATCACCCTTGTTCTTGAAAATTGGTACCAGTACACTTCTTCTCCTTTGCTCTGGCATCCTCTCACTCTCCAGGATTGTGTTAAACAGTCCAATTAAAAAGCCCACTGCACTCTCTCCTAGACATCTCCATACATCCACAGGGATGTCATCTGGACCAACCACCTTTCCACTCTCCATGCTCTTTATAGCTGCCCTCACTTCTTCCTCCTCTCTGCACTTCCTGATTTATTAACTGTCCTCCAGCTGTCCTCTTCTGTCTCTCATTTTTTCATTCATGAGCTCCTTAAAGTCCACCTTCCACCTTCTCAGCACACTCGTTAATACTTCGTTCACTCAAAGAAAAGTGTAAATTCAAGGGTTACAATCCTGTCCTTTCTTGGCTCTGTGTGAAGTAGAACTGACCTGACGTGCTGGCTTTTCAATGTTTAAAATCTTTACTTCTTTAAATCATATAGCCTAAAATTGATGATTTTTGCCATATTGGGCTTAAAACCTAGGGATGATGAAATTTTTTATTCTATATTTACATAAACTTATGCAAGTTAAGAATAATGAATACTGAATATCAGCCATGGGCACCTTTAGACCCAGATGTCGAGTGTTCATATATTTTTAGCCATAAAGTCTGTCTTTTCTCTCTTTCTCTCCAAATCTCTCCATCTGTAAGTTAGCAGGAGTGAGACTTGTCACATCATCTTAGACTTCAGGCCTTGGCGCACAGATTAGACTCACTTCTAGCTGTAATCTGCTGAGAAGGGCAAAGACATCATCACACAAGCACACACACACACTCACAGTCAGGCACACAAGGAGGAGAGGATTGAACATTCAGGCTCACTCACCATTATCTGAGATGTCAGGCACATAGCCTCTGGGTTGACACACACACACACACGCGCACACACGCACACGTGTGTGTGCCGTCCATCTGGCTCCAACGAGATAGGGTCAGCGGCCAAGGAAGGGTGTTGAGGGCAGCTCGTGTCTGATAGATTAGCCAGGGTCTATTTCCTTGCCATGGAGTTTCGATTTTTGACGGCGTGGGCTGCCATCCCATAATGAAGTCTTTGAACAGTGACTTGGCACCAAGGACAGGTGGAGAGTAGAGCTCGTCCACCACTCATACTAATGACAGCTGGTCAAATATCCCACAGACTAACAATGGGTTTTTTCTGCACATGCTGCTTTGTGAGATCATTATGCCAGCTCATTCTGCTACTGCTGAACCATTTGGCTTCTGTACTATGCATTACAAGAAACATACTTAGCCAAACACATCGTTCCTCAAACCAATTTTTGTCTAATCACATTCTACAACAAAATGTAGACGCAAACTGGTGGGAATGTAAAACATCAGTTCACCCGTATTACAGAAGCAGGATCTTCTCACTTGTCCTCCATAGATAGTTTTGTTTTCAGAATTTTGAAATAGGTGTGTTGTGCCCATAGAGTGTATATAAAAGATGGATGGGACATAGTCACATGATGGAATGAAGACTCAAGGTTAGTGTCTTTGGCAGCCACCATGTTGTTATTTTTGGAGCCAGAGGTCACCATATTTGGACAAGATGGTGATGTGAGTGTGTAAAAGAGTGGGGAGAAAAAACAGTCAGTCTCCAACCCCAGTTCAAGTAGCAGGATAATCTGGACCTGGCCAAAGGAGTTGAACTAAATGAGCATGAGCAAGAGAAGCAACAGAGATACAAAGAGAAAAGTGGAATGTCAGCATATGTGAGTCCACAGCTGAGACATCTGTCAGTACCCTCTGATGATGCTGGTGAAGACAGCATTAGTCATGCTTGCCGGCACTCCAACAAGGTGATTGCAGGCCTAACAACATATGTCGGAATCGCTGACTTGAGTCGCATCAGTATGCTTCAATAAAATATCCACCAGATACACACAGATAAGGCAGCTGGGTTCTAGAATGGGAATATTGCGCATCACCCATGACTTCCCTGTAGAGCACCACCATCTAGTGGAGAGGATGGGGAACTATGACTCTGTCTGAAAGCTCTATTACTGGGAGAGGATTTGATATACACCGATCAAGCATAACATCATGACCACTGACTAGTGAAATGGATAACACTTATTATCCCTTCATCATGGCATCTGTTAGTGGGTGATATATATCAGGGAGCAAGTGAACATTCATCTCAAAGATTTATCTTCATGTTTGGCTGCTTTCAGCACTGCTGGTATATGTTTAGACTCTTTCACTTCAGTTGATCTTTTGGAGTTAACTTCAATAGTTACTTCCTCCAAACCATCAACATGTTTATTAGATCCCATTCCTACTAGACTGTTGACAGAAGTATTTCCAATTATTGATGCTTCAATCTTAAAAATGATCAATCTTGTTTTTACTAGTTGGCCATCTACCACAGGCCTTCAAGGTGGCTGTAATTAAACCGCTACTTAAAAAGCCATCACTTGACCCAGCTGTCGTAGCTAATTATAGGCCAATCTCCAACCTTCCTTTTCCTCTCCAAAATTCTTGAAAGAAAAGTTAATCCATGCATTTATTACTTCTAGGCTGGACTATTGTAATTCATTATTATCAGGCTATCCTAAAAGCTCCCTGAAAAGCCTTCAGCTGATTCAAAATGCTGCAGCTAGAGTACTGACAGGGACTAGAAAGTGAGGGCATATTTCTCCCATATTGGCTTCTCTTCATTGGCTTTGACTGCTGGCTTACTTGTGGTTCCTAGGATACTTAAAAGTAGAATGGGAGGTAGAGCCTTCAGCTTTCAGGCCCCTCTTCCCAGCTTGGATTCGGGAGACAGACACCCTCTCTATTTTCAAGATTAGGCTTAAAACTTTCCTTTTTGATCAAGCTTATAGTTAGGGCTGGATCAGATGACCCTGAACCACCCCTTAGTTATGCTGCTATAGACCTAGGCTGCTGAGGGGGGTCCCATAATGCACTGTTTCTTTTCATTCACCTTATTTACTTGTTTATTCTGTATTTAATCATTATTATTAATCTCTGCCTCTCTTCCACAGCATGTCTTTTGTCCTGTCTCTCTCCCTGAGCCCAACTGGTTATGGCAGATGACTGCCCCTCCCTGAGCCTGGTTCTGCTGGAGGTTTCTTCCTGTTAAAAGGGAGTTTTTCCTTCCCACCGTAGCCAAGTGCTTGCTCATAGGGGGTCATTTTGACTGTTGGGTTTTCTGTTATTGTAGGGTCTTTACCCACAATACAAAGCACCCTGAGGCGACTGTTTGTTGTGATTTGGCGCTATATAAATAAAACTGAACTGAATTGAATTGAAAAATAGGCAAGCAAGTTTAAGGACTTGACCAAATTTGACAAGGGCCAAATTGTGATGGTTAGACGACAGGGTCAGACCATCTCCAAAACTGCAGCTCTTGTGGGTTGTTCCCATCTGTAGTGCTCAGTCAATCAAAAGTGGTCCAAGGAAGAAACAGTGGTGAACCACTGGAAGGGTCATGGGTGGCCAAAGCTCACTGGTGCTGGTGGGATGGGTTGGTCTGTGTGGTCTGATCCAACAGACGAGCTACTGTAATTCAAATTGCCTAAAAAGGATAATGCTGGTTCTGATAGAAAGGTGTCAGAATACACAGTGTATCCCATTTTATCATGTACGGGGCTGCATATCTGGGGCCAAGATGCATTATGGGAAGAAGACAAGCTGGCAGAGGCAGTGTGATGCTTTGGGTCCTGCCATCCTGTAATAATATTGCTTTGACACTCTTGCAGACCATGCACACCTGTTCATGGAAACGGTATTCCCTCCTGGCTGTGGCTTCTTTCAGCAGGACAATGCACCCTGCCGCAAAGCAAAAATGATTCAGGAATGGTTTGAGGAGCACAACAATGAGTTTGGCCTCCAAATTTCCCCGATCTCAATCCAGTTGAGCATCTATGTGATGTTCTGGGCAAACAAGTCAGATCCATGGAGACCCCACCTCACCACTTAAAGGATCTGTTGCTAACATGTTAGTGCCAGATACCACAGCACACCTTCAGGGGTCTAGCGGAATCACTGCTTCAACGGGTCAGGGCTGTTTTGGCAGCAAAAGGGGGACCAGCAATATTAGGAAGGTGGTCATAATGTTATCCTTGATCAGTGTATGCTCCCAGTAGAGTTATAATCGATATATAATGCTGCAAGATTAAAGGTTATCTCTTTGTATGATGCCTCTTGAATCATACAAAAGGGATCATGATTTGGATGGCAGAGTAAGCCAGGTGTAATACAGATGGATGATGACTTCAAAAAAATAGAGGATTTGGATTTGGGAGTAGAATGAGGTTGTCCAGTTCTGCCAGTATTCCGCCTTTAATGCATTTTCCCATTCAAAAGCAGGGTTCAGGCTGCACCAAACATTTTCTGTTGTAAGTGGTGAAAATACAACACTACCGTATTAGCTTGTTGACCACCAATTAATCGGCCATCATATTAGTCCGCTCCAGCCACGTGAGGCCTCAAGTCTCATAATAACAACATCATTTATCTGACCACAATATGATACAGTTTTATAAAGCCTTTTTTCTTTGACAGGCTACCTGCTGCAGCTGTAATAGAGTTCAGGACTCTGTCTGCTGTGTAATAAATAATTACTTAATAAAACTCTGAGGCTCTGTGTTTGACAGCTCACATGGAAGAAAGTGCATACTGTGAATTACCAATCTTGTGTCTGCTTAATGTAGTTTTTTTTCATACTGTGTGTGTGTGTGTGTGTGTGTGTGTGTGTGTGTGTGTGTGTGTGTTTGTGTGTGTGTGTTTGTGTGTGTGTGTGTTTGCAGTGTGTTTGGCCACATCAGCTATAGGTCTGACTGGGAGCTGGTCAAAGTGGACTTCAGGCAGTCTTTTCCCCATCAGTGCACTGAGTCTGATTATGAATCCTGGCAGCTCACAGATCAGAAGGTAATGCACATGGACCCACACAGAAGTAAAGGACATTCATGTAATTATAGCTTTGTTATGGATTCCATCTTTTTAAAGTTTCTGAAACGAAGTACTTGATGAAGTTATCCGACATGTAAAAATTCAATCACAAATTTATTTCTAAGGTCATGGTTGTGCTCTTTTACCAGAGGAGTCATATTAGATTGTACATGCATAAAAGTGGCTACTGAGTGTACACATGGGTTTTATCACCCTTAGGGAGAGAAGTGCATTATGGGCCTGGAGCGGACATTCAGGAAGAGGAAGGACACTGCGTTCTGTATAAAAGGAAAAAGCTACACATCAGCTCTGACCAACACACCCTGCCAGTGCACTGAGAAAGACTACAGCTGGTGAATTTAGAAAACATGCTAAACTGATTTCAAATCAGATCACATTTTCCTATATTATTGTTTCTGAAAATAGACTGCATAGCATGTAGAAACAAACACAAATATATATAGTTTATAAACATGAATAAAAGATGCTGTGGGAAGAATTCTAAATTGAAGGTACAGAAAAATAAAATCATACAGATGCAGGAGACAGTCTGTGAACCTTCTGAAATATGATGTAAAGCCCACAAGAAGAAAAATTCAGTTTAGTCAATGAAGTTCTTTTTTTTTATTTCCAGGCCTTGTGTCATTAACCATCATATATTAAACTGAAGGCATATCTAACAACTATGCTTCATGCTGTGTTATCTTTGAGGCCTTTACTTTGTCAATCATTTTCTCAGATCAGTATTATTTTCTTATTAATTGAACATCTATTACAGTTTTCATAACTGCATGTCTTTGTAGTGATTATGGTTTTGAGAGATCCCACATGGCAAAGCGACCGCTGCTTCTCTGACTTCTGGTATGATCCAGATTCACCACCCGAAGACTGCCACCTAGGACAGACCTACATGTCCAGCACTGGGTCGGTGCTTGTTGGTTCTATCTTTCTCCAAACCAGCTCCAGTTCTGTCTTTAGTTCAGAATACTAGCGTTGATATCGACTCTCTAATCTCACTATCGGCTAGAGTGTATGCCGATTTCACACGTGCACTGTCCTCTGCTTTGTTTCAGCTACAGGAAGATGATATCTAACTCATGTGAAGGGGAGCTAAACAAGCAGCAGAGTTCTAAAAGCACAGCTGCCCCCTGCTTGCCCCTGAAAGGACTACAAGTTGGTATAAAAGGGCAGATGCTGGCTGTGGCACCTGGGGATGACATCACATTTATTGTCCACCAGGAGCAGGTAAGATGAAAGTTGTTTTCTTTTTTGTTTTTTCTTCTTTATTCAATATGTTGAACATCCTCTTTCTTTAATAGGGTGACACCAGGCAACACCAAGTATCAGGTGGATCTTGGTGACGGGGTTCAAGGGCAATTTACCAGAACCTGACAGTGACTGATGAGCCCATCCAGCATCGCTATGAAAACCCAGGCATTTACAAGGTCACAGTGAAGGCTGAGAATATGGCAGGACACGATGAGGCCACCATGTACATCCAGGTCGCAGGTGGGGCTTCCCAGTGAATTGCTTAATGTTTTAATTAAACGGCCTCTGGAAGAGGTAGAGTTTTTATCCTCCCCCCGATATAAAGTGAGAAGATTTTGCTGTCATACTGTCTGTCTGTCCATCCTTGTGTCCGTCTGTCTGAGCGTCTCTTTGTGATGTTTTACCTTTGCAGTCTGTTGACTCCAAAACCACAAGAAGTTGAGCCATGAAATTTGTCATATGTGTTCTTTAATCTTCAAAGATGTGCAGCATGATATTCATCTGTCCGTCTGTCCCTCCATCCGGGCATTCTGTCCATGAGGTTTTACCTTTGCGATCTATACATTTTGAAACTACAAGGAGTTGAGCCATGAAATTTGGCATATGTATGCTTTACTCTTCAAAGATGTCCAAGTCCTTCCGTCTGTCGGGGCAAAATAGTTCTGCATAAGGTAATAAGATGTCTGCTAAGGGGTTTTCTGTCATGAAATGGGCCTGTTATCTTATCCAGACTTCTAAATTTATATTTTTATTAATGGCGGGAGGATTTCCCCCATTGGTAATGGGTCTTGTTGCTGATTTCTCAACACTAAAGCTCACACCACCTGTCAGTAAGAAAAAATATGATGAAATCATCTTTTAGCAGTTGGTTCACTCATCTCAGAACTAATTAGCTTTCCAAAATATTCAACTCCTGTACCTCACTTCACTTTTCACATTTTATTTCTCTCTCACTTCAAATTTTATCAAATCAGTCAAATTCATAGTGTCTCAGTCATTCAGGATTAGAGCGTTTTTTTTAAAGCATTAAAAGGACTAAGGTCTTTGTTCAGCATTAAAACCCAAAGTGCTGCTTTCCTCGTGTTTAGGCTGATTATGAAAATCTTGTGGGAGACTCTCAGTTGACCTAGTTTTGGCCACAGACTTGGCTTACGGCCAAACCTCTCTCATCATGCCCAATCTCATCTGATGTCAGAAGCTAAGCAGAGTCCAGCTTGGTTAGTACTTGGAGGTGAGCCTGCCTGGGAATACCAGGTGTTGCAAGCGTGGGTGCTTGTGGCTTAGGAGGTAGAGTGGGCCATTTCATTTTCTTATTATTTAAACATACTTTTTTTTCTTGCAGCCCCTCTGCAGGAAGTACACTTAGAAGTGGTCCCCATTGCTGGGAGAAACCATGAGGTCAATCTTACTGCTATTGTCCTTCCCAGTGAGGCCAACCTGACTGTCTTTTACTGGTGGATAGGAGACAGCATGCAGGTAAAGGACAAACTACAATGTAATCTTGACTAACATCAAAACATTTTCATTTATGGGCGCCAAGGTGGCTCAGCGGATGAGCACGCGATCATGTGTGCCACGTGGTGGTGCAGGCAGCCCGTGTTCATGTGGACATTTAATGCGTGTCTCTCCCCACGTTCCTGTCTCTCTCCACTGCAAGCTATCAAATAAAGGCCAAAAAAATGTTTGCATTTTTTTCCATTTACAACGCTTAATTATTCAATTAAAACTGCATTAGTTGAGTAAAACATCTTATAATGATAAGGATTACAAATCCAGTGGACATACAGTCATGGCAATAAGTACATGCTCTGTCAATTCTAAAGCTTTACATATCAGCACATAATAGAAAATATCTACTCCTCACCAGGTGTTAAAATTAGGTAAATACAACTTCAGATGAACATATTGCCCAGTGTCATTATTTCTTTAATAAAAGCTGAGACCAAAATGCAGAAGCAATGTGTGAAAAAGAATATTCAAAAAGAAAGTAAGTCTGAAGCTGTGTCCAAAAAGTTACTTCCTCGAGGCTTTGGCAATAAATTTTACTCCAGGAGCTTCTCTGGTGTGCGGACTTTCTTTTTGCTTAGTTTTTGCTCTTGTTCCTGCACTCTTTTGACCTCTTTTTGGATGTGCATGTTCTCAGTACTCTGAAAAAGAATATCCCATGAACCAATTGTAGAAGCAGCTTGGGCAGCAATAGCAGCAGCAGTGGCTGCAAGGCACTTTCTTACTGATATGTACAAACCTCAGAATTGGGTGTACGTGCATGAACAAGTACATTTTTATCTTTCTTTTAGCTAATTGCAGTACAATGATAACTACAATTTTGTTCACTAGTTACATGCTAGCACTGCATGCTTGCTATTGGTTACTGTACCCATAGGCTGTAGGCAATATTGCTAGCTTCTTGCTTGAAACAGTAAGAGCCAACAACTTTAATTCAAGCTATGAGTAAATTTGTTGCTTAATTACTAAAGCAATGAAGTAAAGTACATTTAAAATCTGTTCAATATGAGCAGCACTTTTCACAGTATATAGTTATTTTTTAAAAAGGAAAGAAATTTCTGACCTCAATTACTTTTTTTTTTAAATTTTGTGCTCTCAGACTCCCAGATATTGCAGAAACACGTTATTTATTTATTTTTTAGAACTAACATTGTGACTTTTTCCTGCAGCCCACTTTGACTCTGCACAACAGCCTTCTGACTCGTTTCCCAGAGATGGGCGAAGTCTCAGTCACAGTCCAGGCTACAAACAGTCGATCCATGGTGCAGGACACAAGGACTGTCCAAGTTTACGGTAACACATTAACATTTTCACAATGAAAGCAGCATGAATTTAACATTCATTTTGAACTTTTTGTTTGTCTTTGTTCTGAGAAAGTTCCATTTGCCTGCTATCCAGAATACAGAAGTCAGAATTATAATATTTATTTCTGCTAACACTGTTAGCTTAAATTTGGCACTGAATGTTTATTATTGCCTTTGGAAATGGTAGTTGAGCAAAAAAACTTAATTCAGGTCTTCATATTACTATAGCCTTTTTTCCATAGCTTTTAACCACATCTCTGCTTCTCCTCCTGAGAGTAAAGCTGTCAGTATTCTTAGATTTTTCAGAGTTAAGATAGCAAAAGTCAAACGTTAATAGCTATTCCTTGTCTATGAATTATATAGACACAACAGCGATCTACTGCCTGATATTTTTCCACCTTTGCCTTAAAATATTGCATGACCTCATGGTCTTGTTGCTGGTGTTTCAGAGGATGAACTATGCCAGAATTCCTTTTACAAGCAAATGTGCTTGTTTTATTTATAAGCAAGTTTTTATGTCTTAAGATAGACATTGTGTATTTGCTGTTATGAAGTACTACAGTTATGTAATATGAAGTCAGATTTTTTTATATCTGTCTCAACTCTACGACCCTAAATTGGATAAGAAGAAGATGGATGGATGGGTGGATGAACTCAAGTTCATTTAAACCAGATTTTGACTTTAGTTTCATTATTCACAATATGCTGCTGAAATAATTTTGTGATTCCTGTGCCCTCTCTCGTACATTTTTGTATGTTGTATTTCAGGAAGCTACAGTTCTTCCATCTGTTTTTGCTAACAATGCACATCTGCATATGCAGACTGACTTTTCTACCGCATATGTTCCCTCCAAGGTGTTACACATCTGTCCAAACAGTGTAGTGTTTGCACAGCTGCAGTTTCTCTTTTATTTGCTATTTAAATTTATACACTCAATATACAAAATCCATGTCCTGTTTTATCCTTGTACAATGACTTGTACAATTGACTACTCCTGCAGATAACTTTCAGGTCATCCCTCTGAGCTTCAGCAGAAACCTGGACAGATTCAACCCAAATATCCCAGAGTGGAGAGATGACATTGGCCAGGTGGTCACCAAAATACTAGCTAAGGTAGGTCTTTAAAGACAAAAGGACTGCAATGGATGGTGATGTCACAACAACACAGCCAACCCTCCTTTCTATTTATAATAATAATCCTCAAAGTAATGACCTAGCAAGTACATGTGACATCTGGAAGATGCAAAACGTAAAATTACAGAATGAAAATGTATTATTATAAGGTGTTTAACTTATAATATAAAGCACCTTGAGGCAACTGTTGTGATTTGGTCCTATATAAATATACTGTAACTGAATTAAATTATAATTCCCATATAATCCAATCTTATTGTACATTCTGTATAATGACAAATAAAGGCATTCTATTTTATTCTATTAGCATGCTAACCTTTACTGATTAGCCCTAAACACAATCTATATATGTGGCTGTTGAATGAATCCATGTCATTCAGAGTGCAATGTTGCCAACTCCTCAGTAAGAAAAGTCGCTAGATGATGCCACCTCCTAATTTGCATAACTGGTCATTTGCATGTAGTTGTAATTGAGAAAGGAAAAACATCGTTGGAGAGAAAATAATGGAGTAAAAATTGTTCAAACAGAAATGTTTTAAAAAGGATCATCATTCACAGGGAACTACAAGATGTTGAAAACACTGGGCACTCCTGTGTCCAGCCACAAGTTAGCGGTGTGGGTATAGACGTCGCAACAATAGCGCACATGTGCTAGTACCTCCCATTTTCAAAAAGTAGCATTTTAGCTGTTTACACAGTCCAAAACACAACAAAACTTTATTGTTTTTACCTGAAAATGTTCTTGTGTAAACAGGGCCTAAAATTAAAAAAACAAAAACTGCATTTGACCATTGATTTTTTTTTACTTATTTATTTTATCTTACCAGGAAAATCCTATTGAGATTTTAACATCTTTTTCTCAAAAAAACTGGGAGCAATATACAGAGTTACATAAAAGAAAAAAATAGTGCAACAGTGAAGAAACGTTTATATTTGCATCCCACTCTCTAAGTCAGGTTGGGGTTGGGGCAGAGATTTAAGATGTGGCTAACATTTTGAACATGCGCCCAGGTTACAGGTGTACCTCAGGATTCCCTGGTTACTGTGGTGAAACCAGGTCTCCCCACCACTGCTGACCTGTACATCCTCCCACTGGACACCAAACCAGCCAAGAGGAGCTTGTTTGTAGATAAGGTAAGTACTCACTGATAATAAACCTATATACGTCCTTAAGAGCAGTGGTGACAGAATTACACGTTTAACTTAGTCATTTCTTTTAGTTGGTATTCTTTCCTGCTACAGTAGTTCCTACAGGCACAGATTAACAAGTACATTTTTTCTAACCCTTAATTTAATATTATCTTATCTTTAGCGTATTTCAGCCATCCTTCAGGCCTTGAATGACAACAACGTCAGCTTTCTGGTACGAGGAGGTCTACAGGTGCTGGTCACATTAGCAGACCCAAATACAGGTATACTTTACTACATATCACAGTTTAAATGATAATTGTTGTACATCCAAGAACTAGGTCATATTGCTAAGAACTCAACAGAGGCAGAGAGTTCATGAATGATATAACTGCTTTCTGTATAGAAGCATTTAGCATCAGCTGTCTAATTTTAGGTTTGATTCCTGTGCCTTTTTCTTTCCTGGGTTTAAATTCAGTCTGAGTATGATGGTGATGTGCTCTGCTGTTTTCACGTGATGCTTTTTTTATCCTTTGATTGTGCAAACATGATGCATTCTTTACTATGTGTTCATCACTCCAGGCTACCATGGAGCGGCTGGAAATCCTGGTGTTTGGGCTCTAGCTGTCATTTTCCTTATTGGACTTATTGCCACTGGTGTCTTCATCCTGTATAAGTTTAAAAGGTGAGCCACATCATTTATAGAGCTATCATGTCAGTCATTAAGACATGAAAAAACAATCTGTGCTAAATGCTACACCAGTATTAACATGTGCACAATTCCAGTTAACAATGTTTGATAGCAAAGCATGTTAATTAGCAAAAATAGCAAAAGCAGTAAACCTAAATAATGGACAGACTATTTTTTGAATGACACAATGGTGTTAGCTTCAACTAATTAAAGGGATAATTTTATCTTGTGGAGATCAAAGGGTTAATGTTGATACCAAATTTATTATAAAGACATGCTATTTTTGTATCATTACATTCTGAACCAAAAATATAAATGAACACTGCTCAAAATATTTAAAGGAAAACTCTGAAAACACTCCAGGAGGAACCCAGGACCCTCTGCACCAGCATTGGCAATGGGTCCAAGAATTTCATCCTGATACCTAATGGCAGTCAGAGTGCTGTCGCGTTGCCTGTAGAGGTCTGTGCATCCCTCCATGGATATGCCTCTCCAGACCATCACAGAGCAACCACCAAACTGGTCATGCTGAATGATTTTACAGGCAGCATAATGCTCTCCATGGCTTCTCCAGACCCTTTCACGTTTGTCATATGTGCTCAGGGTAAACCTGCTTTCTTCTGTAAAAAGGACAGGACGCCAGTGGTAGACCAGCCAATTCTGGTATTGGCAAATGCCAATTAGGCTCCATAGTGCCAGGCAGTGAGCAAAGGGCACACTAGAGAACATTGGGCCCACAGGCCACCCTCATAAATCTGATTATTTTGGTCAGAGACAATCACACCAGTGGACTGCTGAAGGTCATTTTGTAGGGTTCTGGAAGTGCTTATCCTGTTCCTCCTTGCATAGAGGACCAGATACCAGTCCTGCTGATGGGTTATGGATTATTAAAAGATTATTAAAATTAAAAGATCCCAAGTTGAGTCCAAGTGTTGTCCAAGTTTGCATTTAGTGTCTGTTGAACTCTCAATTGGGCGTCTAAAGAGATGTTGATACAAGTGCAAGAGGCTATCATTAGGCTGAAAAAGTGCAATAAACGTATCAGTGAGATAGTAAAAACCTTAGGAGTTGCCAAATCAACTCAGCTCAGCTGGCCAGCTCAGAAACACCAAATGGCCTGAAAGACCATGGCAGACAATTAAAGTAGATGATCACAGAATTCATTCCTTGGTTAAGAAAACCCATCTAGACAAGTCCAGAGCACTCTTGAAGAGGTAGGCGTATTATTGTCAAAGTCTAAAAAACAGAGATACTTTCATAAAATGAAGCAGGTTTGTAACAAGGTTTTCCTGTTCTTGAGTGGAACCAGTGGCTACTGGTTACACTCAAGAACTTTCTTCACTGCAAAACTGATCACAGTGCTTCACAGTACAAATGATCCAAAGCATACTGCAAAAGTAACTTGGGAGTTTCAAATGGGGTATTCTTCAGTGCCCAATAGAGCATGCATTTCAGTTACTGAAGATAAAGCTGAAGGGAGAGAGACCCACGAACAAGCATCAACTGAAGGTAGCTGCAGTAAAGGGCTAACAGAGCAGCTCAAGAGAGGAAACAGCGTGTGGTGATATCCATGGGATTTCTGAGCCTCTGAAAATGGAGGACTGTGTATAAAAATTGCTCTAATTTCTAAACACTTAATTCAAATACTTTTGTTAAGCCTCTTCAATTAAAGCTGAAAAACTATTTTATTTAACTTCCATTGTGATTTTGTATAAGGGCAAAAACTGTGTTATTGTCCAAAAACATATGGACCTGCATGTATGTAGCTGTTTTTTGTGGAAATCGATCTAATATTGAGGTTCTATGCCAAATTAATAAACCACAAAATAAAATGTTCCTTAAACTAGACTGCCTCAAATAGAATCTTACAGTCATGTTGTATCTTATATTCATGTTTAGTTCATGCATAAAATATCTGTCGCCAGTATTTTTAGCTACCACCAACTACTTTACTATAAATACTAAGCTAAATCAAATTCCCCGATGGCTACATATACCGCACAATGTTTGGAGTCATATTGCCCAACCCTAATCAGTTGCATGAAAATGTGTGACACCTTCAGTAAGTGCATGCTTTCTTTTCACATCAGTAAGCCACCAGCAGCACCTCCTCGTGTCCCTAACACAAATATCCACCAAAGTCACTTGAAGTAAAACGTGCAATATAAGACTACAGCCCCATCTTACAAAAACAACAAATCCCACAGTCCTTGGCTTAGGACTGAGGATGCCTATCCCCCATTGTTTTTTAGGAAGCTTCCAGGGAGCCGCAATGTCTACGCCCAGATGCACAACGAAAAGGAGCAAGAGATGACCAGCCCTGTCAATCACAGCGAGGACACCCAGCACATCATCCAGGGCGAGGAGTTCATCGATGACGACCTGGACTCACAGACTCTAGGTAACGCAGGAGGTAGCCCCGCCTTCCGTTCCCTAATAAGGACTACTACTAACCACTGCTACTAAACCCAAGCCACTAACACCAGCAGCTAACACACACTAAGGTACTGAAGGACTTCCTCTTTTTCGTTATCTTTACTGCCATTGCTAAAAGTCTTTGAGGTTTATTATTGTTGCGTCTAATATTAGTCACAGAGCAGTTCATGGTCATCACCAAGCACAGTTAATCATATTTGTGTTGTGCAGTATGTTATCATGCCATTATAAAGATATTATGAATCACTGTTGAGTCTCAGTAGTTAAATGACTTAAACTTGTAGACATGTCAAAAATGTCATTTCATGACCTGATTATATACACCGTATTGCCAAAAGTATCCACTTACCCATTCAAATAATTGAGTGCAGGTGTTCTAATCACTGCCATGTATAAAATCCAGCACCTAGGCATTCAGACTGCTTCTACAAACATTTGTGAAAGAATGCATCAATCTCAGGAGCTCAGTGAATTCCAGCATGGTACCATGATAGGATGCCACCTGTACAGCAACTCCAGTTGTGAAATTTCCTTTCTAGTTAACCGTAATGCCGAATGTGTCATTGGGGACACAGCGCACTTCAAATATCCCGCTGTTCGTGGACTTCTGGCAATAATTACCGTAATAACCCTATACTGGCTGTGAAGCGCAATTTCTCAGCTTTCAGAAACTGTTTGAATTTTTCTGATAGGCAAACGGTCACCTAATTATGATAATTCAGAGTGCGTTTGATCAGACACGTCAGCGGTGATAACCAGCAGGGCACGGCAGGTTAGGGCAGGGCACCGGTGTGTCATCGGCGATCGCCTGGTGTTATAGGGTTAATATTCCACAGCCAGATGCTAATGGTATTAAAGTGGAAAGACAAGCGATTGGGAAAGACAGCAACTCAGCCACAGTGGTAGGCCACATAAAATGATTGGGGGGGGGGGTCAGCGGTTGCTGAGGCACATAGTGCATGGGGGTCGCCAAATTTCTGCAGTCAATTGCTACACACCCCCAAACGTCATGTGGCCTCCAGAATAGCTCAAGAAAAGTGCATAAAGAGCTTCATGGAATGGGTTTCCGTGGCCGAGCAGCGGCATCCATGCCACCAAGCGTAATGCAAAACTTTGCGTGCAGTGATGTAACCCATGCTGGCACTAGACTCTAGAGCAGTGGAGACGTGTTCTCTGGAGTGATGCTTCTCCGTCTGGCAATCTGATGGATGAGTCTGGGTTTCGTGGTTTCCAGGAGAACGGTAGTTGTCTGACTGCAGTGTGCCAAGTATAAAGTGTGGTGGAGGAGGATTATGGTGTGGGGTTGCTTTTCAGGAGTTGGGCCCAGCCCCTTGGTTCCAGTGTAAGAATTCTTAATGCTTCAGCATAAGTACCACAGCATTTTTTGGACAATTTCTTGATAACCAACTTTGTAGGAACACTTTGGCAATGGCCCCTTCCTGTTCAAACATGACTGTGCGCCTCCTGAAGAATGGTAAGAAATTCCTATAAGCACACTCCTACATCTTGTGGAAAGTCTTCCCAGCAGAGTTCAAGCTGTTACTGCTGCAAAGGGTTGGCCGACATAATATTAAACCCTATGGATTAAGAATAGGATGTCACTCAAGTTCATATGCATGTGAAGGCATATGAGTACCTTTTGGCAATATAGTGTATGTCTCAAATGTCTCTATATATTAATTTCTGTATTTTCTATATTTTTTGACAAGGGTTTTCATAAAGTGCATTAATATATGATAAAATACAATGCAATAATGAAACAATATGATTGCTGTGCGATGGCAATGAAATGCTGTGCTGATCATGGCTGTAATTGAATGTTAAGGGAGGTCACCACCTAAGTAATAATTTTCTCTTCCTTTTCATTAATAAGTGCATGCTTTGTGAACCTACATATTGATCTACTGTCATTGTGGCAAAAGTAAATCTTTTTTTTTTGAGTCAATGGTAAGCCATATTGTCTTCCATTATCCATCTCTTACCTCTGTTTTATGTAATAAAGTAACCATATAAAAATCACTGTCAGTTCTGTATGTTCACTGAGCTGAAGGTATCCTATGGAGACTCAGACTAAAGGCAGTGCTTTAAGATACTGATATTAGTAAATCGCAACTGGCTGCAAAATATTTTATCTTTTTACTTATGAAGCATGTCAGACTTGGTGCTCTGATTGTATCAATATCACAGCTGGACTGATCCTGGATGAACTGCTCTTATATTTTCTGCTCAGACCACCCAGAACTGTTAACAATGCACCCAAAAAATGAATTCTTTGATAATGCTTACAATTTAATATTGATGCTACTTACAATTTAAACTCACATGCATAAACCATTTAGCTTCTGTTTGTACCAGTTTTAACTGATTTATCTCTCATCTGAATCTTGCATTCTGAAATTATTTATTGTTATTATATGTACAGTATCAGTCAAAAGAGTATGTTTTTATGGTTTCCTTTTCTTGCTGTGCATCTTTATTTATTTATATTTTTCAAATTATGAAGCAAAGTCTGCCATAACATGTCTGGGTCTACCTTTTCAAATGTTTGTTATTGTGATTATTGATATATATTGACATTTGGAAAATTAACCAGTTAACTTACTGAATAAAAAAAGTTACACTTCATGCCTCTCATGCGCACATGTGCACACAAATGACACACATTCCAGTTGATGCTTTTTTTCTCCATATTAACATGACAGTGACACACATAATAAAATTCATTCAAAAGAAAAGACATAGGGTCCTTTAACACTAGTGAACCAAAGCTTTAGCATCTCTCATTTTCTTGTCTGTCTTTTTTTCTCTCTTCACCAGGCAATCATTCGGGTGTGGTCCTGAGCATCAACTCCAGAGAGCTACACAGTTATCGGACCAGCTGATGGCTGCCATGGCAATGCTGAAGAGCTAGCTAGCCTAGCTGAGCTGGCTAATGAGCACAGGGACTCCACTCTGCCTTCCTCCTCCTCTCTTCTTTCCATTTTCTTCCCCTCCTCAGACACTTCACCTCAACTCCATGGCCCCTTCAACTCTTCTGCTTTAGCTTCTGTGCTTTTTTTTTTTTTTTTTTTAACTTTTTCATTTTGGGGGAGCTGCTGACCTTGGTAGTAGGACTCTATCACAGTAATCCCCCCTTCACTTTTTATACCAGCTCTGTACACCCAGCCAGTGACCAATGGCTCATCTGTGTGTGCAGTGTTAATCACAGCTACAGTCAGCAAGCTTGTGTCATGGTTTCCACTGACATTGACAGTCAGAGATGAACCAGCCTTTGCTCCCAGAGCTAAAATGATTTCTAAGCACTAAAAGTACTTTGCATTGTTCTCCTCTGTTGCCCCCCCCCCCCCCGCACACAATTATCACTCTGCTTCTCTCTTCAAAGGCAATAATCTCAATGGAATGTAGGTTATGATATAAACCCTTGTGAATTTGCATATGAAAAGCGTACACATGCAAACACAAGAGGGCAGTGTTGCACTTTTTGAAATCTCCACTCACAGGTACTTTGAGAGCTCAGCTTCTTTGGAATATACTGTATGTACACACAGCTTTGTTTATTTTTAAAAAAAGAATACAGTCACGTCCTGTTTAAAAGTATCACATTTACAGAAGTCTGGTGTGTGGTGTTTCTGATCAGTTTCACCTTTGTCTGTCCCATGGTGCCTCAAACGGCAGATGTAAATCTGCTCAGTGATATTTCCTGTTGTCAAGTTATTTCTGGAACCAGTACGGCCCTTTCTCCTCTTCCATGTCCTCGTCCTCATCCTCACATTTTCTGGGTCAGAGCAGACCCCTTGGAGACAAAGGTTGCCAGCTGTAGTTGATATATTTTATTGTATCAGCCTATATTAGGCGTAGCCCGTGGTGGAATCATGTCTCCTTAAAGGTTTGGTTCATTGTATGTAAATGTGTAAATATGAATGTGATCTCCAATTTGTAAATATCCACGTTGTGTGTGAGTGTTTTACACTAATACCAAAATGCATAGCTTTTTCCCCCCTTTTCTGGAGTTACCTATTGCAGTTTCCCAAGTTTGAAGAAAGTCTCACTGTTTCCACTCTCCTCAGCATCATTGCCTGCTTCACATGTATCTATTTTCGGTATTTTCAGTATAATCTCATGAGTAGGGATATTTCACGGTCTTCATTGTTAACTGGAAAATAATTTTTTTTGTCTTACACAGTTACACAGTGACAGCGATGTAGATTGATATTTTTGATATACTTGTCAGTTTTTCTTTTCCATACACGTAAACACAACTTAGTGTTTCTGTTACCTTCTGTAGAAGTCTTTTTATGTTTGTTTGATTGCACTAATGATGTGAGCAGTTGCTGCCACCATGCACCAGACGGCAGCTGAACTAAAGTACAGACTCGGAATCGAAAGGTCTTTGAAAGGCCTTTACAGACTACCAGTGCTACCATTGTCACCACCCTTTGGTTCATCTTGTATCTGATGCAGCAGATCGTATTCGCTCTTCCTAGTTTATCATCTTTTGTACATATTTTGCTCATGTTCAACTTGTTAGTTTTCTAGTGATGTGTCATCATTGTATCAATGTTCCCTCAAACAAAGGGGAAACGGGGATTATGATATTCCAGTGTACTAGTCAAGAAGCTTCACAGATGATGGTACAGTGTAACACAGCAGTGTAATTTTGATCATGCTTTTTCCTTTTATTATTTTTCTCTTTTCTGCTGATCTGTTTGATCTCATGATTTTGCTGTTAAAAACAACTATGTGTTCTCTTCAGGAAGCGTAGTGCACTCAACCTGCACCCTGGAATAAATCACTTCCATAACTTGTATATCTCTTTACTTTGTATATTATCAACTCATCAAGAGGCTGGCTAGTACAATGGTAGTGTTTCCTAAAAGCTGAAGCCAACTCATCCAAACTTTTTAACTGAATTTTGTATTTAAAAAAAATTCAGTAATTCAGGATCGATAAGGGCTGGCATTAGGAGCCAGATGACAGTGTTAAATTGCATACTGGATGTTACAACAGAATGGTTTTGTAGTAGAAGAGGGCTGAACTGGCCAGCCAGAAACATTTGGCACATTAAGTGATAACTTTCAAGTGATAAAAACACAACAGAAGAAGATCCAGGACTGTTGAGCAGTTAGAACCCCTTATCAAAAATGGGACAACATTCCTCTTCCAAAAAAAGTCCAGCCATCAGGGGGACAAGTCAGGTTGAGCATTTTGGAGAGAAAGTTAGAGAGAGAAGGCTGAGATGGTTTGGATATGTGCAGAGGAGGGATAGCAGATATACAGGATGTTGATATGGAACCGCCAGGCACAAGGAAAAGAGGAAGACCACAGAGAAGAGTTATGGATGGAGTGAAGTGGAACATGTTGAGGGTTGGCCTGACAGAAGATGATGCGAGGGATAGCGTGACATGGAGGAAGATGATCCACTGTGACAACCCCTAAAGGGAGCAGCCAAAAGAAGAAGAGTGTTTGCAGGCTGTCCAATGGTTGTCTGTCATCGTACACCTACTGAGCTTCATTCTAATCCACATGTCCGTTGTGTTGTTTGGCCTCGTTTCCTTGTATAGGAGTGCCTGTTTTTTCTCAGCTTCACACTTAAGTTGTGCAATACCCTCCTCAGTTCTTCCCTATCCCCAGAACTGAAGGCTTTCTTCTTAAGGAGCTCTTTCAGCTCACTAGTGAGCCAAAGCTTATTGTTCAAAAAGATATATGATTCCCACTGGTAAAATGGTGTGTTCACAAAATGTGATATAGTCTGTGAATTAGCCAGACTCTCAATGTCGTCTCCTTGTGGTTCACAAAATAATGCAGTGTCTTCACAGCCTCATTCACCTACCTCTTGTGGATCCGGATTGCCATTTAATAAAAGGAACTATAATGAAGAATAATGTGGCGTAACAGAAACAAGCACTGGTACCTTGTTTTTTAGTTCTTTAATGGCGATATCAGCATCTGGTGCAGGTGATTAGTCAAAACAAATGACAGCACTTTAAAAAACTTTTTTTTTAGCAACAATTTGATAACACTCATCTTCTAGCTTTCAAATTCTTCCAAGGTTTGTGAACAGAAATTACATAAAGAACCAAAAAATAAAGCACGAAATCAGAGAATGGTTTGTTAGGAGGTTTATTCATTAATGTACAAGTGTGTCTCTCCCCGAGATGGAGACTGTCTGTGATATAAAAGAGGAGAAAATGTATAAGGTGCAAAAAGAAACAAGCCCAACCCCCACCCAGTACCAAGCTATGTACAGCAGGTTCACATTTACTGACATCAGACTTCCTGCTCTGTTACAGCTAAACACTTGTAAAATCTCTCGTCACTATTTTCAAGCTAACTTTCTTCTAAGCTGGTGGGATATCAATCTGAAGGCAGGCAAGTGACAGAAGATATTTACATCACTGTGAAGCAGTGAGTGTCTGTGGGTTCTATGTGGTTCCCAGACTTTGTGCATGCTCACACTACATTTGTCAACATTCCCCATAAAGTAATTTTGCCTTATATACATAGTAGCAAAGCTTAGGCAGTGAAACACCATAAAAATAAAAAGAACACCGTTATCAATGTGACACAGACGAATGTGTGTGTTTAACAGTGTGGAAATTGAACTCACAGTCTTTGATATAGCAGAACACACAGCAATTTGAGTTTACAACAAGTACCTCTCTTTTAGTCAGTGTCATGTTGAAGGATTTGGAATGTGCCATTGAAACATGTGTATGATGCACACACAAACTCGTGTACACACAAACACACACACACACTCACAAACACACACACAGATTTCTCCATTAGCAAGGCAATGGTTGAGAAGCATGGATGATAAAGTCCTTATTGAGGCTTTATTTAGACAAAACATTTTTTTTTATTTTATTAAGTTAAATCTACCCTCCCTGCTACCAGCATCATGCAATATATATATATATATATATATATATATATATATATATATATATATATTGGGGAAAATTAGTATTTGATACACTGCTGATTTTGCAAGTTTTCCCACCGCCAAAGAATGGTGAGAACTGTAATTTTTCTTGTAGGTACACTTCAGCTGTGAGAGACAGAATGTAAAAGAAAATCCGGAAAATCACACTGTATGATTATTAAATAATTAATTTGTATTTTATTGCATGAAGTAAGTATTTGATCACCTACCAGCCAGCAAGAGTTCTGGCTCTCACAGACCTGTTAGTTTTTCTTTAAGAAGCCCTCCTATTCTGCACGAAGTGCACGTGTTTGAACTTGTTTCTTGTATAAAAGACACCTGTCCACACACTCAGTCATACTCCAACCTCTCCACCATGCCCAAGATCTAAGGACACCAGGGAAATTGTAGACCTGAACATGGCTAGGATGGGATGGGATACAGGACAACTGGCAAGCAACTTGGTGAGAAGGCAACAACTGTTGGTGCAATTATTAGTAAATGGAAGGAACACAAGACGACTGTCAATCTTCATCAGTATCTGTATGGAGGAGTGTGCCAAAATCCCTGCTGCAGTGTGTGCAAACTTGGTCAAGAACTACAGGAAACATTTCGACCTTTGTCATTGCAAACAAAGGTTTCTGTACTAAATATTAACTTCTGTTTTTCTATTGTATACTTAATACTTGTTTCATGCAATAAAATGCAAATTGATTATTTAATAATCATACAGTGTGATTTTCTGGATGTTTATTTTAGATTCTGTCTCTCGCAGTCTGAAGTGTACCCACAATAAAAATTACAGACCTCTCCATTCTTTGGAGGTGGGAAAACTTGCAAAATCATCAGTCTACCACATACTTATTTTCCCCACTGTATATATATTCCATCAATTTTTTTCCTCAATATAGGATTTTAGCTACTGTTCAGGGTCATATTTTTGATTTCATAATTCACCAAACATTTTTGTGGAGCCTTGCTGGAAAAAAGAAGTGACCTGATTGTATGTTGCACCAAAACGTGTATGCATGGCTGAGCATTAATGGGTCCTTCACAGATCGTATGAGCTTCCCATGTCGTGTACACTAATGTCACTTAACCATTTTTTTATTAGCCATTCATATTATCAACTAATCTAAGTGTAAGCTGTAAGCTCTTACAACTGTTATTCTCTAAAGCTTCTTTCTTTTATTGCCAAGTCCTAACCTTTAAACTAGAAATCTTCCAGCTATTTAAAAAAAAAAAAATCAAATTTCTTGGATGTAAAATGATGTGTCTTTGTGCCATTTTGAGTTTCAGTATTTATATTTGACACAGCACTTTCAGTTAGCTGGTCAGCTTTTTGTTTGCAATACTTCCAGACCACACACACAACCCAGTTCCACTGCGTGCTTTAATGCAAAAGGGACATAACAAACAGGAGAGCTACCACCACACACAAACTTACCGTCAGACTGGGACACAGATCACAGATATGAAGATAAGGACATTCATACTAAAACATGCTCTTTGAAGAGTGATTTATCATCATGTGTGTGTGAAAAGGTCTTCAGCTGTCCGAAATGCATCTTTTTCTAGCGCGTCTCACAATCACACAACTTAACTTTTGGTTTATGAATTGATGTTTAGGGTTGTTCTAACAGTCTGGAGAACTGTACTTGTATTGTACTTCTTCAAATATCGATCAGAGAGGAGCTACATTGTTACTCAGCTGGTGTGTATTACAACTATTGTGACCATGACAGAGGAACTTTCATGTTTCATGACTGATGGCCAATTAAGTTGTAGGGAAATGGAGTGTGCGCAGAGCCACAAACTCTACAAAATACTTTAAATATGTCAACATAAATAAACAGGGAAGCTAGTATTTCCTTTTTTAACATTTACAAATAAATACTTGGTTTTTAAACTCAAATGGTTAGAACACATTTTGAGAGGAAAAATAAAAAGACAGGTCTTTGCTTGAAAAGATGTCACAGCAGAAAACACAAGTTGCACAACAAAGTACACCGAGCATGCTCAAGAGTATAAAAGTTTATGCCGTGGTACTTACAGTATACTAAAACTAGCCACATGTTTTAGTACATGTGAATGCTATGCATGTATCCTCCCTCAACACACCCGTCGACTGTATGAACAGGGTTTTTTTTGTTTTTGTTTTAAATAAATATATACACAATTTTAAAAAAGAGATTAAGGGAAGACTGATGTGAGAATGTATGTGAGAGGTTTATGTGCCGGTCTTCTGTTCCCATTCCTGCAAAACAGACACACAGACTCATTTTGCATGCTTGTACATATCTTGCAAGCATTTGCATTTTCCAGCCATTAAATCATTGGTTTTCTACCTGTATATATTTTTGAGTACTAGTCCTCAATTTGCCAAATCAAATGAACAACTACATTACGGTTGTGTTGATGTGTTGCAGGCATGAATAAAAATACTTAAACTCACTTGAAACGCAGCTTGCAGTGAACTACATAACTTTATAAAGTGCTGCTGCCCCACTGCTCATTGTTTGTGTGACACCCTGCTGCTCCTCGCCTCCTCTGTGGACCCTGACACACAACTGTTCTCTACACTGCTTGAACCCTGAACCACAACTGTGCTGATCTGTTCATCCATAATGCAAGTTGTTATGACCTAACTCACACTGTTTCCACTGCTACAGACACAGGTTCAAGAACAACAGATGTATTTAAAAAATGTTTTTTACATATGTAATTATTGTAGGGTCTTTACCATACAATGTAGTGCGCCTTCGGGCGACTGCTTGTTGCAATTTGGCCTTATATAAATTAAACTGAATTGAATATGGCTAAAAGAATGGGAACACTAACATTATATTCATATTTTATATATTAGGTGAGACAAAAGCACGTAAACTCATATCGGCATCTTAACCTGAGGGATGCATCCTCTAAGTGCATCGCAGCATTGCAGAAGCTTCCAAGAAGTAGAATGCTTAAAATACTAGACCTACTTTTTTTTTTTACAGGAGCCACATCACATGGGACAGAGTGACGCAACATCAAAGGCATGGCATATTCCAAGAGAAAAACTGGTGCTAGTTCTACTGTGTGGTGTGACCTCTAACCTTGGCCTTCCTGAGGACATGTCCCCGGACTGGTGAGGGCTTCTGGCTGCCCTTCTGTCGGCAGAGCAGTGAGGCACTGTTGACTGGCAGGGAGCAGGACTCTGTGTCACTAGTGTCACAGCTGGAGAATGGAGAAGACTCATGTGTCCGTCGCAGCATTGCTGGTGACTACGCAAACACACGGGAAAAAAATGTATCGGTATGCTAATGCAGTGGTGTGGCATTATGAAGCAAAAGCGAACATAGAGTGTTCTGACCTGGAGGCCGGAAGTGCCAGCTTTCGGTTCAATGGTGAGGCCCAGGGTGACACCTCCGCTGAGGGCTTTCTTCAGGCTCTCCTTCACCTCAGTTAGCTCCAGCTCCAGGTTCACCCGCTCCTCCTCCTTGAGTTTGCATTCATCCTCCAGCCTCTTCAAGCGCTCTGACAGAGAAATATGCGAACGTTTGCCTAATGGGTGAGACGGGGAGAATTATTACTTTAATAAACTCAAGTTGGTGAGATGTCAAGTGGAAGGTATTTTTTTTTCCAGAGCAAAACATTTCTTTAAATTTCAGATGTAAGTCTTTTAATGATAATTTCCATCACTCTCTCACCAGCTGCTGCCTCCACAGCAATGCGCAGGTCTCTCCTCTCCTTCTTCAGCTGGGTCAGGCGGTTTCTGATCTCCTGCTTCTTTTTCATCAACTCTTCCTCCTTTGCTTGCAGTCGCTTGGCATCAGCCTCCACACGGTTCTTACCGTACTTACACTGCTCCCCATCTGCACAGGAAAAACCAGGTATCAAAAAGTGAAGCCATCTGCTAGTGCAGAGAGAGAGAGACAGAGAGAGAGAGGTCTGAACTGCCCAGAAACCCACTTCCACAGTCACTAATTGCCAGGACCATGCCTTCTCTCACTGGAAAATACACTGAGGCTAACCATTCAACTTTCCCGTCATTGTGAAGAATTCTGAAGAATCACTCATTCAAGCAGCTGCTAACAGTTTCAAATTCAGCACTCTTATGTGACAGTGAGAATTGTGTGTCATATTCTAAACCCAACATGAAGCCTTTGGTGTTTCCATTCTGACATTTAGAGGAATTGCAAGCTATGCTAAGTGGTTACAACCCTCCTCGTTCACACATTAGGCAAAAAATATTTTTCTGAACCACGAGGATTAACTCAACCACATTGCGCTCTCTTCCAGCGAATTGGGCTCTGTTTCTGCTATCGCGCCTCTTACCCTGGAGTTGGCAGGAGGCTAAAATCTGGCCCACATGCGTCACATGGACTGTCTCCAGGGTAGGATAGGTTTAAAGGCTTTCAGTTATTTACTCCCCTCTACTGAAACCAACTGTAATTTAGACGTCCTGCATTTTCCACATTGCTGTGGAACTGAATTTTGCTAGAAAGCAATCAGTGGTGAGAAGCGAGACACACTGTCTGCTGTTCACTTACAGACCAAGACCTGTACAGGAAAGGTGGATGGCACTTCAATTCAAGATGACTTCCTGCTGGTACCTTCACATCTCAAAACTTACTCGAGTTGTTGCGTTTCAGAGACGTGGAACCATTTGTCCCGTTGACTCCATTCTTCTTGGGTTGGTTCTTTGGCTCTGCCTTCTGTTTTGATGCCACCCCATTAGTTGCTGCTCCCTTCTTTCCCTTTAGCTGAACAAACAGGAAAGACACATTTTAAATGATCCCACAAATAGTTATTCGTACTCTATATAAGCTATACACAAATACCAAATTGTCCTGGAAACTGCGCCAGCATGCACTTATTCCACAGCTGTTTCTACTTGAACTGCACAAATATTATCCTATAATTAAAAAAATGATTCATATTTAGTCACCCCTACACATATGAACATATTTTCTAAGGCTATACATTAAGGATTTATGCAAATGAAAAAAGGAATGAGGTAATTAATTTCTTATATTTTCTTGTAATTTTTTAAAGTAGTCTTCAGGAATAGTTCTCCAGGCTTCTTTGGATGTGGCTCCCTTTTGCTCTGTTGTCTGTCAAAATGATTGAACACTTCTGAGGTCCAGGCTCTGAGGAGACCAGTCCATGACTTAGTATTCCACTGTATGTTTTTCTAGGTATGCCAGTTATGCTTTTATGTATTCGCAGTGTGATTAGGATCATTGTTATAATGAAAAATGAAGCCATCACAAATCAGATGCTTTGCAGATAGTAATGCATGGTGGATCAAAATCTGACTTTACTTTTCTGCATTCATAATTCCATCAGTTTTGACAAGATCCATAACACCGCTGACTGAAGTGCAGCCCCAAACCATGACAGAGCCTCCACCATATTTTACAGCTGGCTGTAAACACTCACTGTTATATCTCTCTCCTGACTACCTCTTACATATTTTTAATGATTTGAGTCAAAATTTATCAATCCATAAAACCAGGTTCCATTGATTGTAAGTTCTTGTGTAATGAGGCACACCTCAGCCTTTTCTCCATGTTTCCCTTCCTTATAAACAGCTTCTTGACAACAACACCATTGAGACCATTTCTGATGAGGCTTCAGTGAATAGGTGATAGACCTATATCAGAACATGCATCTCTCAGGTCCTATTGATAAATGGACTGGTTCTTATATAGCGCTTTTATACTCTACTTGTGTAGTGCTTTCTATCTTTCTTTAAGTGGTTTCTATCTACCATTCACATACATTCAAACTCCAGTGAACTCATTGGAGAGCCACTTCTGGTTCAGTATCTTGCCCACGGATACTTTGACATGCCGACTGGAGCAGCCAGGGATTGAACCACCAACCTTCTGATTAGTAGGTGACCTACTCCTACCTCCTGAGCTACAGACACCCCGATCTCAGGGCTGTGCTGGATGTTTATCCATTTCTTAAAGCTATGGCTTTCAAATAATGTTAATCTCCTATAGATAATTTTTCTTTTTAGGTCTGCCACTTCTTCTTTTGTCCAGTTTCCTCAAAATCTTTAAGGACACCCTGCCTGTCAAACTGTTAGCTAATTCTAAAGAATACAAATGCAAGAAAGTCTGACTCCTTGGAAGCAAAATACAAACCTTGAGGTGATGCGATTTGGTGCTATATAAATAAAACTAAATTGAATTTAATTGAAATAAATGAGGGGTGGCTCAAGACTTTTTCATAGTACAGACTTAAAGGTCAGGCAAGATACCAGACTCTGAGTTGCTCCCAGTGCATTCATTGGAGTGTGACTGTGTGTGTGAATGTTATATAATAAGCACTTAGATTTAGAAAGTGCTTGTGTGAATGTGGGTGAATGCATGAATGAGAGATGTTGTAAAAGTGATTTGAGTGTTCATGTAGAGTAGAAAAGCACTATGCAAGAACCAGTCCATTTACCATTTAAAAGCACAACTTCTCTCTCTTTAAAATGAAAGATGAATTCTGCAGAACTTGCACTTTGTCTTTTTGACAATTTGGGGGTTCCAAAAAAATCTTGTAAAACCATATTGCCTTGTCTTATTGCCAGGTTTTTAACAACACTTGCTGGTTAATTGACCAATTTGCATATGTGGCAGATGCAGAACAATACTGACACAAACTATGGCATATATGCTGTCACATAGTAGCCCAATATCCGCTTTGCTTTTAGCTCCATTTTGGTTGCCATCAACTCCTGGGGAAAAATATGGTCTTTTAGTTGGCAAATATAGTGGGTTCTTCAGAACTTCTATTTTATTTTATTTTTTTTACATGAAAACAGATACTAGCTGCTCTTGGTGAGCGTGAACCACAATACTAAAACATCTTATAAAACCAAACTATTGAGCTGAAAGATGCTAAAATGCTCCATACAAGTTAAGAGATAATCCTCTGCGACTTGAGTATCATTACACATGGACCTACTATTCTAGCTAAATGTTATATTAAAATATAGATTTACAATAAAGTATTTGTGCAATAGTGGTATTTCATTTAATTATAGAATTATTACAGTGATTGTTGGGGATTCTTTCTCATATTTTAGGGTCTTTACTTTACAATATAAAGCACCTTGAGGAGACTGTTGCTGTGATTTGGAACTCTATAAATAAAACTGAATTGAACTGAACTGAATGTGTGGGGCAACTGCACAAACCCACACTCAGATACACATACTATATACTCACAGTCACTATTTAAACAGAGAACCCAAATGTTGAATATCTGATGCTGAATGAGTAATCAATATCAAGTAACTGTATCAACTGACTGGAGCAAAGCTAGTATGCTCTGGAGCACAGGGTGAACATTTCCAAAGCCTGGACATGGGAATGATTTCAGGCCCAGCTGTGATAAAAATCCATTTACACCAGAGGGGGAACAATTCACAGGCTGATGGACTCCTGGGTGGCCAACACCAACAACTTATCTACTGAGTCAAAGCTCTCTCAGGAATAATAAACTACTTTTCCGTCATCGTAGCAATCAGCATTCATTTTATTGGAAAAGTGAGAGCATAGGAACTAACTGTTTGGATTTCAAGCAAGAAAAAATATACAGCTCCAGGGTTTCTCCCTGGAAACCGAGTTGATCAGTATCACCCATGCAACTGCTGTCGGTTACACTGGTGATATTGATCACTGGACTTGCTGACAATAAAGGTGCTATCAATTGTTTTTTAAATTTATTTAAATGAAAAAAAGAATATGGTACTCATAAATGTAGTAGCGAATCATCTTCGAACAAATGGATGCATTCTCATAAACCTAGACTTAATCCATCAAAAATAAATAGGAGCGGGCACTGGTTTGTGGAAACCACCATGTTGCCCTGCCATCTTGAATACAGTGGCCGCGATGGACACTGCCGTTCCGCCTAATTGTATTTACTGTATGTGGCTAGAGACCAGACACATATGTAGTATGCAAAAGGTGGAGGAGAAGAAAACCTGATGGTGTATGCAAGCAGATGAGGTAAATTTTAATTTGTGTCTGCACCTACAGGATCATCCCTATGTTTTATCATCTAAGAAGTGGTCCCCTTCACCAAAGAAGTAAAAATACAAAGGACAGCGCGACAGACATCTAAGACCCTTCCTCTTCCTCCTTACCTCAAGCCTCATCTCCTGAACTGAAATCATGGCTCTTACACACACAAAAAAATGCATAAACATGCTTATTTATTCCCAATACTGTCACAATTACTTATTGTCAACAGATTAGACATGCAACCCTCCCATCTTTGGTCAGCTAGTGAACCAGCTGAACAACAACACCTGGTTATAAACTAACATGATGCCAGCTCATTAGAGGCTTGAGTGTCCTACAAATCACATTTTTATCACAGTTTCCCCATTTGATTGCATTTTCACATCCAATGAGAGTTTATTCATAAGTGTCCCAGTCCAAGAATGTTATAGCCACTTCAACGAAAGCTTCACCGGCTAACAGCAGCAAAAACAGCAGGGCTTAACGACAGAAAAGTTCAGTATATACTCCGGTCTGGAGTCACTTTGTTATCTGAATACACTCACTGCAGGTGAATGGTGGGAGAAGTTTGTAAAATACTGCCAAAGATTTAATTGTCACATATCTGTTTTGTTTTCTGATTCACATTTTTTCTGAATTGCTAAAACACTAAACTCCATTTCCTAAACCAAATCCTCAGTGGACTAAACTTATTTCACAAATAAAACACTCTATTGGCCAAACCACAAACACAGTTCAGGCACTAAACACACTCCATACTTGTGTTGCTAAACCTTAAACACATTCTCAGTCACTGAACACTTTTTCCACCTGTGTTGCAACACTGTAAACACTGGCAGCAAAGTGTGAACTCCAACATAGCTGTCATCTGTGACATACAGCACCTCACAATTGAACATACATTTGTCCAATGATGTGAGCAGACCAACTGGGCAGGATAAAAGTCAGTTCAGAGTGCAGGTGGCACATGTGCATCTATAATGGACAGACACATACATGGAAGCAGAGGAGAAAGACTGCATGTGAGAGGTGGCGGACGAGGAGGAAGGGGATGAAGACAACCAAGAACAGTCATTAATGATGAAATCCGGGCAAATATTGTATACCATGTCCTTGTTCATGGGATGACTATGAGGGAAGCAGGACAAAGAGTCCAACCCAATTGGAGCAGAATCTCTGTGGCCAGCATCATAAGGACATTCAGAGAAGAGAGCAGATAATTGTTCCATGCTGTGCAACATTTGACATACAGTATGCCATACTGTATGTACTGTAATGCCCATTACGATGCTATTTGTAGTGGTTGTATACGTTTGTAAGTGCATTCCCCCTTTTCTAGAATTGAAAGAGGATAGAGGGACTGCTCTTTTCTCCCAACAACAAGAAGCACTCATTGTTTACACGGTCCTTCAAAATACATTTTCTCCGTGAAATCCAGTGAATGAAGACAATGTCAACTGTGATGTATCAACAGTGTGTCTCTGTCAACTATTGACTGTGTCCTCCAACGCAACAGACTTAGCATGAAACAGGTCTACAGAGCACCCTTTGAGTCAAGAGAGTCAAAGATCTGCAATATCAGTATGTGCAAGTAAGTGTACAATTCTATACTTATAGGCCCACTCTTACTATTGTCTAGTAGCTGCAGTTGCTACTTTTACAGTACTGTAAACTATACTGTAATGGACATAAATCTGAAATGCATATATAAGCACACTTTATCAAAAGTCTGCCTTACTGTATCACTTACAGTCAACTACATTGTATCAAATTTTTTTATAGAGTGTTTGAACTGGATTCCATGGAAAAGCACCATGAATATACTATCATAGATGAAACAGGGTTCAATCTGGCGAAAAGGAGGTGTGGTGGAGTCGACCAACAGTCCTACACCAGGGAAAATTTGTTGGAGGCAGTGGAACACATCTGTAATGATGTAACTGTGGGCTGGGTTCGGCACACAAGAATGTGTGCGAATGCGTTTTTACTTGCTGTGTGTATGACCTGCACACATTGTTTGGTTTTGAACACAGGACAATTGATTTTTGCAATGATAGTTTGATTTTGACAGGAAGGTCTGAGGTTCTGTGACTCTAATATACATATATACATAGATGTATATGCCAACATGGGGAACATAGGAGATTGTCAACTAAACACACAGTGAAAAGGGAAGAATTAAAAACATCAAAAGTCATTTTGCACAGCCGTAAAATGGAAAAAAGAAAACTGAATTATAAGACATTTAATATGCAGAAACGTATAAAAGAAACATGAAGATTATGCAGCAGTGGGTTAGTCACCTGAGTAGCAGTTTTAGAATCAGCAGTAAGAAACTTTGAGGAGATTTTAGAAACAGGGGTTTTGTAGTGACTAGTAGAAGAATGGGAAGTAGCAGTAGAAGAAGGCTTGGGAGGACTGGGTGAGGGCATGTTCTCATAGAGCTCAGTGTTCTCATAGAGCACCCCCTCTTTCCGCTGGTGCCCTCCTGTGCTGGGAATGGTGTACTGCGTCTCTGGATCCTTGGGTTAGACCAGGTGAGCGTGCAAGCAAGCAGAAGAGAGGAGTCAAGAGAAAGGAGATGAAATAAGAGGGGGAAAAATATATAAGGAAAACCGAAAGGAAGAGATAATAGGAGTGAAACATTAGTAACATGCATTTTCACAGCAAACATTATTGCAGTATGTGACATTAAATAGGAATTGCTCCAATTAGCACACTTAGTTCAGCCTTCCCAGCATGGAGAGTACTGCTCCACCAGTGAAAACAGGTATTTGATGTGTCCTCTGCCTCTGGAGGAATAATTTTAATTACTGATAAGTTTTTATTAAGTTTATTATTAAATTTATGAAAGAACAATACTACTAAATCATAGGAGTACTCCTATACTTCTGTATAACATGTGTAACATCTAATTTATGAATAAAATACTCTGTTAGCTTTGGTAATTTTACAGTAAAGCTCTGTGTTGGACTGGTGCACATGGTGATGTGGTGTTCATGGTCAGAGTTTGGTTACAACAAACAGTAATTTAAGCTGATGATGCTTAGAGTCATTTGCTTATTTCAACATTTATACCAACTGTATACTGTCTCTATACAGACAGTATAAACATTATACACCCTGTCAGGGTAAGGGGTGGAAATGAGCTTAGACAGCTCATGAAATACTGGGTTACATCTTGTTGAATTTAACTGTGTAAATCTACAAAGAGCAGTAAACCTCAGAGCAGCAGCAGTTGATGACAGCCGGTACACAAAGAAAATCTACTGGAGCTCACAACAGATATTGTGAGCTGGGATTCTTTCCCCACATGAAGCCACTGCAACCAATCTTAGGGTCCCCCTACCTGCTAAAATTATACAAATTATTCTGTTTATGTGCATAGACAGAGTCACCCTCTATAATGCAGGTAACAGCAAATGAAGTTCTACACAACAGTGTTCAAGCTGAGTGCAATCATTAAAGTTTTGATTGAAATAATGTCTGTATTTTTATAATAATATTGCCAATAATAATATTATTATAATTAATAACAATAATAATAATAATGGCAGATAATATTATTTTATTGTTATGTTAATACAGCACAGGGTTCAGTTATCTTTGCACTAAAATAGTTGGTAGAAACGTCCTTCAAAGAGCTACTTTCTTACTTTCAGTACATTTCAGAGCCTGTACTTTTTCACTTTTACTTGAGTAAAGAAGTTGAATACTTCAACTTTTACCAGAGTATTTTTTAACAGGAGTTTCTCAAGTAAAGAATGTCTCTACTTTTGCCGCCTTTGTTGAACTGCGTCACACTACGCAAGCGTATTGCTTTGGACCCATAGAGGTCTTGATAAAGTTTTCAGGATTTCGTCCTGTTTTCTGACTTCACAGGTGATATGACTTTATACAGATGTCACCAGTTTAGATATCATGTTTCATAACTAAATCTGTAAGAAATTTTTAAACAAGGTAAAGTTGACTAGTTACAGCAAATTAACCATCACAGCTTTACAGCAAGAACAAAAGGAATGTGCTGTTCTTTGGGTGCAGACTGAGCTGACCCCAGGTTAATGTGCATTTTCAGTATTTTTAAATCTGTCAGGAGGTCAGTGGGTTTAGAAGGCAAAAGGTGTCAGGCTATAGAGTGCTGGTTACAAAATACACCATCATTACAAATACGAAAGGGCGTGCCGTTACTCATCTAATTTGATCTTAAGAAATAGTGCTTGAGAAAACAGATTTTATCAGCAGCTACCCTGGAACTCCTGAAAGTTTTAAATCAGCACCTAAAATCAGATTGTACTTGCATGTATTTCTTTATTACACTCATCAACTTATGACATGTTACTGATAAGCAGAAAAGTAAAAGAACGCAAAGAAAGAATCAGGCGAGTGTTTGAATGCAAAACAGAGGGTGTTGAGCTACATTAACTCACTCTTTCTTTGTGTAGTATGTGTGCAGAATCAGTAAGAGGGCATGTCCTTACCGTTCCATTTATGGGCACATCATCATAGTGCAGTGCCATCCCAGTGGGGCAGGCATAGCCATTGACTGGGTTGTCCAGATATGGGTTAGGAGAGAGAGCACGTTTGCTGGTGAAACTGAACACAAAACATCAAGATTGGGTTTTAGATCTCTATAATAATGTATCACCATAATCTCACCTGCACCTCATTAGTCCACAAAATAGTTTTAAAAAATGGATCATTAACAGTTGCACTGTCACTGAAAATGATGCTATAAAAAAATCAAACAAACAAATTTAAAAGGCATTACCAAGGTTCACCATATAAGCCATTATGAGCAAATAAAATAAGAGCTGAAAAGACATAATGCAGTAATTCTTTAAGAGTTGTTCGAGGTATTAACCAGAGAGACATGGGTAAATACCAAAGACAAAATATCTGTACCAGAAGGACTGCTTGGCAAGCTGGATGACGTTAGCAGTGGTCTCAACGTCGATGTAATCGTAATGCAGGGTGGCTGGGTCAGTGGTGGATCCAGTCTCGGCCAGCAAAACCCCCAACCAGCGACCCATCTCCTCTGAAGAGGAGGCCTGAAGGCAAATGTCAGAATTACAAGAATGTAATCCCACCAGTCTCTGTCATGTTAAAGACTGTCTTTAACCTAAAAAGGTCAATGTAAAAAAAAAAAAAAGTTAACTCAATTAGAAGATTCCAAAACTTTAGTTTACAAGATGGAAGTCATGTGACCTGCTGTGATGTATGGTACAGTTTGGCTCTGACAAAAAGACAGGCGGACACGCTGGAGGTGGAAGAGCTGAAGGCCAGCTCAGGACGAGCACTTTGGAGACAAAGTTAGCAAGGTTGAGATGGTTTAGAGCAGAGAAGGTAGTGGATGTACTGGACAAAGGATAATGAATATGGGGCTGCCAGGCAAGCAGAAAAGGGGAAGTCCACAGAGAAGGTTCATGGATGCAGTGAAGAAGGACATGCTGAGCGTGTGACAGAGCAGGATGGTAGGGATAGAGTGAGATGCAGGCAAATCATTTGCTGTGGGAGCAAGAAGAAGAAAATCATTATAACATTTAAATTCCACCTTAATATAATGTAGGGTTGCAACAATGCCTCAAGTAAGTCTTATGATTCGATTCTAAAAAGAATCCTTGACTCAACTTTTTGCTTCAATGCTTTGTTTAAACTTTGCAGTGCTCAGGTGTCAGGCGGACGTTTCACCTACATTAAAATTCTCTGCCACGGATTTCTGTCATTTGGTGAAATGACCCTTTAAAAACGAGTGGCTCATCCCTGACACGTTTTTCCATGCCTCCACTGCTCTCTACACCCATGTGTGTGTGTGTGCGCGCGCGCGTGTGTCTGTTTGTGTGTGTGTTGTGCTCGCTGGGCTGAGAATTTCAGCTGTTAGCTATCGCCATGACCAGTTTGCTAACGGGAACCACCATTAACACTAGCAATCGTTCATTAACAAACTTTTAATGAGACACGAGTATTTCTTATCCAAATACTCTATTATAACAATCAATAGAATACTTGATTACTAAAATAATCAGTAGTTGCTGCCCTAACATAAAGTATTTAAATGTAGAGCTACTTTGGACTGCTTAAATAATCTACCACCCCTCCATAATGATATGGTTTTTACAGTGAAAAGAAAAGGAAGCAAATGCCTAGCAGAGGATGGCATGCAGACAATGTGAGGAAATGGAATCAAAACAAATGGGATGGTAAATGGAGGACGTTCACATAGACCAACAAAATCAAAATGTGGGTGGAAGAGATGCTGACTACATGAGGCCAAAAATAAGGAGGGAAAAAATGACAAGCAGTCTTTTCTTATACAAGTATAAGTCTATTTGAATGGAATTTGAAACCTTTCGATTCACTCAACATGAGATGAAAATCTCTCAAGTATGAAATCAAGTCCATCAAAGTGACTGACCTCCAATACAGCTACTTCTTGGCTGTTGCGAAGCAGGCGGAAGGCAAAGGGGTGCTTGTGGTCAAGGCCAGGGCTGACCTCACAGCCTCTGAGGGGCAGTGAGGCGATGTGGCTCTTCAGGTCGTCCCGGTCCTTGTGGAGGAGTAGTTGGTTGTCCTTAAGGCGACACCATCGCTCCCTCCAGCGGTTATTGGAGAGAACATTCAGGTAGCCTGTCAGTCAGAGCAAACACAAGGTACCATTTGAAAGAAGCAGTTACAGTTATCATGACGTAAAAGCACATCCTTTAAGATTTCTCATGGCTGGCAGTATTTGCACTGGCCTGTTGTAGTTCGAAGTGTTGCACAGTCCCTGATCTCAGACCAGATAATTGCTGTCTTCCTTATCAAAACATGACATAATTCATCTTTTCTGAGAACTGTTTATTTAGCTGTGCCGTAAACACATCTGCCACTTCCTTTTTTTTAAACAGAAGTCTGCAGACCAGATGATTAAAACACACTTAGGATCTCAGTAAATGCCTCACAATGCTTAAGACCACACATTTACAAATATCTGTTTACCACATTATTTGCTTTACAGCCAAGATGGGGGGGGGTGAAATTAGGAGACATTATTATTATTTTTATGTAATTATCAATCAAGCCATCATGTTTCATTCAGTTACATGATTCTGTGATTATTGTATCTCTCGCGCTCTTACCACATGTAGGTACATCTTCTTCAGCTGATGATGTCTGTTCATCCGTGGAGGGCTTCTTCTTTCCGAGTCCAATGATCTTAGTGATCTTCTTGCTTGCCCCCTTCCCCACAGTGCCGGTCTTCTGCTCTGACTTCGTACTTTTCTTTCCTTTTCCTTGAGAGAATCAGACATTTTGCACTTAATTGCTTCCTTACACTGGCGATTTCAATTAGCAAAGGACTCCTGTGGACTAAAGCCAATCTTGATCTTTATCTAAAGACAGGAAATTATGAAGTGAGATGTAGCGCATTCATTTTTGTTGATTCAGTTATGTTTGGATGCTTTTGTAATAATGTAAGAGAGAAAAGAGAAAGAACGAGCAACCTTAGACTCTAGTATAAACAGCCTCGAGTTCAGAATGGGTTTAATCAGACCCTTGTGGGTTCAAAAGAGCAGAGAATTAGGCTCATTTCAAAATCCCAACATTCCCTCTGGTCTGAGGACTCTGATGTGAGCTGCCCTAGTTTCAGTCCAAATAGAAAAAGAGAGTTGAATGACAGTGCACATTCTGCTTGAAGGAAGTGAAAAAAAAAGGTCATGAGAGGCTACATCTGAGCCACTCTGTCTGCGTGAGGAAAATAGCTTCTGTGTGGCTCTTGTTTAGCTGATACTGTGGTCTGTGGTGTATCTGAATGTGTGTGAGAAAATATAAGAAAGAAGGAAATAATGTTTGTTTTAACTTGTATCTCCATACTATTGTGACTTTTAACCTCTCCCTATTACCAGATATCAAGGCAAAAGAGACAGTGGAGAAGAAGCGGGGCAGGGAAATATAAAGCATTCCCCTTCACTTATGTCATCCTCCAGTGTCTGGACCGACTCTAGACACACATGTGCACACAGAAATCTGTATAATCACTGGGGCTGGTTTGCACTTGCACACACACACACACACACAGACCCACACACACACACGCATGCACGCGCGCACACACACACACACAGACCCACACACACACACACACACGCGCACACACACACACACACACAAACGCACATGCGCACAAAACCAGACCTTATAGGAGTCAACACCTAACTATTGAAAACAATGAATAATAGTCCAAACAGCTACGATAATGACAGAAATTCTCTATTTAATTCCTATTTGGACTCAAAATCCCATGTTTTGGCATTTTTTTCCGTATTGTGTTTACTTCCTATGATGTGACAACTACCATGGCGACTGTCTTAATTAAGCAGGAAGCTGTCTGCAGTCAATTTAAGGCACAGGGCTTTTCCTGTAATAACAAAAGAATACAAACACACAATACAGGCCTGAGGTGGAACGCAGACATACAGATGTAGAAGTGATTTAAACCTTTTTAAAAAAGAAGAAATTATTTTAAAAATTTCCCTTCAGAAGTAGAGGAAGATGTAAAAAAAAAAAACTGTGATCAGGTTAATTTGTTTCCAGTAAATCAGTTTTTTCTTGTTGGCAGAAAGAATGTGGCTGATTAAGCTTTCGAGAGTTCTTGGACTGAATGAGAAGGAGTGAAGGATGAGGAGAATAGATTAAGAGCTCAGTGCCTTCAAGTTGCCCCTGTGAAATGTCATTCCACCAGGAGACACCTGAGAGGCACTGCACTGAGTGACATCTGTGCTGCAGCTACTCGGGTTTCTTCTTGTACCTTCGCACGCTTTGACAAAGTTAGTGTGGCTGGGTGCTGGGCTCCTTTATCAGGTTGCTTTTGTCACCCAGGTCACACATATGACTTTGTTGGAACTGTGTCTCTGCGCATGTACACAGTGGATATCCAGGTATTTCTTATGGTCTCCTTCAGTCATGCAAAATTCATAGAAACTTAGTTACATTCATAAATTCTAAACAGTTTCTAATGAATAAACTGCAAACTTTTCAGCTATAAGGAAAAAACCCTGACTTAGCTGGCCACTCAGACCTCGGGGTGTGCCCTGGCCAGTCAGCCAGTGAAATCTGCAAAGGAGTAAACTAACAAAGAAGTTCCCAATAATTTCATAATTGAAATATGCTAGATAAACAGACAAAACTTGTTAAGATTTGTAATGCACATGCCCATGTAGGTAGATCTTGTTGCCTTGTGTCTACATATATATGGAATTATTAGAGATTGAGTCAGCAGGAGCATGTAGGGCTTAGTGATCCAATCCCATGTGATCCAATTCATTCTGTCAAAAGGCTACATATCTGCATTCTTCAGAGATGTTCTCTTTTTTTTCAGTGTATGTTTGAGAGATCACTGATGATCTCATTTCTCCATAGTCTCATGGAAGCCACACATAAACATGTCTTATACAACAAAGTCTTTTCAAATCTCCAACCCCAACTGATTTGGAGAAATTTGAAATTAACTGCTGGTAGGAAATCAGTTTCAGACATAATTCTGGAAAAATGAACCAATCTAAACAGAGACAAAAATATATATATAAGAGTGTTAAATTCTGAGTTGACAATCCAAATAACTGAGCTGACAAGTAAAATGAGATTTCTCTCCCAGAATAATTTTGCCTGCTGAGCAAACACAGTAAATAATCAGAGAGTATTTCAACCATATCTCTTTGTTTTGGCTTGTAGTTGAGCAGGGAAAGACCATTCCTGTGTAAAAGCATGTTAAATAAGTCCAAATGCTCATTCTGGAACCTTCAATAAAGGTTGACCTTTCCACAGCTTGCAGAGATTCCTCTCTGAATTATGAGAGAGATTACATGAGAAAGACAGCCATTCAAACTGAGAACAATTCTTTATGGTTCCAGGAAAGACCAATGTTAATAAATCCTGTTCGTCATTTAACTTCATTATTGGTGTTGTAATGTGCCATAGCGCTACAATTGAAGGTACTGTGTGAATGCAGTGTGATGGGGAATTCACTAAAAAAAGAAGATATTCTCAACACCAAACAGTCTGCAGATTTAAAACATCACACATACCGAGGCAAGAGCTCTTAGCTCAATCATACAGTCTACATCAGGCTATAGAGATTGTTTATATGTCATGGCTCTGTTGACATGCAAGCTCAAAAGCTGATTTCAATTCATCCATGGCATTCAGATTAAAGCTCCAGAAAATTGCTGATACAAACAGTATATTACCACTGAAAATTCTGAAAAAACAAACAAAAAACCTAAGTATCCCTTTGGGGGCCAGAACTACAATCAGCTTGATCTGGTGCAAACCCCTATGGTCAATTCCTATCAGACTAGCAAGTGTTATGCTAATTTAGGTTAAGTTTATAGTTTATGTCGCAAGGGCAACTGTTGGGTTGCCTGTGAGTCAAGATAGGGAAGAGAGATCCAGGTGGGAGCAGACTCACCTGCCTGTAGGAAACTATAAAGAATCAGTCTATGGTCTGTGGTAATATTGTAAATTTTTTCTCTACTTTTTTGACTGCAGGATCAATTTTGTTGTTCTTCCTTGAGCTACACTGAAAAGTGAGTGAGTCCAAGCTTTTAGGAAGGAGAGACTGAACCTCAGGCTAGACAGACTGACTCCACTATAAAACACTTGGGGGAAATGTGCTGTAATATGCCTTTTACATGAAAGTAAAATAGTTTTAGTGTACTGACCACTTTCCTGTTGCTTTTATTTAACTTGTTACTCATAACACCCAATCCTTGTTCTGTTATTTCTAAATTAACTCAAAAGAGGAAATGCTGTATCAGAAATGAATTTTCACAGGAAGGACCTTTCAGACATTTTTTATGTTAACTACAAACTGAACTGGATGGAAAGGAATAAATTCTGTTAGCATCAGATTTTAATTTTCACTCAAAGGTTAGCCATAATGTTGCAACTTCTGCTGTGACTCTCACCTTGGTCCTTGCAGTCACTGTGTCCATTCTCATGGGTCACTTCCCCATCCTGAGCTTGGCCTGTCACATGATGCTTTCTGGAGGGTACAGGGCGACCATATAGAATAATAATAATTAGAAGAATGAGTGCACAGGAAGCTACAGAGTGCACAACAAAACTCTACTTTCCTGCAGACAGACAAGTCAAGAAAGGCATTAACGTGCAAACATAGCTGTCTGATTACACTGCAGGAACATCTGCAACATGTTACAGATGAATAGATGAAGGCTGGGCTGATGTTTGCTATGCCAAGTCGGGAGAGGTTTGTCATTAAAGATCCTCTGATGTAGTTCATTTTCCACCACTAAACGCATATGCATAGATCCAGGCACACACATACTGTATGTCACAATATGTCTACAGTGTTTAGATACGACATTACAACATACTGTGATTTTATTTGATCGCACTAAGAAATGGGATAGGAAAGTTTGTCTACAAGAACACAGTCATCTAAGTAATTTTAGAACCAATTAATCTATTACTGACCTATGAGAAAAACTTAAAAATCCTGTTAATCTATTGGGATTATTGGCTATCAGGTTCAAAGGAATTAATATAACTTGTGGTTCAAAATCCAGGTGGGATTAATGATATTTTATCACTCAAAATCTGCCTAACAAATCAGTCACCAATGGCTTAGTTATTTTTTTGTTTTTGGCTTCACATTTGTGTGTCTGGCAGTTAATCAAATGCATTCTTGCTCACTGTTCACTGAGGCCAAACCCTACACTTAATGACAAAATATAACATTTGCTGTTAAATTGAGTACGCCAGCATCATCAGTGAGTCAGTGAGTTCTGTTTACCTTTTCCAGTTCAGGTTTATGTACTGGAGATCCAGATCCACCTCCATCCAAATCTATGCTCCCATTAACACACACCTCTCTCATCACCTAGGACACACAAGGAAATACATCATTAGCTAATGAGGCTGCTGTTCACATTTAACAAGTCCACATTCGCACACTTGATCACCGCAGAGAGTTTAGTTTATATGCTGCCATCGCTAACAGGGCTGGCAGAATCTTTGGTCCTGACTGTTGATCTTAACATGTGGGGTGGATTCCTAGGTTCAAAATCCTACAATATTTCTTTACTCAGTTGCCACATAATTAGAGAAGCTGATTCCTTCAGTCTAGAAGGTTTGCCTTGAGTAATGCACGGCCACATGTATGGTGAACTCCTCTCTCCTCACACCACATGCATGCTACTGAATCACAGCCGAGGGAGCAACAGCAGTGCAGGGACTGCAGGAGGGAGAGAGCATGCATACATGTGGTGTGTGGTAGTAGTTGGTGGAGGGGTTGGGGTTGGCAGGTCTGTAACCCTAAGGGTTCTACTGCAACCATGGAATCCATACATGATCTGCAGGGTTTTGAATAGGGCACCAAGGTGCTTTACTGTGAGTTCATTGGACATCTGGCCTGGCAACCAACCATGGGATCTGGCCTATGGTGGTGACAGAGATGTGTGCAGATGAACAGTGGGTACTGGCGAAATGAGATTTCAGATGAACCACTGCGTGCACAAGTCTGCTAATGCACTCTCTGACACACACATGCAGACACACAAACTCCCACTCGTCTTCTCCACAAGTATTCTGAACCATCTCTGGCTGTGCAGAGCTCCTCAGCTCATTGGTTTTGGCTTGGAGGGAGCATAACTGGGTTTCGATGGGGGAAATGACAGGCTGTGGCTCCATGGGTTTGGCTTGAGAGCAGCGGAGAGGCCAGAGAACAGGATAGACAGCAACATCATGTCTATCTTTCTTTTGGAGAGCTGTGCTGCCATGCTAGGGTACCACATAGGTCCGATGATGTACTACAAATCAAAAAGAGGAGGAGGCGGTGAGACTGCAGGCTGTAACTATGGGTGCTAAAACACAACTTGCAATAAAAAAGAAAATAGTGTTGACTGATGAGTTGCTGCTCTCTATTTATTGACCTCCTTGGAGTGCATATTTTGCAATTTTCCTGCAGTTTAACTGATTGATGTGTGTCATCTGGCTTCATGGATAGATAAAGCTGGTATCATCTGCATAACAATGAAAATGTATGCCACGCTTTCTAATAATACTGCCTAATGGAAGCATGTATAGTATAAATAAAATTGGTCCTAGCATAGAACCCTGTATAACTCCATAATTAACCTTAGTATTTGAAGAAGACTCCCTATTTGAAAATTTGAGTGTATTAGATAAATATGATTCAAAGCACTGCAGCACAGTACCTTTAATACCTATGGCACACTCTAATCTCTGTAATAAAGTATTATGGTCAACAGTATCAAACACTGCACTGAGATCTAACAGGACAAGCACAGAGGTGAGTTTACTGTTAGAGGTCACAAGAAGATCAGCTGTAACCTTCACTAATGCTGTTTCTGTACTAAATTTGAATCCTGAGTGCAACTCTTCAAATAAACCGTTCCTCTGCAGATGATCAGTTAGCTGTTTTACAACTACTCTTTCAAGAATTTTTAGACTAAAAGGAAGGTTGGAGATTGGTCTAGAATTAGCTACGACAGCTGGGTCAAGTGATGGATTTTTAAGTAATGGTTTAATTACTGCCACCTTAAAGGCCTGTGGTACATATCCAATTAATATAGACAGATTAATCATATTTAAGATTGAAGCATTAATTAATGTTAGGACTTTGAGCAGTTTTGTAGGAATGTGGTCTAATAGATACAAGCTATAAAAATACAGTAAAATTCACCTAAGTCTGATTCAAATGGCTCATGGAATTTCATCTGACTTGTAAAAAATCTGTCTTATGTGTAAGTTGGATAATTCTTCAAAACTCTTCAAAATATCAGACTGCTTGGGGTCTAATATCAAATTTTGCTACAGTGGCTTTTTGCTTCATCCCTGGATTTGCTTCAGCAAATTTTATAATCTCATATTTTTAGCGCTAAACTCATCTGACTTACGCGATCACATTTAATAGGAAATGATTGGACCTGATTTTTCATCCGAGGTAGGTGAAAAACCGACTTGTATGATCCGATTTACGAGATGATTTTTATTGATGATATAATGATGATATATTTTTACTTAATGATTGTTATAATTAACATTAGGAAAAATCGAGACCTGCAGAAGCCATCCAACTAGAGCAGAAAGTTTCATGGGATGTATACTGTAGTTGAAGCACATAATAGAAGTGTTCTGAAAACTTCATGCTTTACGGCAGTGGTTCTCAAACTGTGGGGGTCAGGTGGGGTGCAATCAACCTGGGAAAAAAATTCATTGAAGACATTGGAAACATTAGCAGGTATGCTAGCACAGCAAATCTGTAGCAGCAGATGGCTGCTCCTCCATAAAACTGGTTCTCTTCCTTTTAGAAAGGAGTTCCTCCTCCCCGTTCTCACTCAGGGTTTGCTTATAGGGGGTAGTCAGATAGTTGGGTTCTCTCTCCAATATAGTAGGGTTTTTACCTTAAGACGCATATTGATGTGAAATGGTGCTCTATAAATTATAATGATCTGAAAACTTCTTTTCTTGCCTTTATTCATTTGATAACAGATAAAGAACGTGGTTTGTGCTGCAGAGAACTGCAGAAGAGTAGAATTAAAATTTATTGTGGCATATTTTAAAGACATGTTGGATGTGCTTGAATTCTAGCTCAAGCTATAAATCCATACAATAATACCTGGAATTGGTTAATGGTCTCTAAAGAGATAAAGGCGTTGACATGCACAGGACAGGCATACACTGTCAAACAGTTTGCACAAGGGGTTGGACTGTAATGGAAACTTGAGCAGATAAGCTGTGACTAACAGTGCACATTCCACTTACTTTCCCCCAAAATTTATGCAGGCAAAGAAAAGAAAAGAAAAGTTAGTCAGAGAGAGACAAAGAAATTAGGTCAGACTGTATCAAGAGGCAAAAGAGAGATGAAGAGAAAAAAGAAGGAATTGGGGTGTTGGGGAACTGATACAATTAAAAAACACTGGGAAAGAAAATTAAGCAATGACACAAATTGGACATATGAGCTCCATAAACACATCGTTAGCCTGCAGGGTCTGGGAGAGTCATTACTGTAAACTATGGGCTTTGGAAAGTCTCAGGTAACTCTCCCAGCTTTCCTTTTTTCCTTTTCATTGCTTTCCTCTCCTTCTTTTGTGGAGCAAAGTTGAATCTGATGTCTTATATTTCACGTCTTCACCCTCTGACATGCTGTTGACCAAAAGTTTCTAGTGGCAAAATAACCAAATAAATCTTAATTCCTATTATTCAAATTGATAATATGGCATTCAGGAATGACTATTATTGAAGTTCACTGCCTCTGGGTAAAAGATGAGTTTGTGAGAGATGGACAAAACAGTGGAGAAGAAGAGATCAAGAGACAAAAGAAAAAATGCAGGGGAATAATGAATACATTACAAAATCCAAGCATAAACATGATCTCTGGGACTGGGTGCCACTCTTATACACCCAGAGATCATGTTTATGCTTGATTTTGTAATGTATTCATTATTCCCCTGCATTTTTTCTTTGTCTTGATCCTCTTCTTCTCCGCTTGTTTTGTAGAGTCTACACAAACTTCATTCTTTACCAAAAGGCATGAACTTCAATAATAGTAAACTCCTATAAATACCATATTATAGATTTGAATAATGGGGTTAAGATTTATTTCGTTATTTACCACTGAACTAGTCAACAGCATGTAGAGGGTGAAGCATGAAATTATAGCAT